>JAGFNQ010004109.1:242512-542538 GCA_024364735.1 Boesenbergia rotunda | reverse complement strand
TCAGTTTCTTTTGTTTCTTCCGCTGCTGTGCTACTGATAAGTTAAGTGCAGGAAAATTATTGATCGCAAGTGAAAAGTGATTGGCTATATTCACCCCCCCTCTCTAGCCATCTCGTTTCCAACACTTAGTTTCAGGATCGGCACTTGTTAAAGCCGGATTCAAACTAGTATTCCAATCCGACAACTTTGTGCTTACGAAGAACGGTGTCTTCGTAGGAAAAGGGTATTTAGAACAAAATTTGTTCAAGATGGTTGTAATGACTGTACACCGTAATTTTGATGGTAATAAATTAAAAGCTTCCAGCTATGTTGTTGAGTGTTTTAATTTATGGCATGATCGGCTTGGGCATGTCAATAATAATACTCTGAAACGTCTCGTCAAACTAAATTTATTACCGAACATCGATGTTGACGAAACACACAAATGCGAAGTGTGCGTGGAAGCGAAAATGACAAGACTACCTTTTCATTCAGTGGAAAGGTCAACGACTCCTCTAGAATTAATACATAGTGATCTATGTGACTTGAAATTCGTGCAAACTAGAGGAGGTAAAAAGTACTTCATTACTTTTATCGATGACTGCACGAGGTTCTGTTATGTCTTTCTTTTAAGAAGTAAAGACGAAGCCCTGGAAGCTTTCAGAACCTATAAAACGGAAGTTGAAAATCAACTTGAAAAACGAATTAAAATAATTCGTAGCGATAGAGGTGGAGAATATGGTGCACCGTTTGATGAATTCTGTTCAAAATATGGAATTATCCATCAGACAATGGCACCTTGATCGCCTCAATTGAATGGTGTTGCCGAACGTAAAAATCGGACACTAAAGGAAATGATGAATGCCTTGTTGATAAATTCAGGCTTACCCCAGAATTTGTGGGGGGAAGCCATATTATCAGCAAACCACATTCTCAACAAAATCCCTCACAAGAAAAATGATAAAACACCATATGAACTATGGAAAGGCCGCGAGCCATCGTACAAATACTTGAAAGTGTGGGGGTGCTTAGCAAAGGTCGAAGTACCTAAGCCAAAGCAAGTTAAGATTGGACCTAAAATGTTCGATGCAATATTTGTCGGATATGCCCAAAACAGTAGTGCATATCGCTTCATAGTTCATAAGTCAGACATTCCTGATATTCACATGGGTACAACCATAGAATCTCGGAATGCAATATTTTTTGAAGACGTGTTTCCAAATAAGAAGGAAAACGTTCAAAATAATGACAACGGAAGTTCTAACAAAGATAATGTTCCAGAACTTAGTTGTCATAAAAGGGCTATTGACAATCAAAGCGAAGAGCCACGTCGGAGCAAACGGGCTAGAGTTGAGAAATCGTTCGGGCCGAATTTCATGACATTCATGTCAGAAATGGACCCAAGAACACTAAGCGAAGCTCTCTCTGGTCCCGACGGCCCATTGTGGAAAGAAGCTGTCAATAGTGAAATCGAGTCCATCATGAATAACCATACTTGGGAATTAGTAGACCTTCCTTCTAGTACTAAAACATTAGGTTGTAAGTGGATACTAAAATGCAAGTATAAAGCTGATGGATCGATTGACAAGTATAAGGCCAGACTTGTAGCTAAAGGGTACAAGCAACAGGAAGGCCTTGATTACTTCGATAACCTACTCACCGGTGACTAGGATTACGTCCATACGAGTGCTGATAGCCATTGCAGCATTGTATGACCTTGAAATACACCAAATGGATGTTAAGACTGCGTTCTTAAATGGTGAGTTGGAAGAAGAAATCTACATGGAGCAACCCGAGGGGTTCATAGCTCCTGGAACTGAGGGAAAGGTGTGTCAACTTGTTAAGTCATTATACGGACTTAAACAAGCACCAAAGCAATGACACGAAAAATTTGACAAAATAATGCTGTCAAACGAATTTAGAATAAATGAATGTGACAAATGCATTTATGTCAAAAGCACACCTAAGAGTTATGTAATCGTCTGTCTATACGTAGACGACATGCTCATAATGGGAAGTAATCATGATGTCATCATGAGTACTAAGAAAATGTTGACCAATAGTTTCGACATGAAAGATATGGGTCGAGCAGATGTCATATTGGGAATTAAAATTCTCAGGGCGTCCGATGGGATAGTTTTAACACAATCCCATTATATAGAGTCAGTATTAAAAAGATTCAATGCATACGATCTCTCTACTGTAAAAACACCTATGGATCTAAGTCAACACTTAGCGAAAAGCCATGGTGAACCCATATCGCAATTGGAATATTCCCAGATAATTGGCAGTTTGATGTATCTCACAAATTGTACTCGTCTGGATATTGCCTGTGTGGTCAACAAAACTGAGTCGTTTTATGAGCAATCCAAACGATACCCATTGGAAAGCAGTGATGCGAGTTCTTAGATATTTAAAATATACTATGAACTACGGATTACATTACGGAAAGTATCCCGCAATCTTAGAGGGATATTGTGATGCTAATTGGATCTCCGATACAAAAGACTCCAAATCCACTAGTGGATATGTATTCACGATCGGTGGAGGAGCAGTATCTTGGAAATCCACCAAGCAAACATGCATAGCTCGATCAACAATGGAATCCGAGTTTATAGCACTTGATAAAGCAGCTGAAGAAGTTGAATGGTTGCGAAATTTCTTGGAAGATATTCCGAGCTGAATAAAACTTGTGCCCGCCGTACTTATCCACTGTGATAGTCAATCGACAATTGGAAGGGCACAGAGTAGTATGTATAATGGTAAGTCACGACATATATGTCGTCGACATAATACCATTAGGCAGTTGATCTCGAACGGAGTGATTGCAATCGATTATGTCAAATCTAAGGATAATTTGGCAGCTCCCCTAACGAAGGGGCTAAATCGAGATCAAGTATATTGCTCATCAAGAGGAATGAGATTGAAAATCTACAACTAAAAACGACTGTAGCGGTAACCCAACCTTATTGACTGGAGATCCCAAGATCTTGATTCAATGGGACAACGAAGTTACAGAAGTTGTGTAACATCACAAGAGAAATAATTATTTCTACTATCCCAATCCTAGGATGATTTGGTGCTGTCCTACCACATGTAGTGAGGATAAGCTTATGCTTTTAATGACTTTGATACCTTTAAAGGTGGAGTATGGTAGGATACTCTTGATAGAAGTGTCACCTATGTGAGTGTGAAGACAGGCCGCTTCAATGAAATACTCATGAATCCAAGATGGTGTCCATGGCCGAAACGGAACCAACCATGAGAACTAAAAGTGGGTGAGATAAGTCTCTGTGTGGGTATTATTATCTTAGTATACACCAACAGCTGAGCAGTTCAAGACATCACGTTCACTGCGTAGCCTAGTATGCTCGATAGCATTCCACTACGGAAAGTTCACAACCACAAGCTACCTTTCCCGATGCATTGACTTATCGATTGCACTCTTGTAAAGTGTCAGCATGCATACATGCAATACATGCATTAATTTCCATTCATGTGGGGGATTGTTGGATACGATTTTGATGCCATCGATCATTGAAAGTCAAGTTTGACTTCAAAATCGAAATCTACATTTCGCGTAGATAAATCTGGACTATTTATTTGCTCAAAACCGAATAAGGGTGAATGAGAAATTAATTGTTCAAGATACGCTCAATGGTGGCCGTCAGATCAAAGATCTGGACAGATCGCAAGAAGGTGCGATCTGGAGCGTCGGATCAAAGATCTGAATGTGAAGAGGGAGAATGGATCTAAGGTGTCGGATTAAATGTTCTAATCTGGCGGCTGAGATCAAGATGTATCTGAAGAGTTATAACTCTTCAGATCAAGGGACGAGATTAAACGACCTTTAAAGGGTTATACCCTTTCGTTATGAACGGTCCAGATCTGTCCGAACCAAAGGGTACTTACCTCTTCACTCAATATAAATAGATCCCTTCACTAGATCATTTCATTCATTCAAGCATTGCAATCTATAAGCATTTGCACTCCTCCCTCTTCTGCATCGAGAGTCCGAGAATCCTACGGAAGGTTCGCCGGTCTCGGAATTTGAAGTGCTACTATTCCGAGACGACGTCGTTGTATCTTGGAAACGGATTGTTGCTATCCGTGAGCACCAGTAGCGGAGCAATATCGTTTTACGGAGATAGTGTCTAACACTAGCCTCGACGTGAAATACCAATCAGTTTGCTTCCTCCGAAAGCAACCTCCCGGAAGTTCCGACGGTCGTAAATCGACTAAGTCAAATACCGTGGAAATATATTCGGAATTATTGAAGGAATAAATTTTCCAACAATAACTGATATAGAACTGTTGGACCGGAAGGTTAACACAAGAGGGGAGGGGGTTTCGTCACTTTTTCTCATTTCTCGTGTTCTTTCTTGATGCGGGAATATAGAAAAGCAATTTTAGTCCTTGTTCTAGCTAAAATACTATGAATGGTCAAGTCATCAGTCAACGAACTAGCTGATGTGTGTGGGCTTCGGAGATCGACGAGGAAGCAGACCATGAGGAAGGAGATGAGAAGTCTTGAGATACACTCAAATAGAAAGTTAGACTGGCAAGGGATTGATCCCTAAACCACTGTGGGGAAAAACAAAGAATAAGGGGGAAAAAAAGAAGAATATTGAGGATAGAACCAGGAAGAGTTAGTTAACAATAAGAATCTCTCTTCTCTCCTTCCGTGAGTGCTTATTTGGTTCTCCTCATAGTATCTCCACATCATTAGAATCTCACCATTGTAGGAGTCGGAGAGGGAATCAGATCTGACAGCCGTTGGTTGCCTTTACACTCATGTAATGTACTTGTCAATAGGAGCAGTATCTAGGGAACCAAGTCTAACAACCTCATAATCTCCCCACCATCCACAGGATGCAATGCATCATGAAATATTTGTAGTTACATCCATTGAGGCCATGTAGGATGTAAACTTGTTTTGAGGATAGAGAAGATGACATCAATACAAAGTAACCTTGAGGAAGACGATGTCGAGATTCTCCTTCGAAGGAGAATGTTGTTGATTGGAATTGAGGTGAAGATGTCATAAAGAATGATAAGGAATATTGAGATGAAGTTCAAGACTTAGACAGAGTTTGAGATCGAGATGGAATCTGAGACTGAGATAGAGCCTAAGACTGAGATGGAGTCCGAGATTGAGATGAAACCTGAGACTGAGATGGAGTCCGAGACTGAGATGGGTCCAATGCTAAGGCTAAGATGGAGTCCAAGATTGAGATTAGTCCAATGTCGAGACTGAGAGTCTAATGCCAAGACTAAGATGGAGTCTAAGACTGAGATGAAGTCCGAGACTAAGATGGAGCCTGAGATTGAGATGGTTCCTATCAAATTCCAGTTTCCCTTGAATGAACTTAATCTCTATTGGGTTATGCTTGACCCACAATAACTTTGACTAACAGTTTAGTAGGATTATTGACTTAAAGGACACATAAAGGTTGGAGGAAACCACCACATCAGTTCTTTTTATTATTTTTTCCAAGTTAGGATTTTGAGGGTATTTTTATCTTTACAATGTTAAGGTCTTAAGTTTATTTAAATCATTATTTAGTTGGTTTTAGGTTTTTAGTTTTTGATTAAAAAGAATCTATGGCTCGGTCATTTCATCCCAAATGTAGAGTTTGGTTACCTATGTCCTAGTATTCTGCGAAATCAATAGGGTTTAGAAGATTGATTCTGATATTTATGCATGGTCAACAAAATCAATAATTATCTACTGCATTAGTTGGTATCAGAGTCATGTTGGCAGCCCTCCACTTCGTTCTTTAAACAACCCTCCACTTCGCTCTCTCATATCGTTGACTTCTTCCTCCTCCTCGTCCGATGAATAGTGTTGATGCAGTCTGACCCTGATTGTTGTTTTGGTGTTGACAGCGATTTAAGTTTAGTTGAGTGAATTCAGATTAAGTCCTGGTCGGGGACTGGGCATGAAACCCCGGTGAGTGAAGCGGGGTCCTGGTGAGTGAAGCCAGGTGATTGGAAACCCCGGTGAGTGAAATCGGGTCCTGGTGAGTGAAGCCAGGTGATTGAAATCCCGATGAGTGAAGGCGGGTCCTGGTGAGTGAAGCCAGGTGACGAAAATCCCGGTGAGTGAAGTCGGGTCCTGGTGAGTGAAGCTAAGTGACGGAAACTCCGGTGAGTGAAGTCGGGTCCTGGTGAGTGAAGTCAGGTGAATAAAATCCCGGTGAGTGAAGCCGAGTCCTGGTGAGTGAAGCCAGGTGATTGAAATCCCGGTGAGTGAAGTCAGGTCCTGGTGAGTGAAGCCAGGTGACGAAAATCCTGGTGAGTGAAGCCGGGTCCTAGTGAGTGAAGCCAGGTGACGGAAACCTCGGTGAGTGAAGCCGGGTCCTGGTGAGTGAAGCCAGGTGAATGAAATCCCGGTGAGTGAAGCCGGGTCTTGGTGAGTGAAGCCAGGTGATTGAAATCCCGGTGAGTGAAGCCGGGTCCTAGCGAGTGAAGCTAGGTGACCGAAACCCTGGTGAGTGAAGCCAGGTCCTAGTGAGTGAAGCTAGGTTGAATGAAGTCCCAGTGAGTGAAGCTGGGCACGGAATCTTGGTCCGGGGGACTGAGCATGAGTCAGAGAAGGCTAGGGAGCTCGTTCTCTTGACTTAGGGATGAATTGGTTGAGGCTAGATCGGTCTGGAGACCGATCAGGGAGTTGGCACGAACTCCCTGTTGTGGATCGGTCTGGTGACCGATCCAGAGAAGTCTAATCGGTCTGATGACCGATCAGGGAGAGAACAAAAAGGTTTCTGTTTGGCCTCTGATCGTTCACCAGAACGATCAGAGAGAGATCAGTAGGTCTTTGTGAGAATCTTGGATCGGATGCTTGACCGATCAAATTGTCATGACATTCCTCATCCCGACCGATCAGGATGGCTTCTGATTGGTTAGGGAGTGACCTGATCGGTCACCAGACCGATCAGGGCACAACCTGATCGGTCAGGTGACCGATCAGGGGGATTTGACCTGCGAAAGATGGGGAACCAAGCAATGTTGTGGATCGGTCCGGTGACCGATCCACGATCTGTGATCGGTCTGGTGACAGATCATAAGAAGTCCGCGATCCCAGTTTTCTCACTGTGGACCGATCAGGCTGGAGCCTAATCGTTCAGGACTTTCTCTGATCGGTCTGGTGACCGATCAGGTTCATCTCTGATCGGTTTGTGGATAGATTAGTAGCTGTAACTTTGATTCAAATACGCTCTCAGTCTTCTGATCGCGTCTGTTTTTCTCTGCGCTTTCTCTGCTACTTGCTGATATTGTTTGATATGCATTTGCTAAGCCTCTGATCAGTGTGCAAGTTAGACAGGGAGGATTCAAACAATGGAGGAGAGTCAACTGAGGACTTTCCATTGAGCAGGTTTGTATGTATTCTGTTTTCAGGTTTCAACGGTTTCCTGGCGCGGTTGGCAACTGACGGAGACTCAGCTGAAGAGGTCTTCAGTGGACTGAGTGCTCAGTGGAGTCAGGGGTCAGGTTGTGGCTTAGTGGGAGCTGATGGAGTTGGCGATGGTGAGCAGAGCTTAAGAAGAAGGGAGATGCAGAGGAGAGGTAGAACAGACAGAAAATTTGAGGAGTTTGGCTGGGCTGTCTTTGTGCTCTCTGTAGCTTCGTGCTTAAGTGTTTCTTCTACATACCTATGAGCAATTCCTTCTAGTGTCTCGTGAGCTTAACTTGTATCTTCTTGAGACCGCTTGTGGAGAGGTTTCTCCACTGAGAAGGAGACGCTATTACTATCCGGGGTTCACCGGGGCTTGATCTGCCGACGATCAAGGGATCGCCCACCTTACGGGCACGCCAAGGAGTAGGGGCAAGTTATCCCCAAACCTTGTACATCCTCGTGTTAGCGTCGGTTTGCCTTCTTTCCCTATTTGCTTTCTGTGTTGTTGTTTCCGCTGCTAATCTTTGATCGCAGAAGAATGATTTTAAAGAGGCGTTTATTTGAGTGTCTGGCTACATTCACCCTCCTCTATAGCCATCCAAGTACCAACAAGTGGTATCAGAACTTGGGGCTCTGTTCAAACGGCTTAACATCCGAAGAGCTAACAACGATGGCTTTGAGAGAAGGTTTTAGCACCAGCAGACCACCCTTCTTCGACGGATCAGATTTTCAATATTGGAGGTCGAGGATGGAGTACTATCTCAAGATGAACATCAACATATGGTTCGCTGTGAAGGAGGGGTTCTCTCCTCTAAAGGATGCTAAGGGAAAAGATCTAGACTTCTCAAGTTGGTTGGCTGAGCAAACACGCAAGGGAGAAGCCGATGCCAAAGCTGTGGTCACCCTGCAATGCGGGATGACCAGAAGAGTTGATCAAGGTGGGTCCTTTTACAAGTGCTAAGGATCTATGGAGCAAGCTTATTAAGCTCCATGAAGGCACTCAAGATACCCGGAGAGCCAAGAGAGACCTTCTTCTCAGCCAACTCCAAAACCTGTCCATGGAAGAAAATGAAAAGGTAAGTGAACTCCATGGACGATTCAAAGAAGTCTTGAATGGTCTACATTCCATTGATGAAAAGGTCGAGAACCGCGACCTTGTGAGGTATGTTCTTAAAGCGTTTCCAAGGAATGTCTTGTGGTCATCCATGGTGGATGCTTACATGTTTTCCAAGGACTTATCCTTTGTTAAGTTAGAAGATCTATTTTGTGAAATGGAACAACACGAGATCTCTAACCAAAGCCCAAGGGAGAAGGGAATTGCATTTATGGCAGGTGACCGAAGGAAGAAGAAGGAGAAGAAGAAGGAGGAGGAGGAAAGTTACTGTCACATGGCTTTCAAGGCAATAG
Organism: Boesenbergia rotunda; assembly: GCA_024364735.1. Taxonomy (NCBI): domain Eukaryota; kingdom Viridiplantae; phylum Streptophyta; class Magnoliopsida; order Zingiberales; family Zingiberaceae; genus Boesenbergia; species Boesenbergia rotunda. The sequence goes on along the minus strand of JAGFNQ010004109.1, from coordinate 533,753 downwards.
AGAACTCTAAAGAAGAAAGTAGTGATGAATCAAGTAGCTCCTCAACCGCGCCTTCATCATCTTCGGATGATGAAGAGGTAATCACTCCCGAGATGGATAAGTGCTATAGAACCATCGCATGCTTAACTAGTCTACTTAAGAAATCTAAGAACAAAGTTAAATTGTTGAAATTGGAAGTAGAAGAATTAAAATTCTCTAGGGTAGAGGATATTAATGATTTTCATGATGAATCCCTTAAGGATGAAAACAAGACCCTAAGGAGCAAAATTGAATGTTGAGGCAATCGACCCTTAAATGATTGGAAGATCATGGTTTTGATGTGTGTGTGTGAATATGTTTAAGGTTAGAATGTTATGTTGTATTTGATGTGTGTGATTGAGTTTGCAGGACTTGGAGAATCACACATGGTGGACATATCCAAGGGACGAGAGTCGAGGGAGGAGAGCTCCAAGGGCAAGCCGGGAAGTGGACTTCGAGGGCACAAGTGAAGGGTGGCATGGAGGCAAGCCAAGGGAAGGCTTGCGTGCGCATCCGAGGGACGATAGCCAGAGGAAGAGGACTTCAAGAGGCAAGCCAAGGGAGCAGACCTGAAGGCACACGTGAAGGAGAAGGTTTGGAGTGGCTGGGACTAAGCTGAGAGGCAGGACAGTCGACTGGCCCAGGGCCAGTCGACTGCCAAAACTCACAAAGAGTTTTCGGCCTCGGACCAATCGACTGCCCTTGGGGCAGTCGACTGGTATACCCCGAAAACTAGCTGTTGGCTAGCAATTAATGCTAGGTCAGTCAACTGCCCCAGGGGCAGTCGACTGGTGCGGGGCTGGACAGACTGCGAGTTTGTCCTATTCTCCTATAAAAGGAGCACCTTTTTGCACGTGAGCGGTACGGTTCCGTACGACAACGAAGTGCTGCTTGTTTGAAAAATGTTCTCTACTCCCTCTCTCTTATTCTACTATATTCTGTAAAGAGGAAGATCACCACTGTAAAGGTTTCTCCACCTAAAGGAGATTTTTCAATAGTGGAAGTGGTGTACGGCGCGGATCCTTGGATTAGTCACCCATCTGGGTGGATACCAAGTAAACGTTTGGTTGTTAGCATTGTTCATATTTACTTTGCATATTATTGTTTCCGCTGTGCTAACGACTTTGTAGAGAAACGACCGAAAATGTGCTATTCACCCCCCCTCTAGCATGCCGAAGTGATCCATCAGTTGGTATCAGAGCCGATTCGTTTCGGAAGAACTAACCATCAACCGGAGCAAGTAAAATGCCGTTTCAAGAGGGATACTCCACTGCACGACCACCCTTCTTCTATGGGAATGACTTCGCGTATTGGAAAGGTAGGATGCAATATTGCCTTATGAACGATATTGAGAATTGGATTAGTATTGCAGATGGTTTCGAGGCACCCGTCGATGAAAGAGGGGAACCGACACCAATGAGATCCTGGTGGAAGGAGGTAATGAAGAGGGCGCAGTCCAATGCCAAGGCCACCACCACACTGCAGTGCGGACTCTCAAAGGAGCAACTGAACAAGGTGGGGTCGTTCAAGAGCGCCAAGGAACTGTGGGACAAGTTGGTGGAATTGAACGAGGGGTCAAACGAGTCTAGAAGAGCAAAGAAGGACTTGCTTGTGGCCCAACTCCAATCCTTATCCATGAAGAGCAACGAGACTGTCAGCCAGCTACATGGAAGGGTGAAGGAGGTAATCAATGAGCTCCACGTGATTGGAGAAAAGATCGAGGATCGGGATATCGTCAGGTATGTTCTACAAGCCTTCCCAAGAACCACCTTGTGGGCATCCATGGTTGATGCTTACAAGGTATCAAGGGATTTGTCCATTGTTAAATTAGATGACTTATTCTGTGAATTTGAACTATACGAGCAAGCTAACGTCTCGACCAAAGAGAAGAGTATTGCTTTTATTGCAGAAAAGGAGAAGAAGAAGAGGAAGGAGAAGAAGAAGGCGGTCTAGTCCTCCTCATCAGATTCAGAGGAATCCAGCGCCACCATGGATAGCGACCAGGAGGCATTTATGGTAAGAAAGATGCGTAAGGCTTTCAGAAATTTTTCTAACAAATCATATGCTAGGAAAGGGTTCAAAGGCAAGGGTAAGGCCAAGGACATTATATGCTACAACTGCCACCAAGAGGGACACATGAAGAACGAGTGCCCTCAGCTAAAGAGAAGAGATGACAAGAAGGAGGAGAAGAAGAAAGGTGACAAGAAGAAGTCAAAGGGAAAGGAGAAGGGTGCCACCAACCTCAAGGCAACCTGGGATGATCCATCATCCTCAGAGGAAGAAGAAAAGCAAGTTTCCCATTTTGCTCTTATGGCATAGGATCACTTAGACTCATCAGATGATGAAAGAAGTTCAAGCAGTGATGAAAGCAACTCCTCCTCTTCATCATCCGAGTCAGAAGCTTCGGTAAGTGAGGTATACCACTTACCCTCCTCTACACTAGTTAAGATTATTTCTAGCACTAACATGGACTTAGCTAAGGCTAGAAGTAAGATTAAGGATCTAAAAGAAGAGATTGCCATGCTTAGATTAGAATCTACCAAACTTGAAGAATTGCATGCTAGTTCTATTACATCACATGCTTCACATCTTGAAACTGAAAATAGAGAACTAAGGAAAAAGGTAGATGAACTCACAAAGGCACTTAGGAAATTCCAAGTAGGATCTAGCAACCTAGATATGATAATCAACAGTCAAAGGGTCGTTTATAACAAGGTCGGTTTGGGATATAGGCCAAAGACAAAGGAAGTGACCTTTGTCTCACTCACCGGTAGGATTGGTGCATCTAGGAGACAAGGGGTTAAGGGAAACACCAAGAGGGCATGGGTACCTAGGAGATTTCTAAATGATGCTTCTGGATCAAAGATTTGGGTACCAAAAGAGTATGTTTTTCATGTTGTATAGGCAAAGGTGAAGGAGGTCTCAATTATGTGGATAGTAGATAGTGGATGCTCAAGACACATGACCGGAGATGTGAGCAAGTTCAGTACTATTAGCTACTTAAGAGAAGGGACGGTCTCTTTTGGAAATAGTGAAAAATTGAGAATCATTGGTAGGGGCACCATTGAGGTATCTCTCACAATTTCTATACATAAGGTACTCTTAATTAAAGATATGAAGTTTAACCTACTTAGTGTAAGTCAGTTATGTGATGCAGGCTTTAGAGTTGAATTTCATGCTAGGAAGTGCATAATTAAACATAATGAATCAAATAATGTCATATTAGAAGGGTACAGAGAGGCAAACTTATACTATCTTGATCTTGCTTATGCTACTAACAATGTTGCTAAGTATTTCGTGTCCAAAGAAGAAAAAGGGTGGTTGTGGCACCGGAGGCTTGGAGATGTCAACATGATAAGCATTGCAAGAGTGGCCAAGGAAGAGTTAGTGAAAGGGCTACCAATGATCAAGTATGAGAAGAACAAATTGTGTGATGCATGCCAAGAGGGTAAGCAATCAAAATCATCACACAAAGGTAAAACCCTAACCACTACTACTTTACCATTAGAGCTCTTGCATATAGATCTATTTGATTGACATAGTACTCCCTCACTTGTAGCGAGTAAATATTGTCTAGTTATTGTAGATGATTTTTCTAGGTTTACTTGGGTCTTCTTCATGAAACATAAGAACGATACCCTAGAACTCTTCATAGGATTTAGTAAAAGGGTAGAAAATGAAAAACATCTTAAAATTAATCGAATTAGAAGTGACCACGGTGGGGAGTTCCAAAATTCAAATTTCACACAATTTTATGTCGAAAATGGATACAAGCATGAATTTTCATGCCCAAGGACTCCTCAACAAAATGGGGTAGTTGAGAGGAGAAACCGAGCTCTACAAGAAGCTGCTAGGACTATGCTTAATGCATATTCTCTTCCTAGCTACTTTTGGGCCAAAGCGGTTAACACCGCTTGTTACATTCAAAACCGGGTGTTGGTACATAGGTTCCTAGGAAAAACACCCTTTGAATTATGGAATGGGAGAGTACCACAAGTTCATTACTTTAGGGTCTTTCGATGTAAAGTGTATATCTTAAATACCAAAGATGACTGATGCCCTCAGAATAGATGTCACGAAAGTGTGGGTCTCAAAATTTAGATGTGTGTAAGCTGGAAACCCTTTTTGCAATCAAAGAATAAAAGCGTAGTAAAGGGGCCACAGGTCGTATTTTTCCTAGGGCTAGTTGAGAGTTTGTTTGATTCGAGCTCGAGTTTATGTGTCGTTGATATTTTGGGTTTCAAATAAAATCTGGGTTTGGTTTGCAGTTCAAAAATGAAAACACAAGGAAAAGAAAGATCTTAGCTAGACGAATTCAACAAGGTATGGCAATTGATGAACTTAACCAACGAACAACTCAATCAAAGCCACTTAAACAATCTAGGAAGGCAAATCTGAGTTCACATGCAAAACAAATGCTAAACAAAGGAATAAGGCAGTGATGGAAGTTTTCAGAAACAAACAATCTTAACGCAAATGCTAGCTGGGAAATTCAGAATTTAAACTTAAAGCAAACTCAATACAACTAGCCACAATTTTTGGAAGCCAACCAATGCAAGGAAGTTCAGAAAGGGGCTGAATACAACACCAACTGATTTCAAGCACTAAGGCACACTAAAGATTCCATCCCACTTGACACCAACACCTACCGAACCCTCTCTTGATATAAAGTGCAGCAACTGAGCAACTTGGCACGCAACAAGAAAAAACTGATTGAGCTGAAATCGATGCTAAATGCAATACTATCGGCTGATGTAAGGCAAATGAAATTGCAGCAAACAATCAAATGTGAAATTCAAAATCAAAATAATGTGAGCAACCACTTAGAACCCCAAACTGATATGCAGAATTTGACCAATTTCAGAACAAGATGCAGAAAACAAAACTGTGTGCAGAAATGGAAGACCGCAGCAAATAAGATGCAAAAATCAAACTGAATAACTACTTTCGAATGCAAGAGAACTCCAACTCAGATCTTCACTGATACAAACTTCATCAGACTCAAGCTGAGGATTGCAGAATTAAATCTGGGTGGCAAAATTGGAAGCTAAATGCAGGAATGGGAGGAGAATTCACTAAGTTGAGTGCAGAAATGAAGGTTCATGAATGTAGAAACAACATGCAGATTTCAGAACTGTATGCAAAGATTGCAGCAGCCAATTGAATGCAAAAACTAACATATAGCTGAGATCAATTGTCCCAAACTAGTGTTCAGACACGATTCAGAAACCTTCAGCTAAGAATTTCAGAATTGGACTCTAAATTGGAGAAATGGAGTTGCAGTTTTGCAGAATTTCAGAAACAATCTAAACGCAGAGCAAACAAACCGCAAGCTGAGATCTATGCACTACTCTACAGTTCGAAAAAACTGAAGAAAATCCAAAGATATCTTGGCACGAATTCAGAATTGCTAAGCTGGGAATTGCTGAAGATAATTGTTGCGCAGGAAACACACTGATACACAAAACAAAGGACTGAAACGCAGAATTACTAAGCTGAACAAAAACTCAGATTTGAAGCTAGAAGTGAAACAACTTAGATCAACTAAATTAACATACTAAAAGTGAAATAAACTGAAGAATTCAGAAGCTAAAGGAAATTGCAGAAAAAAGGCTGATACGCAGGTAGACAATCTGATACGCAAGCTGGAAAACAAGAATTGAACTGAAATTAAAGCTAACTAGTCATTAACAAGCAATCTAACTAATTAGGACACTGAAATTAAAGCTAACAACTGAGGGAACAATGCAGAAAATGAGATTAAAACAGCTGAAACAGAAATTGAAACTGAAATTGCGTGCAGGAATTGAAATTACAGCTACAATTCGAAAATTCAATAAGAAATCTAATCCTCAATCCTTCCCTAGCTCAAATCCTCCTTGTTCGTCACGCAAGGGCAAGCCTCGAACCCGTAAGCTCAACAAATCGATGGGAACTATCTCTGTGATTCAATCCCAGCTCAAACTTTGCTCAATCTGAAATTTCCATTCGAATCCTTCAATCTTGCTGCGTCCAAGTGCGATGGTGATTCGGGGATGGTCAGAGCACTCTAGGGAACCCCTCCAGATAGCTCCGAGTGATGGAAATGGAGCGCAACTGAGATCAAAAACTTCAAACAGCAGAGCCACGGAAACCTGACAACAGCTCTGTTCTTGGGCAATTCTCAAGCTGGAACTTCACCGAGAAACTTTCCCAACGACCTAGGACTTGATCTAAGCAAGAAATTGAGGGGTCGCGCCCCTTGGATTGAAGAACTACTGAAGAAATTGAAGAACACGCGAAGAAGATGATGTTTGCAGTGAAGACGCGACAAGGAAGAAGCTGGGCAGATTTTTGATTAAGTACTTGACAACGGACGGCTCAGATTGATTTGAGGAAATCCAACGGCTGATCTTCATCTGATCTGACCCAAACTTTGATGATGTTGATCAAGGGTCAGGATTTGCCTCGGGGTAGCTCGGATCCTCCAGATTTGCATCGGATGGTCCAGATCAATCTAATCTTTGAATGGACAGTCTAGAACCCTCTGAGCTCAATCCAACGGTTGGATGATCTCTGATTTTGATAAAACCTTCAGATCTTGATCCAGATACTTGATCAACCCTAACCCTAGCTCGGATTGCCTCAGATGGTCCCAGATGGCTCACATCTAGCCGCTTTTGAATCGGACGACCCAGATTAATCCGAAGCTTGATAACTCGATCCGGGTCCACTTCCGACTCAAGTTTGACCCAGTATGCCCTAGGTCCATGATCCTTTCATGCTTACAAAAATAGATCAAAAATTTAGTGGCAAAATAATTCAAATATATCAAGATTTGCAATTAAGTCCAAAATAAAAGTAAGTTCTAAAACCTAGGGTAAATTCACAATTAAGCAAGTAAAATATGGGTCAAACTTGGATTTTAGCAACTAAAATAATCAATAAAATGATACTTATCAACTCCCCTACACTTAAGCTTGAGCGTCTCGCGAAACCACTAAGTATGTATCCTTTAGATTTTCTTAAGCATAATTAGAAGCAAATGAAAAGAAATTACCTAAGGTTGTCAATTCTCAAAAATCTAAGCTCTATGGATTAGTATCTTGTCCTTAAATCAACAACTTAGCCTTTTAATCCATCATGATTCATTGAGATGAATTTAACTCACTAGCCTTTCAAGAAAAATTTTGGTGGCTCTCTCCTTAAGTTCTAAGTTGATGATGGAAGTGGAGCTCACTCAAACACACATGCTTCTTGCACTACCATAGGCTTGCTTGTTATCTACTCTCCACCATTATTCATGATTAGGATCAACATTTATAAAAACAAGTGAAAACATGGAAGATGGTAAGAAATGGAGTAAAAATCAAGAAAATGGAAAAATTGATAAAGTGGAAGACTTGGTTGCTCAAGAATGTTTCCAATGTACTTTGCTTCTCTTTACAATCCTCTAGTGATATAAAAAGTGTGGTGAAGTCAAATTTGAATAATGCCTTTGATTTGGATGAAAAAAACCTTGTGGGTTCCAATGTGCCAATTTTCCAATTGCATGCCACCTTGCTTCCTTCTTTTTCCTTGTTCTCTTCTTTTTTTTTTAGAACTGCAAAAATAAATTTCTTTTATATCAGCTGCTTTCTTTCTCTCTGGTAAAATCAGAAATGAAATGGAGCAAGGCTTTGATCCGGATGTGGATGTTTTCAATGATCTCTCCACTAGTTTCATGGTGCCAACACTCACTTTTTGTGCCACTTTGTTTCTTTCATTTCTCTTCTTTTTTTTTTTCTGTTTTGACCAGTAGTGGTTGCTCTCAACACTTTGTGACACATTTGTGTGCTTCATTCCTTGATTCACAGCCTGTAACGACCCAGAAAATTTTCTTAATATTTTCTTTAAAATATTGATCATGTCGGGATAATTTTCCGAGGGACCTAGAGATATTAGTACGAACCTTAGCCTAGGAATCCATGATTTTCTCATTTAAATTGAGAAACTAAGTATTAATGGGCCTTATATGTGCTCCAAAAATGGGTTTCAATTAGGTAAAATTTAATATAAATATAAAGGAATTGTAATTAGGAATTTTAGCATGATTATGGGTGAATTTTAGGGAATTTTCAAAAATCAGGAAAAAAATGAAATAAAAAGAAAATAAAAATAAAGTACATGCACCAAGGATTGAACCTTGGACCTAGTCTACAACCATGCATGCACTAACCAATTCACCTAGGGAGTGCTAGTAAAGGATGAAGTGGATTTTGGTTAAGGCTTAGGGGAAAATGAAGAGTCATGAAGGGAAGAGACACCATGACTCTTCACTTGCCTCCTTAATGAGGTATAAAGAGGTGGCATGGGGGGTTACTTTGCTTCTTCCACCAAGTCCTTCCCTCTCCCTCTTCCTTCCTCATCCTAGCCAAAACCTCAAGGAGAGGTTTCCCTTTGGAAAAGCTTCACAAGAGGGTCTCTCTTCTGAGATTCAAGGTTTTTACAAGGTTGCAAAGGCTAGGGGTGGTCAAGAGACAACAAGGTCTTCATCCTCCTCCCCATCTAAGGTCTAAAATCAAGGTAAACCAAGGTAAGACCCCCTCACCTGTGGTGTAATGGTTTTTCTTGATATGGATATGATCTAAGCTTTTTGGTTTGAGATCTAAGATGAAAATCCATGAAGAAGAACTTAGGGTTTCGGCCACCTTCAAGTTTCATGGCTAGGATTAGCTTTTTAACTCTCAAATGATGGTTTTTAAGTCTTCTTATGATGTAAGTGATGTTAGTAGTGATTCATATGAATTTTGACATAATTAATAGCCCTTATGAATTTCGGCCAAGAACCCTAAGCCATGGTTGGACCTTGATCTAACCATTCAACATGTTAATTTTGGTTCCCCTATGACATGATGGATAGTAATTGTGTTTTTAAGAATTTTTTTTCATGAATTTTAGGGACCCTTTGAGTTTCGGCCAAGAGCAAATCTAGGGTTAAAGGATTAGGGTTAACCTTAATTATGGGATCAAATGTTTTCTATGACATTGTATGTTTGTATGAGATGATATAGTGATTCATATGAAGTTTTTCCATGGACCTAGGTTTCCTTAGGGTTTCGGCCAAGGCCATAACCTAGGGCTAGGGTTGAGTTAAGACCACAAGGATGTTTGTTTATAGGGTACTAAGATGTATGAATATGTTTAATTATGATGGGAGAATTTTATGTCAACCAAAACCCTAGCTTATGGGACATGAATTGTATGATAGGTCATTTGTATGATGATTCATAAATGCTTAGATCATGTGCCATGATCCTAAGGAAATGTATCATGTAGGAAAGGATCTAGGCATATTTTCCTATGTACCATGACCATGCATGTTTTTATGAATTAAGATGCTGGTTACGTAGGTATGCCATGATTTATGAATAATATGTATGTATGCCATGAATTGTGAATGATATGTATGCATGTCACGTTTACGGATGAAAATGATGAATAAAGTTAAAGTTCATGCTTTTAAGGCATAATGATGATATGGAATGAAAATGATGAATGGAGATAAGGTTCATACCTTCATCACATAATGATGATGTTAAGCGTTAAGAATGAATGAATATGCTATGAATGTTTTATGAATGAAGAAGCATGTGAAAGTATTTTATTTTTAAGAATGGGCTTGTACCGGATGTTGGGACCGGGTGCATGTCGACAAGGATACGAGTTTGTAAAATTCAAAATTTTTTCGTGCAGCGGAAGAGTTTGCATAAAATAATTTCTTAAATTATTTTAACTTCGTATCTAGCATGCAACCTTACATTGTGTTGACATAATCATAAAATAAAACTTTGCGAAAAAGTAAACTAATTTACTAAGTACCTCTCGTAACTCGAAGTAAGGGACGAGATCCAACCGTAGCGTCCCTTGGAAGCTCCGCCTCTATTCGCGTCCACGCCGAATTCTCTTCGGGATGACTTCACAAAGTCACGAGTTTTGTGCCGACGAGAACTACTAGATTCTCGGAAGGCACAACTAGAAGAATAAGAGAAATAATGGAAAAACTAACCAACGAAGTAACGGAATCAAATTCCGAGAAGAGAGGAGTCGCTATCCGCTTCTTCTTCTTCGTCTTCGAGTTCTCCTCCTTCTTTAAAGCTCACGGCAAACACCCTTGTTGGTGTTGTGGTTGGGCGCCGGCCCTAGAGAGGCTAGGGTGCGCCGGCCCTAAGGGAGGAAGAAGAGGAGGAGGAGAGGAGATTAAGAGAAAGAGAGAGGGAGTAATTAATCTCTTAATTAGTTAGGAATAAGGGCTAGCCTTTGGTTCCTTTATATAGTAGCAACTCCTTTGCTAAGTCTCCCTCTAAACCGAATTAACGGAATTAGTTATAAGAAATTTATCTTATAAATTTTCTTATTAATTATTCCGTTTAAACCGAGTCTTTATTATAAACCAATTTATAATAAAACTAATTCTTTTTCTCTTTAAATTATGGAATAAATTTTTATAAGAAATTTATAAACTTTCTTTTTATGGAAAAAATCAATTCATAATTGATTTTATAAAATTAAAATAAACCAATTCATGGATTATTTTAATCTTCCATAAAAGAATAAATTTCTACAAATTTTATTTATATAAATTTCTCTATACAAATTTATTTATCCATAATTTATAAAATAAATCATACTAGATTTATTTTATTAATTAAACCAATTAAATTGGTTTTTCTCCTCTTATTTGGCCGGCCACCAAAGAGGGTTTAACACCCTCTTTGGCCGGCCAAAACCAACCCATTAAACCGCGAATTAAACTCATTTAATTCGCCCAAAAAGCCTTCAAAAGACTTAGCCATTTTTGGCTTCCATTGCGCCTCTGACTAACTCAGATTCGACTCGTTTCTCTTGATCGAAAAATCTAATTTTCAACTCGTTTTAAATCCCTCGGATTACTCGTATTGCGTGTGACTAAATAGGCTTTCGATTTATGTTGGCCATCTATAATTAACCCATTAATTATAGAACGATCATGAGTGGCACCTAGTAGTACATCATGATCCCCAATTAATCGAAAGATCAACGGTTTGACCTCAGAAGAAATTATTCTGAAACCCTTCAGCAGCTCTAATGAATCGTGCCTCATTCCCTTCACCACCTTATACCCACTTGGTTCAGGACACGGTCTATGGTGTCAGTCCCCACTAGGCTGACTACGTCACACCTAGCCCAAGTAGTGTCTTTCTCGTCCTTTGGATTTCTAATTACTCTCATGTATTTAAGAGACTCACACTCTTATCATGATATGCTCTGGCCAGAGGCTTTGAGTAACAATCCGACGATAGGCCTGGGTATACATCTCCTCGCAAGGAGTGGTGAATCCTTTGTAGGCTATTCAAACATCTTCGGGCACTTCGGCTTATACCCGATCATCCTGGGTCCACACCTCCTTAGAGATGCTTGCTTAAGATGTCAAATTATAAGTCTCCATGACCAAGATGACTTGAACACCGCAAGTCAAAGGAACATCGCACTTAAGCCGCAGTAAGATCTTCATTGACATATCTACATGTAGATTTCCATATGAAGTCTTACAGCTAGTCACTCCAATGAACTAGTTCCCTTAACTAGCATCCATGTTTATCTCCGGACATCCCAATGTCACCAGCTAGTGAGAATCAGCTGATTAGAGAATAACCCATGCTAGTCTCAGCAGAATTGATAGTGTCCGTTTTTATCAATTCATCGACTAGGGATAATTTCAATACTTCACAATTGCACATTAGAGATAATCACTAGTTGTGATCCCATCACAAATTCTCTTATGCTGTGAGTTGTATTGCGGACATTCAGTAGATGAGTTTAAGATCCCAATCAAATACACAAAACATGTATACTCAAATAGTGAATTATCATTTATTAAAATAAATGTTTACATCATAAGGCGATTGCCTTAGGACACTTCTCTCATATCACTAACACCGGACCTGTCCACGGTTCGGGACTACCGATGAAGCTGTCCTTACGGTTCGGGACTACCGATGAAGCTGTCCTTACCCTAGTAGGTCGAGATTAGCTACCTCGTATTTACTTAGGGATGCGCGCATATGATGTATGAATGTGGTACAAGCCAGGGCCCCAATGAATGCTATGATTATGTTTAAGTATTTAAAAGTATGATTTAAAAACTAAGCATCCTTACGGTATATGCATTTGCCCTATGCATCCATCCATGTTATGCATTATGTTTATGATAAGTATGTTTGTGCCAAGTAAGTTTATGCAAAGCATGTTTATGCGAAGTATGTTATGCAAAGTATGATAATGCAAAGTATGTTTAAGAAAATGATTTTATTTATGTTCATGCTAAATTATGATGCCATGATTTTATGTATGTTCATGCTAAAATATGATGCCATGATTTTAATTATGTTTATGCTAGACTATGATGCCATGATGATATCTATGTTCATGCTAAATTATGATGCCATGATTTTATTATGTTATGCTAAAATGATGATGCCATGATTGTGTATATGTTCATGATAAGAAGTATGCTATGATATGTAGGATTGAAGCATTTTGTTCATGTTTATACGACGTATGAATTTTGTGAGTAGGAAAAGGGTCTTACTAAGCCTCCGTGTTTATAGTCTTATTTTCTTATACCGCAGATCAAGCAAGAGATTTCTGAGGGAAGCAGCAGGAGAGGCAAGAACATGGGTGTGTAGTAGTGACATGGCTAAGAAACCCTATCATTTCTCTTATTGCATGTTTTGTGATCTGACAATGCTTACTTTGGGTTATGCTCGACTTATGATAGTTATGCCTAAGAAACAACCTACTATTCGTGAAGTTATGGATAAAATACTTGCTACCTGAAATGCTTATGAAGAAGTCATGGAAAGTTGATATCATGATGCTATGCATGCTGATAATATGTTACCTGAAATGCTTATGACTAAGTTATGGAAAGTTGATATCATGATGCTAGGTATGCTGGTAATATGTTAAGCATAATGTCACCATGTCCATGAATGATAACCCAGACATGTGCATATGATTTAAGTACTAGTTATTCCGCTGCATTAAGATGTTTTATATGCACATGTATGTTTAGCGTAATGCCGCTTTAAAAAAAAAAGCGGGCGTTACACAACCCTTGAAAACCAATTTCAGTCCCAAGTTGATACAAACTATTTGAGTGGAAACACAATTTAAGTCCTTCTCGTATTTCAATTCAGAATTTTCCCAATACATGTTTAGCAACACTTCTTCACAGATCTCAGCATCTTGCAGCTATCTTCGAACTCAGCTTGTAACATTTGGCAATTCCAAGTCAACTGTCTCAGATTCTAGTTTTTCTCTCAGCTTGCAACAATTGGTTTCCTCTTTAACTACTTCCCTTTCTTGCAACTCAACTTGACACATAGATTTCTTTTCATTTTTTTTCTTTTGTGTTCACAGAACCAGCTGTTCACAGAAACTTCTCAGCTTCCATTCGATTAGTTTTAATGTTCCAAAATTCCCCAAAAACTCAGCTATCAAATGCTCTTCCTCCATTTAATGGTTTCAGCATTTTAATTCAGCTAACCTGCTGCCTTTTCTGAACTTCTGATTTCTGGTCAGCAATTCTCTGCAACTCAATCCAAATTAGTTTAGCTGCACTCAAATCACTGATCTATACAACTGCAATTCGGAATAACAATTTCAATTCAGCTTGTCTCATTTCAGCCTACAATTTCAGCAACTCAGCTTTCTTCATTTCGGCTCAGATTTTGTGCCATTTGCGTGCCATATCCTTTCTTCATTTCAAAATTTTCTTCATAAGTGTTCCACTTGATTTCGGCACTGCATCACTAATTTCCAAAATCAAAATTTCAGTTTGAGATAATACTAAACTGTGCTCATTGCAGAAATTGGATTTGTTCTTCTTTGGGTTCTTTGCATTTTAGATTCCATCTTTTGATACTCCCCTAGGCCACTGCTTTTCCACTTTAGCTCAGATTTCTTTTACTTCTTCAACTGAATTCACTTGGCACAGAATTTCTGCATTGGGTTCAAGTTAACACAGCTGCAAATCATCCTCTAGCAGAGTAGCCGAAACATGGTGTCATAGCATTCTTTTCTTTTGGCCCAGATTTTTCTTAGCTCCAGGTTTTCTCAGCTTGTGTCAGCTTCTGTCAGACTTACAGCCTTCAATTCAAACTTCCAACAAAAGGTTGCTGCTCTTGACTTCCCAACTTTTGAGCCAAGCCAATTTCGGTCCCAATATAGCTTCACAGATTTTTTTTTTCTTTGGCACAGTTTTTTTTTTCATTTTTTGTGTGCCACTTGTGCTTTGTTCTCTTTTTTTTTTCCGAATGAAACTTGGCAACGAATGGCTTGAATCTCCAAATTAGCAACAAAAATCTGTATGCTCCAATGGTTCCATCCTTATCCACTTCTTCTTGTGCATTCTTGACACCAAACTCACTCAACTTGGCACATGTAATTGCAGAAAAAAAATTTTCTTGGCATGAAATGCCTCTTTGATGCCAACTATTTCCAAAACACTAGTCACTCCCCCACACTTAAATCTTTGTCCGTCTCGGACAAAGTAGCATTAAGAAACATCCCAAACAAACAAGTCCATAGAAAAGTGTGGTTAAGAGTAGGAATAAGGAAAGAAAAATGGAATGAGCATGATAATTGCCAAAAATCGATATGGAAAGGTAAACAATTTGATTAGCCTATATAGATGTGATCCAATCATTGAAATATGGTTTTGAAAGAACCTAAGCAAGTTCTAGAGTACAATAACATATGTGTGTCACAAATATAAGGCTAATTCTCACTAGGCAAAAATAATTCATCTCAAGTCCTCAATTAAGAATCTAAAACCAAGTAGTACTCAAGCATCCAAGAATTCATCCATTAGCTCAAACCCTAAGTTTTAACAACCAAATTTAATTTATTTTCAAAATACTCTAAAATGCTATGAAGATAATCTAGAGGGATACATTTATTCCTAGTCATGCATGAATCAAATGTCCAAGAAAACTAACATGGTATCTACAATGACTCCTAGTCATTCTACTTTACATACGCATTTATTAGCAAGGACTCAATTTAAAAGTGAAAAATGCAATAAAGGAAAATGCAAGAAAGAACAAACTCCCCTTTATTTCTGGTGGATGGAGTCTGTCAAGAAGTAGCCTCCATCGTGGTAGTGGAGGAGTATGGGTAGCTGAGAGATCATCCTTCATTTGATCTATGTCACGGTGCATGTCTCCCCCACACTTGAACTTTACAAAAAATTGTTCGGGTGGCCGAAGGCGATTTAAGTACAAGACCCATGTAAGAGGTGGAGTGCTTCGAATCAGAGTAAAATCAACTCCTCCTTCTTGATGCCTTTTGAAAGATTTTCCAGGAGGCTGGAGTCTGTTCAGATGGAGCACCCATTCCAAAAGTCTTCTGGACCCTGCAAAACAATGTAATACCTCTCTCAAGCGTGCAGGGTAAGAAAGGAATGAAATAATATCAGTCTCTGCATGAAATGTATCCAAAACTGCACCATATCCAATGAAATTAATTCTTGGTATCTCAATAAATTTTTCACAATTATCTTCTAAAAAAATGCATCCAGGAACTCATCACAAACAATGAAATCAATTTTTGGCACTGCAATAGAAATTTCACAATTATTTCCCATCAAGGATGTATCAAGCAATGTATTACAACCAATGAAATCAATTTTCGATTCCTCAATAAGTATTTCACAATTAATTTCAGCATCACAATAAACAACATCAATTTCAGGTCCTTCTAAAAATTTTTCACAGTCAGCATTTTCATGATATGTATCCCAACATGCTTCACTTTCAACAAATTCTACACTAGGTACCTCTATCAATTTTTCACAATCAAATTCTACAAAAGATGTATCAATAAGTGTATCACCACCAATGAAATCAGTTTGAGGTACCTCTATGCAATTTTCAGAAAAAATAGGAGGAATACTTACCTGATCGTGTTGAAGAATACCTGGAGGTTCTACAAGAGTGGCCTCCTTCTGGTAATGTGCAATCTCCACTTCAGGTTCAGGTTCTGGTGGACACTCAACTAAAGCAGGTGATCCTTGGGTTCTTGCTTCCACCATGCAAGTCCCTACACTTTCTGGTTCATTCTCTGAATCTTCTAATGTACCCATCACTATTGGTGGTCCCTGGGGCTTAGTGCAATCCCCTACACCTGTAGAATCATCTCCTATGCATGCTCCTTCTGTAGTATCTGCAACAACAATATCAGAAAAATTAGGACCATCAATAATACTTTCATCACAAAATAAAAGATTAGAAGAGTCCTGTAGTGCTTCAAGAGGAATGCATGCTGTAGGTGCCCTATTTTTGATGTTTTCTTCTTCTTCCTCCCCTAAATTTACAAGATCACTTGAAGAAGGACTTGGCCATGCACTGGGGTCACCTTGAACTAATAAAAAATCAACTTCGGGGCTGTTTTGAATGGGAAAATGGGATGCTGGAAATTTTTCAGGAAATTCAGCATCTAGAGTATTTAAACTTGACACAACCTCTTCATTTCCCAAAGTTAGATCACCATTATGTTGGATCGAGAGATGCGATAGAGGGGAGGGGTGAATGTCGCAAATCGTTCGGATTTAAAAAGAGCGGGTGCGCAGCGGAAATAAAAGAAAAACAGAACAATGCAAACACAGTCGGTTTACTTGGTTCGGAGCCTGGGTCGACTCCTACTCCAAGGCCCACGGTCGTTGACCGTTTTCTGCGGGCAATTCTATAAGTTCGTAAAAGTTTACAAGAAGGATTATAACAAGAACAGTTTAGTAAACATTAAATACAGCTCTTCGTTACCGACGTCCGGTGTAGATCGAAGTTTTGGAGCAGTGGGACGTCGTCAGCTCGAGTTGGAAGATTTCTGGAGCGTGTCGCGGAAGCAGAAGAGCGCAGAAGCGTCGAAGCAATTGATGCTCTGAAGAAGGAGGTCGAGGGCCCTTTATATAGGGCCTGGGGGCGCCCTGGTCGACAGGGGCGCCCCCCCACGTGGCGCTTGATCCCCAAAAGGCGCGGTCAAGGGTTTATCCCTAAGAACTCGGGATAACCCTTTGACGGGGGTGCCCTGGACGCTGGGGGCGCCCTGGTTGACTCGGCCAGCTCTTATCCGCAGCGCTGAGGTCTCCTCGGCAAGTTTGGCTGGGGGCGCCCGGGACAGCAGGGGCGCCCTGGGCGTGTAGCGTAGACGTGTCAGAGTTGTTTTGCAATGGGGGCGCCCGGGACAGCGGGGGCGCCCTCAGAATGTACTGTCGAGGTTCTTCTGGTTGTGTTGTGTTTTGTGTTCACCTTGGGGGCGCCCGGGACACTCCGGGCGCCCTGGTCAGCGATCGCCTCTTTCCTTTGAGGCATTCTGAGCTGCAGACACACGTTCCTTTGGTCCTGCATCCAGGGTTAGTCTAAAACACAATAAACCAATAACATAATGAATTATACAGCCTTGGCTATCTTGGTTCTGACTTTGATCTCCAAAATGGAGCCCTAGGTCGAACCGACGCCTAATGTTCCCTCAAGGGGAACGCGTCCTCACCTACTCCTCTCGGGAGAATTTACCTGGTGCCAACCGGCTCCTCCAGTTGGACTTTTGCCTGGCAGGCCTTCGCCAGGTCTTGAGTTTCGCCCAGCAGCCCTTCGCCAGGACTTGGTTTTTCCCCAGCAGCCCTTCGCCAGGTCTTGAGTTTCGCCCAGCAGCCCTTCGCCAGGACTTGGTTTTTGCCCAGCAGCCCTTCGCCAGGTCTTGAGTTTCGCCCAGCAGCCCTTCGCTAGGACTTGGTTTTCGCCTAGCAGCCCTTCGCTAGGACTTGGTTTTCGCCCAGCAACCCTTCGCCAGGACTTGGTTTCCTGACAGCCCATCGTCAGGTGCCTAGCAGCCCTTCGCTAGGACTTTGTTTCCTGCACTCTCAAGCAGCATTGTTAGACAACAAATAACCCTTACCTTTGAATCCTTTGCTAATATCAAAACAAGGTTCGATCTGGTGCTTCCTGCACCAACAATCTCCCCCTTTTTGATTATGGCAACACAATTCAAAGTTAAGGAGAAAATTACAACAGTTAAGAGCATAAGGTAAACAGTGAAGCATAACTGAAGCATAACTGTAGAGTTGAGAAAAAAAATTCTTTATTTTTCATAAAACCCTGAATACTTGTGTTATAAACTACTTAAAATACTTAACTTTGACCTTTCCTCCCCCTTTGACATATATCAAAAGCATACATGGGTTAGCAAGGTTTCTAATGGGGAGTTTTGAGTTCTACCAAAAATAGGTTTTTGACAATGTATTTTTCAAAAAAGAGAAAAAGTATTTGTATCCATAGACACTTTTGAAAAGCAAGCTTAAACTTTGTTAAAAAACCCTTTTTCTCAGACAAATTTTGATTACTAAGGAAAATTTTATTTAAAAAACATGCACTAAAAATAACTTCGAACCACTTAGAAATGCTTAAAATTTTGAAATAGCTTAAAAATAAAATTCCCTTTCTCTCCCCCTTAATGTAAAACTCTTCTCCTTATGTTTTAGACCATTTTTAAGTCTAATATAAAAATATTTTGAGAGAAGTTTTAAGGAGAGCGTTTGTGTATCAGAGCCTATGAGTTTTGAAAGCATGAAAATACTTAGTATAATTCTTGAAAGTATAGCAAAAAGTTTTAAATTGCACCAACAAAACTTTATTTGGAAAAGTATTGAAAAGATACTTTATATTTGTAGGCCAATCTTTTAGAAAATTCACGCACTTAGAACAATATTGCCTTGAAATATATTTATACTTTTGAAAACATTATTGCAGTACTTTTTGACAGATATTATGTATTTTTGAGGATATAAGTGCTTTTGAATCTTCAAAAGTACTTTTGAAATAAATATTATGCATTTTTGAAAAATCTAAGTACTTTTGAAATAAGTTAAGATTTGAAACACATAAGTACTTTTAAAAAAGTATTTAGACTTTGAAAGATATAAGTAATTTTGAAAAGACTTAGACTTTGAAAAGTATAAGTAATTTTTGAAAAAAATTAGACTTTGAAAAGTATAAGTAATTTTTGAAAAGAATTATGCATTTTGAACACAAAATATTTTACTTGACTAGGTTTCTTTTCCAGTCTGACACAATCCTAGGAAACCTTGTTGACTACAAGGACATTTTCCTAAGTGTCCTGGAAAATTTTCTCCAACCCAAGTAAATATTATAAAATTAATTTCATAAGCCACAATAATTTTGTAAAATAATAGTATTTTGACAGAAAAATTATTTAAGTTTTCAAAAGGATTTTGAACTTGTAGTGCATGAAAACATATAATTTTGAAAATGTTCAATAATTCTTTTAATTTCATCTCCCCCTAAACTTGACCCAGTCCTAGGAAGCTTGTTGACTACAAGCGTTCTTCCTCTGAGTTTTAGGGTTTGATTTAAATTATAAGAATTATCTAATAACTTCAAAACAAATAATTACCAAAAAAAATTTTCAGAAATTCTTCTTTTGAATCAAACTCCCCCTAAATTTGACACATCCTAGGAGTCCTAGTAGATCATGAAGTGGACCTTCCTCTATGTCTTTAGGGTTTATTAAAAACAAAAGAATAATTTTGAATAATCTTCTGAGTATGAAACTTTCAAGGAGATAAATTTTTGACACCTCAATTTGAAGTAATAATAATAACACAGTTTTTGAAAAGAAATATTTTGAAATAATTTTTCAAAGAGATAGTAATATACCAAGAAATTTGAGTAATTTTTGAAGGCCTTATTCTGAAATGATACTAAATTTTAGAGCATCAGGTTTTGAGAATAAATCTAAAAAGAACTCCCCTTGTATTCGACTTGTCTTAACTTTATCTAAGTGCTTGAAGGGTCTTTAGCATTAACTAGGTTTGACCATGTTTGACTCAGTTGACTAAGGTTTAACCATGTTAATCATGGTTTGACTATGTTGAAATTATTCTCTGAATTAAAACACAACATAAAAGAAATTTTAATTTGAACTTAATTTTCCTGTCTCACCCAATCTAGGGTTTTCAAACAGTTAGCCTTAAAAGTTCTTGTGAGACAGGTTTGAAGGTAAAAATAATTTTAAAAAAATGTTTAACTTTGAAAAGAAAAAAAATGTTTGTTTTTGAAAAAGTATAATTGACTTCGAAGACAGAAAAAGAGTGATTTTGAAAAAGAATTTTTGAAAACAGGTTTGAATCTATAATTATTTGAAATTTGTGTTAGATTCGAATTTGACATAAGATAATTTGAATTTGAATTTCAGAAATTGGCTTCCAGGTCTTGGCGAGGCACTAGGCCTTCTTTGGCCGTAGCCTTATGGGATCATCCACCCTTTCCTTGACAAAGCCTTTTAATGAAATTTCATTTTCAAATTAAATTAGGTCATTTTCTGGTCCAATTAGCTTGGGTCTTGGATCGGTAGCTTCGGCTGGTTTCACCAGTCTAAAGAGACCAAGTAGACTTGATCTTATTAGAGTTGGTTTCCCCAATGTACTATCATCTCACCTCTTCCCAATACTATGTTGTCAAATTTCAACTAGTTGGTTAAGTCCTTAAGGTATCTAGTCCTATGAATAGCCAAGACAAAACTTCAGATAATGTCATAGTGAGGAGAAATTTCTGGATTTTCTAAGTTTGCAAAATTATTAATCAGTTTTTCTTGTATATCAATTTTAATTTTCAAAGTCTCATTTTCTTGTCTTAACATTTTGAATTTTGACTTTGCTAATATACATGATTTCATCAAGTTATCTAAGCATGCATCCATATCTAAATTTGACCAAGGGAGATTAATTAAACTATCAGTATTCAAGGTAAAGAGTTGATTTGGATGTAAATTACAGTTACCCATTTTGGTTGGTTTCCCTGGATCTTTGTAACGTTTATCTGTGCATTCCTCTTTGTAATGCCCAACCTCCTGACACTTGAAGCATTGGATGCGACTCTTGTTCTTTCGTACTTTTGGAGCTCGTTCCTTTGTCGCTGTCGGTGGTATCGTTTGAATCTTACGGTTAGGACACTTAGTTTGGTAGTGCCCTCTCTCCCTGCATATGTAACAAATTATATGATTTTTAAAATTCAAATTTGTAATTTTACCTTTTGATTCCTTATTAGGAATCTCCCCCTTAATTGTTGCTGTCTCGGATCTAAATTCATCTTCTGATTCCGTGTCTGAGTCGGGCTTGGGTACCGGTTGAAGCTCCTTCTTTGATGGTTCTCTTGGAGTTTTCCCTGCAAAAGTTATACCTTCCTCGACCATTGCAGTATCAGCTTAATTATTTAATTCTAATTTAGAAAAGAATTTGAAATTGGTTACCATCTCAGTCAGTTCGTTGTCTGATTCTGCTGGTTCGATTTCGACTCTGGGTTCAGGTTCAGACTCTGACTCGGCTATCTGTGCTTGGACCGAGAGTGCGAGATAACTTACCTGATCTTCTTCTTCATCTGAGATTTCTTGATGAAGATTGATCAATTTCTCCCACATTTCTCTAGCACATCCAAATGAACCGACTAGCTTGAGTTGTTCGTTGGTTAGACCGCATTGAAGAATTGCAGTTGCTCTTGCATCAGTCTCAATTTGGTTGAGGGTTGGTTCATCCAGTTTGTCCCATGCAATTGATAGTTCATCTTCTGTATGGAGGTGGAACCCTGTTTGAATGATCATCCATATGTCCATATGGGTCTTCAGAAGAGACTCCATTTGTCTTCTCCAAAAGCTGAAGTTCTCGCCGGAGAATAGCGGTGGACGGGCACTGTTCCACTCTTGGTTGGCCATAAAATAACCTCTTGCACACAAAAGAACTAACAGAATGTACCAAGACTTGGTCTTGGATTAGTAGTGCGGGAGAAGAAGAAAAAAAATTTGCCCAAAAAATTACACGAATTTCGAGGCAGAATAATAAAAAAATAATAATAAAAAATTTGAGGCAAAATTTTTGGGAAATGAATATTCTGATTAATGGTGAAAAATAAGAGTTAAAAGATTGCTCGAATTAAAGTGGCACGAATTTCGAGAAATAATATTAAAATAAAAAAAAATTTATGATAAATTTTTAAGAATTGTTCGTTTTATTAATTCAGACTTATGGTGAAAAGATGAAAATTCAAAATTGAAAAAGGCGTAAGGATATTTTAAATCCACCTACAGATATTATTTATATAAAATAAAAAGCGAACGAGATTGAGTTGCGTTGATTAACAAAAAGAAAAGAAATAAAATTAAAAAATTCGTAAATCCGAAAAAACTTTCAAACTGGTGGTTGCACCAAGTTTGAACTACCCCGCTCTGATACCACTTGTTGGATCGAGAGATGCGATAGAGGGGGGGGGGGTGAATGTCGCAAATCGTTCAGATTTAAAAAGAGCGGGTGCGCAGCGGAAATAAAAGAAAAACAGAACAATGCAAACACAGTCGGTTTACTTGGTTCGGAGCCTGGGTCGACTCCTACTCCAAGGCCCACGGTCGTTGACCGTTTTCTGCGGGCAATTCTATAAGTTCGTAAAAGTTTACAAGAAGGATTATAACAAGAACAGTTTAGTAAACTTTAAATACAGCTCTTCGTTACCGACATCCGGTGTAGATCGAAGTTTCGGAGCAGCGGGACGTCGTCAGCTCGAGTTGGAAGATTTCTGGAGCGTGTCGCGGAAGCAGAAGAGCGCAGAAGCGTCGAAGCAATTGATGCTCTGAAGAAGGAGGTCGAGGGCCCTTTATATAGGGCCTGGGGGCGCCCTGGTCGACGGGGGCGCCCCCCCACGTGGCGCTTGATCCCCAAAAGGCGCGGTCAAGGGTTTA
This sequence comes from Boesenbergia rotunda, assembly GCA_024364735.1. Taxonomy (NCBI): domain Eukaryota; kingdom Viridiplantae; phylum Streptophyta; class Magnoliopsida; order Zingiberales; family Zingiberaceae; genus Boesenbergia; species Boesenbergia rotunda. Next base: position 510,935 of record JAGFNQ010004109.1, on the reverse strand, counting down.
TCCCTAAGAACTCAGGATAACCCTTTGACGGGGGTGCCCTGGACGCTGGGGGCGCCCTAGTTGACTTGGCCAGCTCTTATCCGCAGCGCTGAGGTCTCCTCGGCAAGTCTGGCTAGGGGCGCCCTGGGCGTGTAGCGCAGACGCGTCAGAGTTGTTTTGCAATGGGGGCGCCCGGGACAGCGGGGGCGCCCTCAGAATGTACTGTCGAGGTTCTTCTGGTTGTGTTGTGTTTTGTGTTCACCTTGGGGGCGCCCGGGACACTCCGGGCGCCCTGGTCAGCGATCGCCTCTTTCCTTTGAGGCATTCTGAGCTGCAGACACACGTTCCTTTGGTCCTGCATCCAGGGTTAGTCCAAAACACAATAAACCAATAACATAATGAATTATACAGCCTTGGCTGTCTTGGTTCTGACTTTGGTCTCCAAAATGGAGCCCTAGGTCGAACCGACGCCTAATGTTCCCTCAAGGGGAACGCGTCCTCACCTACTCCTCTCGGGAGAATTTACCTGGTGCCAACCGGCTCCTCCAGTTGGACTTTTGCCCGGCAGCCCTTCGCTAGGTCTTGAGTTTCGCCCAGCAGCCCTTCGCCAGGACTTGGTTTTTGCCCAGCAGCCCTTCGCCAGGTCTTGAGTTTCGCCCAGCTGCCCTTCGCTAGGACTTGGTTTTCGCCTAGCAGCCCTTCGCTAGGACTTGGTTTTCGCCCAGCAACCCTTCGCCAGGACTTGGTTTCCTGACAGCCCATCGTCAGGTGCCTAGCAGCCCTTCGCTAGGACTTTGTTTCCTGCACTCTCAAGCAGCATTGTTAGACAACAAATAACCCTTACCTTTGAATCCTTTGCCAATATCAAAACAAGGTTCGATCTGGTGCTTCCTGCACCAACACATCATACCCCTCAGAATCAAGAGTAGCTTGAGAAGAAAATTGTCTTGATCTTTGGGCCCTTATCTGATTCAATTGATCAACTAATTTTTCAAGGCGTCCTCCGATGTCGTAAAGCTTTTGTTGTTGTTGAAAACTTTGCTGTTGTTGTAGGACTTGTTGAAACATCTCCTCCAGCCTTTGTTGTTGAGCCTCACTCTCATCAGGATTCTCAAAGCCTCCTTGATTGGTGTGGAACTCCTGTTGGTCTTGAAATGTAACATAAGGCTGCTGAAGACCAAGAGTAGGCTGTGCATTCTGAAATGGGAACTGTTAGGGCTGCTCAAATGGTGGAATGGGCTAATTAAACTGCTGAAAATTGTGCTGGAATGATGGTTGAATTTGTTGAGAATTGTAGCCCTGAAAATTCTATATTTGAGGTTGACATTGTTGATTGAAAGGATGAAATGGTTGGGACTGAAAACTCTAGTTTTGAAATTGAAAATTTGGATCGTATGGCTGTGAATGTTGAAGAGGTTGTTGAAAATTCTGTATGGGTTGAAATTCTTGCTGCCATGGCTGAGGTTGAGACTGAAATTGATTATTTCCCTGCTGAAAACTTAAATAAGGCTGCTGGAAATCTTGGTTAAAATGCTAAAATCCTTAGTTTGGTTGAACTTGATCGAAGGGTGGTTGCTGAAAATTCAGATTATCTTGACACCCTTGCTGAATTCCTTGAAAAGGTGATTGATCTTGTTGATAAGGTGGCTGAAAGTTGGGCTGAAATTGCTGAATTGGTTGCTCAAAATTCTGGAATTATGGCTGCCCAATCTGAATTTGTTGGAAATTTGGTTGATTTAGCTGAAAATTTTGGAAAGGCTGACTTGGCTGATAATTAGGCTGAAAAAACTAATTTGTTGGCTGAAAATTCGAATAGGGCTGTTGAAAATCTTGATTTGGTGGCTGATTGAAAGGATGGTTCTGCTGAAATTGTGGACACGGCTGCTGGTAAGTAGATGAGAACATTTTGAACTGGTAGTCCTGTTACAAAACAAACAAGAAAAATGACAGCAACCGTATACAAAAGATAAAGCACAAGAAAATAGAATCAAATGATATGCCCATAAGCACACAAGCAAAAATCAAACAAATCAACTAGTTGCTTCCCCGGCAACGGCGCCAAAAATTTTGATGCCCTCAGAATAGATGTCACGAAAGTGTGGGTCTCAAAATTTAGATGTGTGTAAGCTGGAAACCTTTTTTGCAATCAAAGAATAAAAGCGTAGTAAAGGGGCCACAGGTCGTATTTTTCCTAGGGCTAGTTGAGAGTTTGTTTGATTCGAGCTCGAGTTTATGTGTCGTTGATATTTTGGGTTTCAAATAAAATCTGGATTTGGTTTGCATTTCAGAAATGAAATCACAAGGAAAAGAAATATCTTAGCTAGACGAATTCAACAAGGTATGGCAATTGATGAACTTAACCAATGAACAACTCAATCAAAGCCACTTAAACAATCTAGGAAGGCAAATCTGAGTTCACATGCAAAACAAATGCTAAACAAAGGAATAAGGTAGTGATGGAAGTTTTCGGAAACAAACAATCTTAACACAAATGCTAGCTGGGAAATTCAGAATTTAAACTTAAAGCAAACTCAATACAACTAGCCACAATTTTTGGAAGCCAACCAATGCAAGGAAGTTCAGAAAGGGGCTGAATACAACACCAACTGATTTCAAGCACTAAGGCACACTAAAGATTCCATCCCACTTGACACCAACACCTACCGAACCCTCTCTTGATACAAAGTGCAGCAACTGAGCAACTTGGCACGCAACAAGAAAAAACTGATTGAGCTGAAATCGATGCTAAATGCAATACTATCGGCTGATGTAAGGCAAATGAAATTGCAGCAAACAATCAAATGCGAAATTCAAAATCAAAATAATGTGAGCAACCACTTAGAACCCCACACTGATATGCAGAATTTGACCAATTTCAGAACAAGATGCAGAAAACAAAACTGTGTGCAGAAATGGAAGACCGTAGCAAATAAGATGCAAAAATCAAACTGAATAACTACTTTCGAATGCAAGAGAACTCCAACTCAGATCTTCACTGATACAAACTTCATCAGACTCAAGCTGAGGATTGCAGAATTAAATCTGGGTGGCAAAATTGGAAGCTAAATGCAGGAATGGGAGGCAGAATTCACTAAGTTGAGTGCAGAAATGAAGGTTCATGAATGTAGAAACAACATGCAGATTTCAGAACTGAATGCAAAGATTGCAGCAGCCAATTGAATGCAAAAACTAACATATAGCTAAGATCAATTGTCCCAAACTAGTGTTCAGACACGATTCAGAAACCTTCAGCTAAGAATTTCAGAATTGGACTCTAAATTGGAGAAATGGAGTTGCAGTTTTGCAGAATTTCAGAAACAATCTAAATGCAGAGCAAACAAACGGCATGCTGAGATCTATGCACTACTCTACAGTTCGAAAAAACTGAAGAAAATCCAAAGATATCTTGGCACGAATTCAGAATTGCTAAGCTGGGAATTGCTGAAGATAATTGTTGCGCAGGAAACACACTGATACACAAAACAAAGGACTGAAACGCAGAATTACTAAGCTGAACAAAAACTCAGATTTGAAGCTAGAAGTGAAACAACTTAGATCAACTAAATTAACATACTAAAAGTGAAATAAACTGAAGAATTCAGAAGCTAAAGGAAATTGCAGAAAAAAGGCTGATACGCAGGTAGACAATCTGATACGCAAGCTGGAAAACAAGAATTGAACTGAAATTAAAGCTAACTAGTCATTAACAAGCAATCTAACTAATTAGGACATTGAAATTAAAGCTAACAACTGAGGGAACAATGCAGAAAATGAGATTAAAACAGCTGAAACAGAAATTGAAACTGAAATTGCGTGCAGGAATTGAAATTACAGCTACAATTCGAAAATTCAATAAGAAATCTAATCCTCAATCCTTCCCTAGCTCAAATCCTCCTTGTTCGTCACGCAAGGGCAAGCCTCGAACCCGTAAGCTCAGCAAATCGATGGGAACTGTCTCTGCGATTCAATCCCAGCTCAAACTCTGCTTAATCTGAAATTTCCATTCGAATCCTTCAATCTCGCTGCCTCCAAGTGCGATGGTGATTCGGGGATGGTCAGAGCACTCTAGGGAACCCCTCCAGATAGCTCCGAGTGATGGAAATGGAGCGCAACTGAGATCAAAAACTTCAAACAGCAGAGCCACGGAAACCTGACAACAGCTCTGTTCTTGGGCAATTCTCAAGCTGGAACTTCACCGAGAAACTTTCCCAACGACCTAGGACTTGATCTAAGCAAGAAATTGAGGGGTCGCGCCCCTTGGATTGAAGAACTACTGAAGAAATTGAAGAACACACAAAGAAGACGATGTTTGCGGTGAAGACGCGACAAGGAAGAAGCTGGGCAGATTTTTGATTAAGTACTTGACAACGGACGGCTCAGATTGATTTGAGGAAATCCAACGGCTGATCTTCATCCGATCTGACCCAAACTTTGATGATGTTGATCAAGGGTCAGGATCTGCCTCGGGGTAGCTCAAATCCTCCAGATTTGCAACGGATGGTCCAGATCAATCTAATCTTTGAATGGACAGTCTAGAACCCTCTGAGCTCGATCCAACGGTTGGATGATCTCTGATTTTGATAAAACCTTCAGATCTTGATCCAGATGCTTGATCAACCCTAACCCTAGCTCGGATTGCCTCAGATGGTCCCAGATGGCTCAGATCTAGCCGCTTTTGAATCGGATGACCCAGATTAATCTGAAGCTTGATAACTCGATCCGGGTCCACTTCCGACTCAAGTTTGACCCAGTATGCCCTAGGTCCATGATCCTTTCATGCCTACAAAAATAGATCAAAAATTTAGTGGCAAAATAATTCAAATATATCAAGATTTGTAATTAAGTCCAAAATAAAAGTAAGTTCTAAAACCTAGGGTAAATTCACAATTATGCAAGTAAAATATGAGTCAAACTTGGATTTTAGCAACTAAAATAATCAATAAAATGGTACTTATCAATGACCTAAGGAAGTTTGAGTCAAAAGTCGATGAAGGAATTCTAGTTGGGCTCATCCACCAGTAGGGGTTATAGAGTTTACAACAAGAGGACAAAAGTGATTGAGGAATCCTCAAATGTCAAGTTTGATGAAACAACAAATACCTACCCTAGAAAAGCCTCAATTGATAAGGATATAGAAGAGGTCCAATCCCTTGCCCAAAGAATCCAAGACCTACATTTGGAGGGCAACGATCTAGGGGGAGTAAGAAGTACCATGGAGGAAGAGGAAGAAGTAGTAAATGAACCCACAACTTCTAGGCCCTTGAGACATCACCACGATCACCCTATTGACTAAATAGTGGGTGATGTAACTCAAGGAGTAAGGACTAGGTCCTATTTTAGGGATCAAACTAGTCAAATAGCTCTAATCTCTCAATTAGAACCCAAGTCCATTGATGAAGCATTAGGAGATGTTGATTGGGTCTTAGCCATTCAAGAAGAGCTAAATCAATTTGAGAGAAGTGAGGTTTGGGAGTTGGTTCCTAGGCCCAATGATTGCACCATTGTAACCACAAGATGGGTCTTTAGGAACAAGCTAGATGACCAAGGTAAAATCACTATGAACAAAGCTAGATTGGTAGCTAGGGGGTTTAACCAAGTTGAGAGATTAGATTATGATGAGACTTATGCCCCCGTAGCTAGATTAGAATCTATTAGAATCCTACTAGCCTATGCCGCTCACATGGGTTTCACACTTCACCAAATGGATGTGAAGTTGGCATTCCTTAATGGGATCATTAAGGAAGAGGTTTATGTAGAACAACCCCCCGGGTTTGAGGATCCTAATTATCCAAGACATGTTTACAAATTAAGAAAAGCCTTATTGGATTGAAACAAGCTCCCCGGGCTTGGTATGAAAGGCTTTCTTCATTTCTAGTGTCTAAGGGGTTTAGGAGAGGAACAATTGACCCTACTTTATTCCTAAAATCTAAGGACAAGGACATATTTGTTGCCCAAGTATATGTAGACGATATCATTTTTGGATTAACAAATAATGACTTCTTACAAGAATTCATCAAGTGTATGGAAGAAGAATTTGAGATGAGTCTTGTAGGAGAGCTAACCTTCTTTTTAAGCCTTCAAGTTAAGCAAATTAATGAAGGAACACATGTCTTTCAAACTACATATGCTAAGGAAATGTTAAAGAAATTTGACTTAGAAAATGCTAAGGCAGCATCTACACCCATAGGAACTAATGTGAAAATGGATAGTGACCTTAAAGGTAAAACGGTAGACTCTAAGCAATATAGGAGCATGATTGGTAGCCTAGTATACCTAACCGCTAGTGGACCCGATATATTTTTTGCGGTAGGTATATGTGTAAGGTACCAATCTTGTGCCAAAGAATCCCATTTGGTTGTAGTCAAAAGGATCCTAAGGTATGTCAAAGGTACCCTCAATGTCGGACTTTGGTACCCTAGAACCCCTAGTGTTGATCTAATTGGATACACCGACTCGGACTATGCGGGTTGTAAGCTAGATAGGAAGAGTACTAGTGGAGGGTGTCAATTCCTTGGGTCTTCCTTAGTTAGTTGGAGTAGTAGGAAACAACCATGCGTTGCCCTATCAACAACGGAGGCGGAATATGTGGCAATGGGTGGGTGTGTTTCCCAACTCCTTTGGATCATGCACACCTTAGAGGATTATGAGTTACATTATACCAAGGTCAAAGTCTTGTGTGATAATGTAAGTATAATCAACTTGACCAAAAATCCGGTTCACCACTCTAAGACAAAACACATTGAAGTGAAACATCACTTCATTAGAGACCATGTGGCAAGGGGAGACATAGAACTACACTATGTTGAATCAAAGTCGAACCTAGCCGACATCTTTACCAAGCCTCTTCCCGAATCGGAGTTTACATCCTTAAGAAGAGGCCTTGGAATGTGTTTTGTGGAAGTGTAGGATGAACTTTGAGATATTAGATTTGAAAAAGGGTGCTTGATCCATTAGGGTGATATATTTGGCTCACTTGTGCTTGTGGCACATTGTTGAACCATTAGAAGTATCAACATATGAAAACTAGACCAACTATGGGGAAGACACATGTTTAATCAATGGACACTTTGCCCAAAGATCATAGTTGGACATTTTTAAACTTTTGAAAATCATTTTATACTTTATATAATTTGTCATGCTTTTGAAAGTTATATAATTGCAAAATTAGATTGTAAGTTTGGTACAAAACTTAGTGTTTTTCAAAGATTTTGGATTTTTATCAAAAGTCATGCATGTTTGAAATTTTATATGGACTAATATTTTTCCCTGATAGAGTATATCATTTCAAACATGTCTGCAAATTTTTAGAATTTTTGAAATTTTTTGAATTTTTCTGGGAGTTTCTGAATTTCGGCACAAAAGCTAAAAATTGACACCGATAGCGTATCAGTCGACTGCCCCATGGGCAGTCGACTGGCACGCTTGTTTTTAGATTCTGAGACTTTCTTTTAGAAATCCATGTTTCTCTCATTTGATGCCATAGGGTTGGGTTGCTTGAGGCAATCCTTTTGATGGTGTCAAAGGGGGAGAATGGGTGGTTTAAGTTAGAATTTTAACTTGGAATGGATGGTTTAAGGTTTTCTTTCTCACATAGACCTTGAATGATTAAAAATGGGGAGAAGACATGGATTAAGGGGGAAGTTACCTCTTAGGTTTTAATATGTCTTACATTTTTAATGTTGTTTAGTGTTAAGTGAAAACTTAACTTGGATTATGATTAGAATTGAAAATGGGAGAAGACATGGATTAAGGGGGAGGTTACCTCTTAGGGTTACTATGTCTTATGCTTTTTCAATTGCTATCTTTTGCTATTGCTATTGTTGGTTGTTTTTAACTCTAAACTTAAACATATTGTTACACATCAAAAAGGGGGAGATTGTTGAGGCAATCAACCCTTAAATGATTGGAAGATCATGATTTTGATGTGTGAATATGTTAGAGTGTTATGTTGTATTTGATGTGTGTGATTGAGTTTGCAGGACTTGGAGAATCACACATGGTAGACATATCCGAGGGACGAGAGCCGAGGGAGGAGAGCTCCAAGGGCAAGCCGAGAAGTGGACTTCGAGGGCACACGTGAAGGGTGGCATGGAGGCAAGCTAAGGGAAGGCTTGCGTGCACATCCGAGGGGCGATAGCCAGAGGAAGAGGACTTCAAGAGGCAAGCCAAGGGAGCAGACCTAAAGGCACACGTGAAGGAGAAGGTTCGGAGTGGCTAGGACTAAGCTGAGAGGCAGGGCAGTCGACTGGCCCAGGGCCAGTCGACTGCCAAAACTCACAGAGAGTTTTCGGCCTCGGACCAGTCGACTGCCCTTGGGGTAGTCGACTGGTGCGGGGCTGGACAGACTGCGAGTTTGTCCTATTCTCTTATAAAAGGAGCACCTTTTTGCACGTGAGCGGTACGGTTCCGTATGACAACGAAGTGCTGCTCGTCTGAAAAGTATTCTCTTCTTCCTCTCTCTTATTCTACTATATTCTGTAAAGAGGAAGATCACCACTGTAAAGGTTTCTCCACCTGAAGGAGATTTTTCGATAATGGAAGTGGTGTACGGCGCGGATCCTTGGATTAGTCACCCATCTGGGTGGATACCAAGTAAACGTTTGGTTGTTAGCATTGTTCATATTTACTTTGCATATTATTGTTTCCGCTGCGCTAACGACTTTGTAGAGAAACGACCGAAAACATGCTATTCACCCCCCCTCTAGCACGCCGAAGCGATCCATCATTAAAAACCTCAAGAATATTCTTGAGAAGTTTTCAACTAGCTTTAGAACTTTAGATATGATTCTAAATTCGCAAAAAGCGGCTTACAACAAGGTTGGTTTGGGCTACCAACCTAAAGAACCTAGTGTCATATGATTAATGTCAAGAACCCAATTTAGATCACAAAAATGATTCTAGGGTTCAAAAGGTTAAAAAGAAATTGACTAAGGCATGGGTGCCAAAGTCCTTCATTGAAGGGTCATTAGGTCCCAAAATTTGGGTACCTAAAACTTCTATATTTAGAATTGTATAAGCATTGGTTGAGGGGGAGCATCTATCAACATGGGTGGTTAATATCTGGTGCTCCAAATATATAACCATTCCTAGTTAGGAATGTGCTTACCATTTCCTCAAATTAATGAATGACCATGTACTACTCATGGGAAAGTTTTTTTTTCTTTTCCAATTTAGATGATTAGATTTAAATCAATTGAAAACTTGAATTCCCTACACAATGTAGATACATGGATTCTTTTTTGTTTTCATCTGTATTTGTGAGCAGCAGGAAAATTGTTATCCATGCACAAGGTTACACTAGTTCCAAAATGGTCAAACAAGTGTTGAAAAGAAAATTTATCACATGAATGGTTTAGGTTGACACATAACTTATTTTTACCATGGATTGCTTAGGATGATTTGTTTTATTGTTGCAATTTGTGGTCTACTGAAAATCTAGGAGTTAGCCATAATACCAAAATAGCAGTTATGTTTGAAATACCTGATTATATATCTCAAGTTTAAGGTTTATATATATATATATATATATATACTTTTTGGAAGTGAATATAGATGAGTATGCCAAGCTTGTATGTGTGTTTCAACATGAATGTATTATGCCAACATTAGTGTTTTACACATACTTTGTGATGATTCAAATTCAGTTCAAAGATATATATAATTTATGATGATTCAAGATTTAATACTGAAGGTCTATGACTTAGTTGTTCAAACCTGATATTTTCATATGCCTAATATTAAGTGGATTATCAAGTTATCAGTACGTAAGTGTAATTTGGTTATCAAGATTGTTTGGAATAAACATGACCATACTTAGAATATTTTGATTCAAACCTGATCATTCCAAGAACATACTTGGAACATGCTTGATCATCCATTGGTGTTGGTATAAACATAATACTAAGTGAATACAAGTTTGCCTTAAGATGTTTAAACCACTAGGAAATGATTTTCCTTGATGATGTGGGAAATACTTTTTGGTTAAAGGAAACCTTTCTTAGGATCAAATAGATTAAAACTAATTGAATTAGGGTTTGGGAATGGTTAAGAAGTGAAACAAACAAGTGTCTGAAACATATCAGATTTCTGAAATTACGTTTCAGACCTGTATCAGACCTGAATCTGAGAAACATCCTGTATCAGACCTGATTGGTCCACCGACCGATCAGGACTCACCCTGATCGGTCCGGTGACCGATCAGGTCAATTCTGATCGTGGAACTCCTTTATTGATCCAAAAATCTCCCCAGTCCGATCATCTGACCGATCTCTTTTCATCAAATTGGATGAATTATCAATAGACCTAAGAATTAGGATGATGGTTAAGACACTTGGAACATATGATACAAACCTGATCATTCCAAGAACCAAACACACTAGTCATTTCAAGGACATACTTGGAAAACAAATTATAATTGGAACATCCTAATCATACTTGGAACAAAACTTAATACTGATTCAATACAAACCCGTGTTGGAATTTTTAAAATTCATAAGAAAGGGTTGGTTGAATCATGACTCTTGTTCCTTGATGAGTAATAACTTTTAGTCAAGAAACTCATGTCGTGTTTCAGAAATTTTTCTGAAATGCCTATTTGGTCTACACCCGTATGGTCGGATGAGTTTTGGATTGAACGAACATGTTCCTGAAATTTCAATTGTTAATGCAGTCTGATCTTGAACGAATTAGAATTACAGAATTTTTTCTGAAAATTGATAGTCCATATATAAATCAGAAATTTTTCTGTATCAATCATCAGTCTAATGAAGCTGCGCTACTTATTGTCGTATGATGCATATACATTGTTGCCATAATACATTTATAGTATATGCCTCTCATATGCAATTCAAAAATTATCCTTTGATTATTTTGGATTTGGGGAGAGACCCTTGTTAAGGGGGAGGTGTGTTAAAACTTAACAACCATGCCCTTTTCGATGTTTGACATAGGGGGAGAGAATGGTTGATTAAGCTTAGGTTGTGTTATTGTAGGGGGAGAATTTTGATTCCCTTACGATAATTGAATTGACTTCAATTGATCACTAATACCTAAACTTAAATCGGGTTGTCAAACAACAAAAAGGGGGAGATTGTTGATGCAGTCTGACCCTGATTGTTGTTTTGATGTTGACACGGATTTAAGTTTAGTTGAGTGAATTTAGATTAAGTCCTGGTCGGGGACTGGGCATGAAACCCCGGTGAGTGAAGCCAGGTCCTGGTGAGTGAAGCCAGGTGATTGGAAACCCCGGTGAGTGAAGCCGGGTCCTGGTGAGTGAAGCCAGGAGATTGAAATCCCGGTGAGTGAAGCCGGGTCTTGGTGAGTGAAGCTAGGTGACGAAAATCCCGGTGAGTGAAGCCGGGTCCTAGTGAGTGAAGCCAGGTGATGAAAACCCCGGTGAGTGAAGCCGAGTCCTGGTGAGTGAAGCCAGGTGAATGAAATCCCGGTGAGTGAAGCCGGGTCCTGGTGAGTGAAGCCAGGTGATTGAAATCCCGATGAGTGAAGCCGGGTCCTGGTGAGTGAAGCCAGGTGACGAAAATCCCGTTGAGTGAAACCGGGTCCTGATGAGTGAAGCCAGGTGACGGAAACCCCGGTGAGTGAAGCCGGGTCCTGGTGAGTGAAGCCAGGTGAATGAAATCCCGATGAGTGAAGCCGGGTCCTGGTGTGTGAAGCCAGGTAATTGAAATCCCAGTGAGTGAAGCCGGGTCCTAGCGAGTGAAGCTAGTGACCGAAACCCTGGTGAGTGAAGCCAGGTCCTAGTGAGTGAAGCTAGGTTGAATGAAGTCCCAGTGAGTGAAGCTGGGCACGGAGTCTTGGTCCGGGGGACTGAGCACGAGTCAGAGAAGGCTAGGGAGCCTGTTCTCTTGACTTAGGGTTAAATTGGTTGAGGCTGGATCGGTCTGGAGACCGATCAGGGAGTTGGCACGAACTCCCTATTGTGGATCGGTCTGGTGACCGATCTAGAGAAATCTGATCGGTCTGGAGACCGATCAGGGAGAGAACAGAAAGGTTTCTGCTTGGCCTTTGATCATTCTGGTGAACGATCAGAGAGAGATCAGTAGGTCTTTGTGAGAAACTTGGATCGGATGCTTGATCGATCAAATTGTTGCGACATTCCTCATCCCGATCGATCAGGATGGCTCCTGATCAGTCAGGGAGTGACCTGATTGGTCACCAGACCGATCAGGGCACAACCTGATCGGTCAGGTGACCGATCAGGGGGATTTAACCTGCGAAAGCTGGGGAACCCAGCAATGCTGTGGATTGGTCTGGTGACCGATCCACGATCTGTGATCGGTCTGGTGATAGATCACAAGAAGTCCGCGATCCTAGTTTTCTCACTGTGGACCGATTAGGCTGGAGCCTGATCATTCAGGACTTTCTTTGATCGGTCTGGTGACTGATCAGGTTCATCTCTGATCGGTTTGTGGAACATTCAGTAGCTGTAACTTTAATTCAAATATGATGTCAGTCTTCTCATCGATTGGGCACCGAAGTCTGGGACTTAGGGTTTGGGCACGAAGTCATGGTCCAAGGGATTGAGCAACATAGCTGAGCGATGACTAAGGACAGAAGTAGAGACGGGTGAGGGTTTGGACGTCTCGAGATCCGAGAGTATCGGAGGCTAAGCAAAATGTTGGTGTAGATAGCACCCAAGTCGAACTTGTGTTTTGATACATGGCAAAGGGTTCAAAAGTTAAGATGTTATATTTATCTAACATGTTACTTGAGTGTGCAGATTGAAGTCCTAGCGAAGGACTGCTAGGCATCGGAACCTAAGACCCAGCGAAGGGCTGCTGGGCACCTAGCGAAGGGCTGCTAGGAGACGAAGCCCTAGCGAAGGACTGCTAGGCACCTGGCGAAGGAATGCCAGGATACAAGGCCCTAGCGAAGGACAGCTGAGCACCTGGCGAAGGACTACCAGGATACGAAGCCCTAGCGAAGGACTGCTAGGCACCTGGCGAAGGAATGCCAGGATACGAAGCCCTAGCGAAGGACTGCTAGGCACCTGGAGAAGGATTGCCAGGATACGAAGACCTGGCGAAGGACTGCTGGGCAAAAGTCCAACCGGAGGAGCCGGTTGGCGACAAGTAAATTCTCCTGAGAGGAGTAGGTGAGGATGCATTCCCCGTCGAGGGAACAGTAGGCGTTGGTTCGACCTAGGGTTCCATTTTGGAGACCCAATGTCAGAACCAAGACAGCTAAGGCTGTATAAACCTAATATTTTATTGCTTTGTGTTGTTTTGGACTAACCTTGGATGCAGGACCGAAAGAATGTGTTTCTGTAGCTCAGAACGCCCCAAAGGAGAGGGGCAAGAAGCTAGGCAGGGCGCCCCCAGTGTCTCGGGCGCCCCCAAGGTCAAGGCAAAATAACTTAAGCAAGAAAACACTTCGGAAGCTTATGCTCCCGGGCGCCCCCATGCTCCCGGGCGCCCCGTGCTCCCGGGCACCCCCGTGCTCCCGGGCACCCCGGATGCTTAGGGCGCCCTGGGTTCAAGCCAACGAAGTGAACCGGCCGAGAAGCGAGCAAACCAAGTCAACCGGGGCGCCCCCACAGTCAAACTTCAGCCCTATTCGAGCGGGATAAGGTCTGACCGAGATTGTTGCGGATCGGAGGCCACGTAGAGGGCGCCCCCAACGTCCAGGGCGCCCCCAGGACTGCTATAAATAGCCCTCGACCCCCAAGGCTTCTCAACATAGTTTTCCAACGCCAATACGCTCTTCATCTCAAGCGCTCTGCTCCGGAAAACTTCCATCTCGAGATTCTACCACCAACGACGACCCTACGCACCAAAGAATGATCTACACCGGGCGTCGGTAACGAAGAGTTACTTTTTAATTGTACTTTTACTGCACTACTACTGTACATCTTCTTGTAATTATTTGCGCGATTATAGTATTGCCCGCAATAAACGGTCAACGACCGTGGGCCTTGGAGTAGGAGCCGATCGTGACTCCGAACCAAGTAAAACTGCTTGTGTTTATGTTGTGTTTTAATTTTCCGCTGCCTATTCTCTTAGTTCTATCCGAAAAACGATTTACAATATTCACCTCTCCTCTATCGTTATTCTCGATACAACAAGTGGTATCTGAGCGGGGAAGCTCAAATTTGGTGCAACCACCTATTTGAGAGTTTTTTTTCGGATTTCTTTTTAAAATTTTTTTTTCAAATTTTCATCATTAATCGAGGTTGGTGCAACACTCCTAGATAAATATTTTTTTCTTCCCGCACTACTAATCCAAGACCATGTCTTGGGATATTTCTTTCCTTTTACTCTTAGATTCAGATAAATAACCATGCAAGAAGGATTCAGCACAGCCAGACCGCCGCTCTTCAGTGGGGAGGACTTCTCCTACTGGAAGAGCTGAATGGAGGTCCACCTGAATACTCAGGTGGACATGTGGATAATCATCCAGTCTGGACTGGAGATTCCAAAGAATGCTGAAGGAGTGCCACAGTCTTACGCTGAGTGGGACACCGCTCTGAAAAGAAAAATCGAAGCTGATGCAGAAGCGACCCAAACACTCCAATGCGGCCTAACCAAAGAGGAGCTGAACCGGGTGGGTCCATTCAACAGCGCCAAAGAACTCTGGGGTAAGCTGATCGAACTACACGAAGGAACTTCAGATACTCAAATCAGCAAGAGAGATCTCCTCCTGAACAAGTTGTACACGATCAAAATGAACGACAATGAAACAGTAGCCTAGCTCCACGCCAGAATTTAGGAGTTAATGAACGGACTACATACAATCGGTCACAAGGTAGAAAACCATGACCTGATAAGGTACGCTCTTAATGCTTTCCCAAGAAACACCTTGTGGGCATCTATGGTAGATGCATACAAGGTTTCAAGGGACCTTTCAAAAATTAAATTAGATGAACTGTTTTCAGAACTTGAATTGCATGAGCAGACTAACTGCAATCTGGCCGAGAAAGGCATTGGCTTTGTTGCAGGTAAAGCTGAAAAGACAATCAAGAAGAAGCCTCAACCTACACCTGAGTCTGATTCAGACTCAGACTCCAAAGATAGCGAGGGAAATCGGCCTAAGTTGGTTCGGCTAGCCCGGGACTACTACAACGAGCTAAAAAACCAAACCAACAGAAGAAAAGCCAGCCGAAGAAAGGAAGAACCAGCTGAACCCTCAAATGAAAAGAACAAACCCAACGTGACCTGTTACGAGTACAAGAAGAAGGGCTACTACAAGACTGAATGCCCCAACCTGAAGGAAACAAAGAAGACGAGAAAGAAGAAGGCACTTCAGGCAACGTGGGACGAGTCCTCCTCCGAAGAAGAAGAAGAGGTCCCTCAATCGAACCTGCTCACACTAACCACCTCAGAAGAAATCGAGACCGAGTCAGAATCGGAGCCGGACGACGGCAAACTTACATTCTCAGAGGATGGAGAAATAACTGTAAGTGGTTTTACTAGAAATCAGTTAAATGAATTAATTTCATATCTTTCTCGAGACTTGGCGAAAGCTAAACTCTGAGTCGAATCTCTCCGACAGGAAGTAAAATTCCTGAAAGAGAGAGCTGACTCTAGATCCTTGACTGAGAAGGTTCAGGAAGGAACCTCTACTCAAGTTGAAAAACTTGAGAAAGAGAACTCCTCCCTGAAAACTCAAGTCAAGGACCTTAGATCAGCCTTAGAATGGTTCACTTCTGGTTCCAAGGGTCTTGACATGATTCTTGGAAAACAGAAGTCGGTTCTAAATCGATCCGGATTAGGCTATAGAACCAAATCTAGACAAAGATCCTACTATGCTGTACTGAACCAGTCCAGATCTAAAGTTCAGGCATGGGTACCCAAACTGTGCCTGAATAAACAAACTGGATCAAATCAGTATTGGATCCCCAAGGACAAGATTCACATCTTGCTGAACCATTATCGTGACTTTAGTCCAGGGGGAGCCAAATTAAAAACAATACTTATAGTTAGATAAATTTTAATTCTTGTCTTCAAATTGCATGATTGCTTGTTTATTTAATTTCTGTAATTTATTATTCTTAGATTTAGGAATTGTTAGTTTAAGGACTGAACCAACTTAACTGAAATTTGAACAACATAGTATTGGGTGGCGGTGAGATGATAGTACGTTAGGGAAGCCAATTCTAATAAGATCAAGTATACTTGGTCTCTTTAGACTGGTGAAACTAGCCGAAGCTACCGATCCAAAACCCAAACTAGTTAGACCAGATTTTTTCAAAAAATAGTTTTGAAAATGAAATTTCATTAAAAGGCTTTATCAAGGAAAGGGTTAATAATCCAATAAGGCTACGGCCAAAGAAGGCCTAGTGCCTCGCCAAGACCTGGAAACCAATTTTTGAAATTCAAATTCAAATTATTATTTGTCAAATTCGAATCTAACACAAATTTTCAATTAATTGTAGATTCAAATTTTTTTTAAATATACTCAAGATCAACTGTTTTTAAAATTAATTCAACTTTTTTAAAATAAATCATGATTTTACAAAATAATTTAATCTATTAAAACCTGTCTCACAAAACCTATAAGGCTAACGTGATTAATAACCCTAGATTTGGGTGAGACAGACTAGGCTGTGAAAATCAATTTAGGCTATTCCTGATTCTAATTGGATCCAAATCAACAAAACTCTTTATGTGTAGGAACATAAAGATTTGGACCAATGGATGTTGGATAGCGGGTGCTCCAGACACATGACTGGAGATAAATTGAAATTCACCAAACTCATGTTTAAAAACCTAGGCTCAGTGGCATTTGGCAACAATGCTACACTCAAGGTAAATTGGATCAGGTATTATTGAACTTAAATCTGACTTTGTTATTAAGAAAGTTCTTTTGGTGGAAAATTTTAAATTTAACTTGCTTAGTATAAGTCAATTATGTGATTCTGGTTATATAGTTACCTTTAACAATTCTAACTGCCTGATTAGAGACTTGCAAGACTCAGAAATCATGCTTAAGGGCACTAGGAAAAATAATGTTTACACCATAAACCTACCTCTAGTACCTAAATGCATGTTAACTCAGTTAGAACTATCAAACCTCTGGCATAGAAGATTAGGTCATACTAACCTGAGAATTATTTCAAAAATCACCTAACTTGGTCTAATTAAAAGTATCCCTAAAATTAACAACCATGAAAACATAATATGTAAATCATGTAATCAAGGTAAACAAACCAGGTCTAATCACAAACCAATTCAGTCTGACCTAACTCAAATCACACTTGAGCTCCTGCACCTTGACCTATTTGATTCACATAGAGCCAAGTCACTAAGCGAAAACCAATACTGCTTAGTAATAGTTGATGATTACTCTAGGTTTACCTGGGTTAGGTTTCTAAAGACCAAATATGAAACCCTGAACCTATTCAATGACTTTTGTAAGTTAATTGAAAATCAAAACGATACTAAAATCAAAAGACTTAGGAGTGACCACGGGACAGAGTTTGAAAATCAACGATTCGAGGAATTTTGTAAGGTGAATGGGTATATACATGAATTTTCGTGTCCTAGAATCCCCCAGCAAAATGGCATAGTCGAAAGGAAAAATAGAACCCTACAGGAAGCCGCTAGGGCTATGATCAATGAATTCAACTTAGCTAACCAATATTGGGCAAAAGCAATTAGTACGGCTTGCTACATCCAAAATAGGGTACTAATTAACAAACGACACAATAAAACACCCTATGAATTATACTACCATAGACTTCCAAACTTACACTACCTAAGGGTCTTTGGGTGCAAAGTCCATATCCTAAACACCAAGGACTATCTAGGTAAATTCCAGTCTAAGTCAACCCCAGGCATTTTCTTAGGATACTCAACAACAAGTAGAGCCTATAGGGTTTACAACAAACAAACTAAGAAAATTGAAGAAACAACCAATCTAATATTTGATGAAGAACTTAAATCAAAATCTGATAATTCAGATCTAATTTCATCAAATACTGATCAAGAAGATAATGAATAAGCTGTTGAATCTTTAATTGAACTCATAAACGAACTAACTATTGAACCAACTAATGAGTCAATTGAACCAACCAGGACCAATAATTGAACCAACTCAAATAGTTGAATCAAATAGTGAACCAAACCGACCAGCCGGACCTGAGGCTGAACCAAGTTCTAGAAAAACTAAGAAACCCAGACTCAGTCACCCAACCGATCAAATTATGGGTGATCCAACTCTAGGAGTCAGAACTACGTCTTCCTATAGAAATCTTAGTCAAATAGCAATGATTTCAAAAATAGAACCTAAGACTAAAGAGGAAGCCCTACCTGATCCTGATTGGATCATAGCTATGCAAGAAGAATTAGCCCAATTTGAGAGGAACCAAGTCTGGGAACTAGTACCTAAACCTGAGGGCAAATCCGTCATTGACACTAAGTGGGTTTTTAGGAATAAGTTAAATGATCAAGGAGAAATAGTCAGAAATAAAGCCCGCTTAGTAGCGAAAGGATTCAGCCAAGTAGAAGGGTTAGATTATGACGAAACATATGCCCCGGTAGCTAGACTTGAGTCCATTAGGATGTTATTAGCGTTTGCATCCCATGAAGAATTTAAACTATACCAAATGGATGTAAAGTCAGCCTTTCTAAATGGATTCATTAAGGAAGAAGTCTATGTAGGACAACCCCCTGGTTTTAAGGACTTAGAAAGACCTGACCATGTTTACAAACTCACTAAAGCACTTTATGGACTAAAACAAGCACCTAAGGCCTGGTATGAATGCTTATCAACTTACCTAATTTCTAAAAAATTTAAACAAGGATAAATTGACTCAACCCTATTTATTAAAACCTTAGGAAAAGAAATCTTTATTGCCCAAATCTACGTCGATGACATAATCTTTGGGTCCACCAACTCTAATTTTTTAAAAGAATTCGTGAAAATAATGGAAAATGAGTTTGAAATGAGCTAAGTTGGTGAGCTCAACTTTTTTCTAAGATTACAAATTAAACAAACTAAGGATGGAAACTATGTCCATCAATCCAAATATGCTAAAGAGTTAATAAAGAAATTTAAAATGGATAACTCTAAAAGCATAAGTACCCCCATGGCCACAAACATAAAAATAGATAGTGACCCTGATGGTAAACCAGTAGACCTTAAACTCTATAGAAGTATGATTGGGAGTCTACTGTACCTCACATCCAGCAGACCTGATATTCTTTTTGCTATAGGAATGTGTGCTAGATACCAAACCTGTGCTAAGGAAATACACTTAGCAGCCCTAAAAAGAATACTAAGATATGTTAAGGGCACTCTAAACGTAGGGATTTGGTATCCTAGGACCTCAACCTTTGACTTGTCAGGATACTCGGATTCTGACTACGCTGGTTGTAAATTAGATAGAAATAGCATAAGTGGAAGCTGCCAACTGTTAGAAAATAATCTAGTAAGTTGGTGCAGCAGAAAACAACACTGTGTAGCTCTATCCACAACTGAAGCTGAGTATGTTGCCTTAGGAGAGTGTGTAGCACAACTCTTATGGATGATGCACACTCTTAAGGACTTCCAGCTCAACTACACCCAAACTCAGGTCTTCATTGACAATATAAGCTCAATTAATCTAACTAAAAACCCAATCCAACATTCCAGAACTAAACACATAGAAGTTAAACACCACTTTATAAGAGACCATGTAGCCAGGGGTGAAATAGTCCTTAAGCATGTAGACCCTAAATCTAACTTAGCTGACATATTCACCAAACCCCTACCTGAGTCTGAGTTCAGCTCACTAAGAAGGCAGTTAGGATTATGCTTGGTAGAATAGGTTTACTCTATTTTTTGATTTTTAAACTGCTTTACTTGCTTTTAAAATCAGTTTCTAAAATAATTTTAAAACTGCTTTACTTAATTTCAAAATCAACCTTTAGTTAGTTTGAAAAATATTTTTATCACTTTTAATTTTTCAACTTAGTTTTCTTTTCAAAAACTACCCCCTTCAAAACTAGGGCTTTTTCGTAAAATGGACTTAGCCTAGACCCTAACCCTAGAATTGCATGCACCTATAGATTTAGAAGCTAGCATCTCACAAGCACCTTAGGGTACTTTTGATTGATAACCTAGAATGGGTTGAGATGCTTAGGTCTTTGCCTTAATTCAAGATGCTTTAAGTCAGTGTATCTGCAGTAATTGGGGCACTAAATACAACTTAAACAGTAATCAAGTTAAGTGTCGAGATTAGAAAATCTAACTTGAACAGAACACTTAACTTGACTAACCCTCACGAAAACTACTGTTTATAACAGTCAGCAAGTAGCTAATTGGGTTAGACAGGACCCTAAAGAGATAATCGAAATTGGTTTGGTTCAGTTTATATCTTGATTTGGTTCAGTACAGCACAGTTATGCAGTTTATTTTTTGCTATATTGCTTTGTTTTTGATATATGGCAAAGGGGGAGAGATAGGAAAGGAGAGAAGTTTTTTTAAGCTTTTTTTTTAAAAAAATTTCAAAAGAAGTTTTTTTAAATTTTTTTTTCAAAATTCTAAATTTTCAAAAACGTTATCCTTTCTTCAAAAAGTACTTAAGCCAAGTTTTTCAAAATTGTTTTCTTCAAAATACTTAAGTAAGTTGTTTAAAAACTGCTTTCAAAGTACTTAAGCTAAGTTTTTCAGAACTTCTTTTTCAAAGTACTTAAGCTAAGTTTTTCAGAACTGCTTTCTTCAAAGTACTCAAGCCAAGTTTTTCAAAACTGCCTTTTTTCAAAGTACTTAAGCTAAGTCTTTCAAAACTGTTTTCAAAGTACTTAATCTATTATTTTTCTCAAAACTGTTTCAAAAGTACTTGATCTAAAATGTTTTCAAAATTGATTCTAAGTACTTGACCCAAGCAGTTTTCAAAAGTATTTTCTAAGTACTTGAACTTAAGCTATGTTCAAAATATCTCTAAGTACTTACTTCTAAACTTCTCTAATATAAAAGTTTTTAAGTTTCTAAAAGTACTAAAGAGATTGAAAATTTTTAAGTGCTTTCAAGAACCTAAAAGATGTTTTAGAAAATTTTCTACTAAGGTATTTTTCAAAATTTCTAAGTATGAAAGTTTTTCAAAAGTGCCCAATCAAAATGTATTTTTGGAAAATATTTTCTAAAACTTCTTTTTGAAAAATCTTCTAAGTTCTAAAAAAATTAATTCCATTATTTTGACTTAGAAATTTTTCAAACCCCACGAAACTTTGAAAAACTTAGGGGGAGATTCCTTCCAGGGGGAGATTCCTTCCAGGGGGAGGGAACTAAACTGTTATATCAACTGTATGATTTAACTTAACTTTTTGAATCGGGTTGCCATAAATCAAAAAGGGGGAGATTGTTGGTGCAGACAGCACCCAAGTCGAACATGTGTTTTGATAAATGGAAAAGGGTTCAAAAGTTAAGATGTTATGTTTATCTAACATGTTACTTGAGTGTGCAGATTGAAGTCCTAGCGAAGGACTGCTAGGCACCTAGCGAAGGACTGCTAGGCATCGGAACCTAAGACCCAGCGAAGGGCTGCTGGGCACCTAGCGAAGGGCTGCTAGGAGATGAAGCCCTAGCGAAGGACTGCTAGGCACCTGGCGAAGGAATGCCAGGATACAAACCCTAGCGAAGGATAGCTGGGCACCTGGCGAAGGACTGCCAGGATACAAAGCCCTAGCGATGGACAGCTGGGCACCTGGCGAAGGAATGCCAGGATATGAAGCCCTAGCGAAGGACTGCTAGGCACCTGGCGAAGGAATGCCAGGATACGAAGACCTGGCGATGGACAGCTGGGCACCTGGCGAAGGACTGCTGGGCAAATGTCCAACCGGAGGAGCCGGTTGGCGACAGGTAAATTCTCCTGAGAGGAGTAGGTGAGGACGCTGTTGATGCAGTCTGACCCTGATTGTTATTTTGGTGTTGACACCGATTTTAGTTTAGGTTGATGATTATGATGATTATGATTAAGTCCTGATCGGGGATCAGGCAGGGTATGAAAAATCCTAGCTTGGAGGGCTAGGTATTGGAAAATCCTAACCTGGAGGGTTAGGTGTGGAAAATCCTAGCTTGGAGGGCTAGGCGTTGAAAAGTCCTAATTCGTAAGGGTTGGGTGAAAAGTCCTAACTTGGAGGGTTAGGTGAAATGTCCCAACTTGGAGAGTTAGGTGAAAAAGTCCTGGCTTGGAGGGTCAGGTCCTAGCTTGGAGGGCTAGGTTTGGAAAAGTCCTAATCCGGAAGAGTTGGGTGAAAAGTCCTAGCTTGGAGGGCTAGGTGAAAAGTCCTAACTTGGAGGGTTAGGTGCAAATTCCCAACTTGGAGGGTTAGGTGAAAAATCCTTAGCTTGGAGGGCTAGGGTGGATGAAACCCTAGCTTGGAGGGCTAGGTTGGAGCCCCTGGATCGGTCTGGTGACCGATCAGGGAGTTGGCACGGTGCTCCTTCGTGGATCGGTCTGGTGACCGATCCAGCGATGACTGATCGGTCTGGTGACCGATCAGGGAGTATGCGTTTCACCCATTGCTTTGCTCCTGATCGGTCTGGTGACCGATCAGGGAGCAAACAGTGAGGTTGAGTTCCCTTGCTGATATGCTCCTGATCGGTCTGGTGACCGATCAGGATCACTGTGCAGATCGTTCTAGAGAACGATCCAGCGTCGCGGGTTCCTCTCTATGATCGATCAGGACGGAGCCTGATCTGTCTGGTCATGACCTGATCGGTCTGGTGACCGATCAGGAGGCTCCCTGATCGGTCCGGTGACCGATCAGGAGGTTTGGACTATGAAGATCAGAAATCGCCCGATAAAGGGGTGGATTGGTCTGGTGATCGATCCACAACCTGGGATCGGTCTGGAGATCGATCCGGGAGAGTCCCAAAGAAATCGTGATTTCTAATTGAGCGTTGGGGACCGATCAGGATGGAGCCTGATCGGTCTGGACCCAGCCTAATCGGTCTGGTGACCGATCAGGAGGCTCTCTGATCGGTCCGGTGACCGATCACTTTAATTCAAAATGCACTGTCAGACGCTCTGATCGCATCTGAACGTATCCGATTCTCTGTGCTTAACATCTGATATATGATTTGTTGTATGATATGCTGCTCTAACACACTGATTAAGCTGCAGGTGACAGGGAAGGATTCAAACACTCAAGGAGAGTCAATGGTGGTCTTTCCTTGGAGCAGGTTTATCCGTTTTCCATCTCAGGTTCCAACGGCTGGAGCTGCAGACTAGAGCTGCTGACTGGAGCTTGGCTGAGGGAGGCTCAGGAAGTCCAGGGAGAGCTCAGTGGTAGCTGGCGTTGGCAGGGAAGCAGCTGGAGGCTGCAGGAGATGGTGTCACCTGATGCTGAGTGGAGAAACAAAAGGGCGCAAGAAAGCTTCGTTGATACAGTAGTTCGAAATAGAGTTCGCGAATTGAGTTCTTGCTGCGCCTTTGGGTTCTCCACAACTTGCTTGCGTGTTTTGAAATTTCATCACCTTGAGCAAGCTACTGCAATCTTGAAGCAACCATTCATTACTTGAGCGCTAGAAGGAAGGAACAAGAAGCTCGGAGTCCAACAGCGAGAAGACACGAGGAGAAGGCTCTTGCGTGAGATCGTCGCTGGGTGGAGCTCCGAGGGAGCTTGCTGTGTTCTTGTCTTTGCTAAGTGCTAAGTAAGATCTTTCTTTGTGTTTCATTGTGCTTAAACCTATATCTGTGATTGAAACGCTATGGAGAGGTCTCTCCACCGAGAAGGAGGTTGTCTTCTATCCGGTGTTAACCGGGGCCTGATCTACTGACGATCAAGGGATCGCCCACCTTAAGGGCACGCCAAGGAGTAGGGGCAAGTTATCCCCGAACCTTTAAACCCTCCTTGTTAGCGATCTTGCTAGTTGTGTTTGTTTGCCTTCGTTTTCTATTTTTGTTTTCTGCACTTCTTTGTTTCCATTGATTCTTCCGCTGTGCTACTGATAAGTTTGAGTGCAGAATTCGATAAGTGCCTAAAGTCCAAGTGTTTGGCTATATTCACCCCCCCCCCTCTCTAGCCATCCGGATTCCAACAAGTGGTATCAGAGCTTGAGGCTCTATTTTTGCGGATTAACAACCGAGAGCTATGATCCATGGCGTTGAGAGAAGGATTTTCCATCACCCGACCTCCTTTCTTTGATGGCGCTGACTTCCAATATTGGAGATCAAAGATGGAGTATTATTTGAAGATGGACATCAACACTTGGTTCACGGTGAAGGAGGGTTTCACTCCTCCTAAGGATGATGAAGGAAAGGAACTTGAATCATGGTGGTGGACAGCCGAACAAACTCGGAAGAGTGAAGCCGACGCAAAGGCGGTTGTCACTCTACAATGCGGCATGAACAAAGACCAACTCATCAAGGTTGGTCCTTTCACAAGTGCAAAGGGCTTGTGGAACAAGCTCATCGAACTCCACGAGGGCACCCGAGACTCAAGAATTGCCAAGAGGGATTTGTTTCTCAACCAATTACAAAATCTCTCCATGAAGGAAAATGAATCGGTAAGTGAGCTACATAGCCGGTTCAAGGAAGTCCTCAATGGGCTTCATTCGATTGATGAAAAGGTCGAGAATCGCAACCTTGTGAGGTATGTACTAAAAGCATTTCCAAGGAATGCTTTGTGGTCATCCTTGGTGGATGCCTACAAAGTATCCAAGGATTTATCCATTGTTAAGTTAGATGATTTGTTTTGTGAAATGGAATTACATGAAATGGCTAACAAAGGCCCCAAGGAGAAGGGGATTGCCTTAGTTGCAGGGGATCAATCCAATAAGAAGAAGAAGGAGAAGAAGAAGGAGAAGGAAGTCACTTCATCTTCATCCTCTTCTGAATCCGAGTCCGATTCCGAGGAAGATGGCAGCGGCTCCTCATCCTCCGAGATGGCGAACTTTGTGAGAAGGATGATGAGAAGGGGTCGACACTTCAAGAGTAGAGGTAACTCTAGTGAAGCCAAACTTGATAAGACTAATGCTTCTTGCTTTGAGTGTGGTAGGAAAGGGCATTTCAAGAATGAATGCCCAAAACTAAAGAAGAAGGAGGAGAAATCCAAAAAGAAAGAGGAGAAATCGAAGAAAAAGAAGAAGGCCTTGAAGGCCACTTGGGATGAGTCATCCTCAAGCTCATCCGATGAAGAGAAGGAGGAGAAGAGCACAAGGCATGTGGCACTCATGGCTCTTGGAGAAGAGAGCAGTGATGAATCTTCCAACTCCTCAAATGCGGCTTCATCATCTTCGGATGATGAAGAGGTAACTTCTCCCGAACTTGAAAAATGTTATAGAGCAATTGCATGTTTAACCAATATGTTGAAGAAGTCAAAAAATAAGGTTAAAGCATTGCAATTAGAAATTGATCAATTGAAACTATCTAGGGATGATAACATTGATGACTTACATGTTAAGTTGTTAGAAGATGAGATTAAGTCATTAAAACATGAGGTTGAACATTTGAAATCCTCTACGGTTGAGGATGTAAATGATTTACTAGTAGAAGAAAACCAATCATTAAAGAGTGAAGTTTAGAAACTCAAGAATATTCTTGAGAAGTTCACAACTAGCTCTAAGACCCTAGACATGATCTTGAATGCCCAAAGGGCAGTCTACAATAGGGCCGGTATTGGTTACCGTCCTAAAGAACCCTCATTTGTGTCTCTTATGTCTAGGATTGATATGAGACAATCTAGGACACCCAAGGTTCAAAAGAAAGTTATCAAGGCATGGGTGCCTAAGTCTTGTTTAGTTGATGCTTTAGGTCCCAAGGTTTGGGTACCTAAAACTTCTATTTTTCGAATTGTGTAGGTTATGATTGAGGGGGAGCATCTATCAACTTGGTTCGTTGATAGTGGATGCTCCAAACACATGACTGGGGATAGATCATTGTTTACCACACTTTACAAGAAAAGTAGAGGTAATGTTTCATTTGGTAACAATGGTAGTCTTAAGGTCATAGGAATAGGAGACATTCAAATATCTGAATGTCTTAGAATTTCAAATGTCCTTCTAGTCAAGGGGATGACATTTAATCTCGTAAGTGTCAGTCAATTGTGTAACACGGGTTACATAATTGATTTTCAACCAAGTCAATGTCTAGTTAGACAACATGACACCTTGGACACGGTACTAGTAGGAACAAGAGTAGACAATATTTATCACGTTTCTTTTAAAAGTGCTACTAATGCTTTTGCTAAGTGTCTCATGTCAAAAGACGAAGAGTCCACCCTTTGGCACCGAAGACTTGCACTTGTGAACATGAAGAACATCTGGAAGTTGGCCAACAAGGGATTAGTTCGTGGCTTACCAAACATCAAGTATGAAAAGGACAAACTTTGTGATGCATGTCAAATGGGTAAGCAAACAAAATCTGCACATAAAGGTAAAAGCACTGTAAGTACTTCTACAGCTTTAGATTTACTTCACATGGATCTATTTGATTGTAGTACTATCATATCATTGAATGGAAGTAGATATTATTTTGTGATCATTGATGATTTCACTAGATATACATGGACCTACTTTTTAAAATATAAGGACCAAACCTTAGATATTTTCATTTCTTTCTGTAGAAGAGTTGAAAATGAAAAATCATCAACAATTAAGACAATCAGAAGTGATCATGGAGGTGAATTTCAAAATCAAAGGTTTTTAGAATTTTGTCAAGATAGAGGGTATATGTTGATGCAGTCTGGCCCTGATTGTTGTTTTGGTGTTGACACCGATTTAAGTTTAGGTTGATGATTATTGATTATGATTAAGCCCTGATCGGGGATTAGGCATGGTATGGAAAATCCTAGTCTGGAGGGCTAGGTGTTGGAAAATCCAAACCTGGAGGGTTAGGTGTTGAAAATCCTAGCTTGGAGGGCTAGGTGTATGAAAAGTCCTAATTCAGAAGAGGTGGGTGAAAAGTCCTAGCTTGGAGGGCTAGGTGAAAAGTCCTAACTTGGAGGGTTAGGTGCAAATTCCTATCTTGGAGAATTAGGTGAAAAAGTCCTGGCTTGGAGGGTCAGGTCCTAGCTTGGAGGGCTAGGTTTGGAAAGTCCTAATCCAGAAGAGTTGGGTGAAAAGTCCTAGCTTGGAGGGCTAGGTGAAAAGTCCTAGCTTGGAGGGCTAGGTGAAAAGTCCTAACTTGGAGGGTTAGGTGCAAATTCCCAACTTGGAGGGTTAGGTGAAAAATCCTTAGCTTGGAGGGCTAAGGTGGAAGAGAACTTAGCTTGGAGGGCTAAGTTTACGTCCTTGGATCGGTCTGGTGATCGGTCAGGGAAGCTGACACGCTACCCTGTTGTGGATCGGTCTGGTGACCGATCCAGTAATGACTGATCGGTCTGGTGACCGATCAGGGAGCACACAGTGAGGTTGGGAACCTACTGTACTGCTCCTGATCGATCCGGTGACCGATCAGGGAGTGTGTGTTTCACCTACTGCTTGGCTCCTGATTGGTCGGGTGACCAATCAGGGAGAGAACAGTTGAGGTTGAGTTCCCTTGCTGATCTGAACCTGATCGGTCTGAAGACCGATCAGGATCACTGTGCAGATCGTTCCGGAGAACGATCCAGCATCGCAGGTTCCTCACTATGATCGATCAGGCTCTAGCCTGATCGGTCTGGTCATGATCTGATCAGTCTGGTGACCGATCAGGAGGCTGCCTGATCGGTCTGGTGACCGATCAGGAGGTCTGGACTGCGAAGCTCAGAAATCGCCCAAGAAAGGGGTGGATCGTTCGGGTGATCGATCCATAACCTGGGATCGGTCTGGTGATCGATCCAGGAGAAGTCACAAAGAAATCACGATTTCTAATTGAGCGTTGGGGACCGATCAGGATGGAGCCTGATCGGTCTGGACCTAGCCTGATCGGTCTGGTGACCGATCAGGAGTCGCTCTGATCGGTCGGGTGACCGATCACTTTAATTCAAATTGCACTGTCAGACGCTCTGATCGCGTCTGACCGTATCCGATTCGCTGATGTTTGCCTCTGATATTTGATTTACTGTGTGATATACTGCTCTAACAGTCTGATTAAGCTGCAGGTGACAGGGGAGGATTCAAACACTCAAGGAGAAGTCAATGGAGGCTTTCCTTGGAGCAGGTTTGTCCATTTCTCATCTCAGGTTGCAACGGCTGGAGCTGCAGGACTGAAGCCGCTGACTGAAGCTTGGTTGAGGGGGCTCAAGAAGTTCAGTAAGGGTTCAGTGGTAGCTGGCGTTGGCAGTGAGGCAGCTGGAGGCTGCTGGAGATGAGGTCACTTGATGCTTAGTGGAGAAACAAAAAGGGACGAGAGACAGCTTTGGTGAAGCAGAGTTCTACAGCTTGTGTTTTGAGTTCTTGCCGCCCTGAGTTCTCCACAACTGCTTGCTGTGTTCTTGAAGTTTCCATCATTCTGAGCAAGCGATCGAGAAGCAACCAATCTTTACTTAAGCGCTTGAAGGAGAGAACAAGTAGCTTGGAGTCTGACAGTGGGAAGACACGAAGAAGGGTTCTTGTGTGAGATCGCCACTGGGTGGAGCTCAGGGAAGCTAGCTGTGTTCTTGTCCTTGCTAAGTGTTTGAGTAAGATCTTTCTCGTAGTTTCTTTGTGCTTAAACTTTATCTTGATTGAAACGTTGTGGAGAGGTTTCTCCACCGAGAAGGAGGTTGCATTATATCCGGTGAAACCGGGGCTTGATCTGCCGACGATCAAGGGATCGCCCACCTTAAAGGCACGCCAAGGAGTAGGGGCAAGTTATCCCCGAACCTTGTAAATTCTCCTGTTAGCGATCTTGCTAATCTTGCTAGTCAGTTTTCTGTTTTAGATTCTGCACTTTCTGTTTTCCATACTTCCGCTGTGCTATTAACAACTTTAAGTGCAGAAACTTGCTAACTTCGTGAAGTGAAAAGTGATTGGCTATATTCACCCCCCCCTCTCTAGCCATCCCGTTTCCAACAGTATAGACATGAGTTCTCTACTCCTAGAACACCACAACAAAATGGTGTTGTAGAGAGGGAAAACCGTGTTCTACAAGAGGCTGCACGAAGCATGCTTAATGAGTACTCACTCCCGAGTTACTTATGGGCTGAAGCTGTAAATACAGCTTGCTATGTGCAAAACCGAGTTCTCATCCATAGGTTTTTAGGAAAGACTCCCCATGAACTTTGGTTTGGGAAACCACCTACGGTTAAACATCTTAGGGTATTTGGTTGTAAGGTGTTCATCCTAAACACCAAGGACCATCTTGGAAAGTTCACGGCAAAGGCTGATGAAGGGATACTAGTCGGGTATTCCCTAGTTAGCAAAGCCTATCGAGTCTACAACAAGAAATCTAGATTAATTGAAGAGTCTTCTGATGTTGTTTTTGAAGAAATTCCGAAAGTCAATGGTCAACCAGAAGATGAAATCCAATTCGAACTTAGGAGACTAAGTGTGAATGAGAGCCTAAATTTTGTTGATGGTGATGAATCCGATGACGGTGAGCCTAGACAACCCATTGATTAGCCGGATCCTGAGGCTGAGCTTATGTCTAGTGAACCTATTCAAGAAGCACCACCAACACCTAGGCAAACTAGATTAGCCTCTAGTCATCCTCAAGACCAAATTGTTGGAGACATCCATCATGGGGTTAGAACTAGATCATTCTTTAGGAATGAGGCTAATGAAGTTGCTCTAATTTCCGAAATTGAACCTAGGAAAATTGATGAAGCATTAAGTGATCCCGATTGGATCATTGCAATGCAAGATGAACTAGGACAATTTGAAAGAAGTCAAGTTTGGGACTTAGTCCCTAGACCTAAGAAGACCACCATCATTGGAACCAAATGGGTCTTCAAGAACAAATTGAACCATAAGGGAGAAATCATTAGAAACAAGGCACGCTTAGTAGCCAAGGGCTACAGTCAAGTTGAAGGCCTTGATTATGATGAGACCTATGCTCCCGTGGCACGATTAGAGTCCATCCAATTGATGCTAGCATTTGCAACACATCGTGGTTTCAAATTATATCAAATGGAGGTCAAATCGGCTTTTCTAAATGGTTTGATTAGGGAAGAGGTCAATGTCGAACAACCTCCGGGGTTTGAGAGTACCGAATTCCCAAACCACGTGTTCAAGCTCAAAAAGGCACTTTATGGTCTTAAACAAGCACCCTGAGCTTGGTACGAGCAGTTGTCAACTTTTCTGATTGAAAAAGGCTTTGTAAGAGGCCAAATAGACCCTACACTATTTCTACGGAGAGATGGTGGCAATATTTTTGTAGCCCAAGTATATGTCGATGACATAATTTATGGCTCGAATAACAAGGGCTATTTAAATGAATTCATTGGACACATGGAAAGTGAGTTTGAAATGAGTCTAGTGAGGAGTTGACTTTCTTCCTTGGACTTGAAATCAAGCAAACTCGCGATGGTATCCATGTGCACCAATCAAAATACACACAAGAAATGTTTCGAAAATTCAATATGAGTGATTCAAAAGAGGTAACCACTCCCATGTCTACAAATACAAGATTAGATAATGATGAGAGTGGTAAACCCGTTGATTTGACTCAATATCGAAGCATGATAGGGAGTTTGCTATACCTCACAGCTAGTCGACCTGATATTCTTTTCGCTGTGGGTATGTGCGCTAGGTATCAAGTCTGTGCCAAGGAATCTCATTTAATCGCTGTTAAGCGAATTTTGAGATATCTTAAAGGCACAATAGGAGTCGGTCTTTGGTACCCCCGTACCGAATCATTTGATTTAATTGGCTATACGGATTTCGACTACGTTGGATGTAAGTTGGACCGGAAAAGCACAAGTGGGGGCTGCCAATTCTTAGGTTCATCCTTAGTAAGTTGGTCAAGTCGGAAGCAACATTGTGTTGCTCTCTCCACAACCGAGGCAGAGTATATCGCTATGGGAGAGAGCGTATCACAGTTGTTGTGGATGATACTTACTTTAGAGGATTATGGATTAAGTTAGAAGGGTGTGCAAGTGTTATGTGATAACATTAGCACAATTAACCTAACCAAAAATCCAGTCCATCATTCTAGGACCAAACATATTGAAGTGTGTCACCACTTCATTATAGATCATGTGGCTAGGGGAGATATTATACTCTCACATGTAGAGTCCAAATCAAACCTAGCTGACATTTTCACTAAACCACTCCCCAAAAATGAATTTAGTTTCCTAAGAAGGGAGTTGGGAATGTGTCGTGCTTCATGAATTTCAAAATGCATTCAAAACCCTTCATGATTATTTCAAAATTGTTGGGAAACAATTGAGTAACTTTGGGGACATCTCACACAAACTATAAGGTTCAACAAAACATTTTTGTTTGCTAGATATGGGGTGAGATGTTAGGATCAACTCAACCTCTCAAAATGTCAATACATCCCTTGAGAAATTAAGTTGACGAGATAATAATCACTTCGGTGATCAAGTATGGGGAAAACCAATGCATAACATATGTGTATTTGGCTCCATGATCATACTTGGACATTCCAATCAAGGAAACTTGATTGGAAACTTGGATTTGGCACAAATTGTTTGAATGATTGTTGTTTGAGTTTGACTCCACTTGGGTGGAGCAAAGTGACTTGTTCAAACCCTAAGGACCTTTGATCCTTGATTGAGGATCAATTATAGACGAGGGACTGCTTTCAAGATTGATATCCTTCACCATATCCCTTTGGAAATCGTGTAACAATCTGAAATTGAAAGTTTCAAATCGTATCTGAAAGTTTCAGGATCCCTGATCGGTCACTGGACCGATCAGGTGTAAGGCTGATCGGTCCCCGGACCGATCTGGATCCATCCTGTAATGATCGGTCCACAGACCGATCCGAGGGGCAGCAGTGACTTTCCGAAATCCTGACCAAACTTACTGAGCTAGCCTGGATCGGTCCTCGTGTCAGGGGGCTCATAGGTTTCCCTCCGAACCCTACTGTTCGTGTCGTGATCGATCAGCCGATCGATCAGGAGCGCGTCTGATCGGTCACCCGACCGATCAGGCCCAGGTCAGTCTTATCAGGCTATAGCCTGATCGGTCTGGGCATTATCAGATCGAACGGTGATCCGTTCAAACGCATTAAAGTCTGGTTGGTGGACCGATCCACCAACCGATTAACTTCTTCGAAACCTCTTATTGTCAAACCCTAGCGCCGAAACCTCCCACTTACACGACCATCAGTGTGTGCGAGAGCTTTCCCAGTGCCTTCGTCTTCCTCTTGTGAGTGCGCGCGTGCGGTTCTAAGAGGGTTCTTACGAGCTCTGTCTTCTTCCTGTGGTTTTCTCTCTCGCTGAAGGGCTTTGCGATCATCTCTTGCGCCGAAAGCTTCTCCTGCGCAAGCCTTTTTCCCTTCCAGACTTCAAGAACTTCACCAATGGCACCAAAGTGAGTTTTTGACTTAGTTTTTCTTGCAAATCGGTTCATAGTATATGTTTTTGCGCTAATCATGGTCTTTATTTACTTGTTGTGCCGTGACCTCTTGTTTTTGGTCGTGACCCATTGATAAGTATCATTTTATTGATCATTTTATATGCTTAAATCCGTGTTTGACCCATATTTTACTTGTGTAATTGTGGATTTACCCTAGGTTCTAGGATTTATACTCTTTTTGAACCTAATTGCAAATCTTGATATATTTGAGTTGTTTTGTCACTAATTTTTTTATCTACTTTTATAGGCTTGGAAGGATCATGGACCTAGATCATGTTGGGTCAAGGTTAAGTCAAAAGTGGACCAGATCAAAGGGATCAAGTGTCAACTAATTTGGACCGTCCGATGCAAAGATGCTTAGATCTAGACCATTTGAGAACTTCTGATCAATCCGAGCTAGGCTTAAGGCTAATCTAGCGATCAGATCAAGATCTGAAGGTTTCATCCCAATCGGAGATCATCTAGCCATTGGATTACGATCAGAGGGATCTAAACCATCCATTCAAAGATCAAGGTGATCTGAACCATCCATTGGAGATCTGGCAGATCCGAGCTACCCCGAGGATGATCCTGACCTTTGATCAAGATCTGGAAAATTTGAGTCAAATCGGACGAAGATCAACCGTTGGATGAAGTGGAATTAATCTCAACCGTTCACTGTTCAACTACTTAAACAGACTTCCTCTGTTTTCAAATCTGTCGCGTCTTCACAAAGTCCAGGTAGCTGTTCTTCTCGTTTTCTCATCAGTTCTTCATTTCTTTTGCGATTTTCTTTAGTGAAGGCGTGGCCAACTCGATCACAACCTTGGAACAAGATTTGGATCAGTGGGAAGAAGCTTCAATGGAGATTTTAGCTCAAGATTGCGCCGGATGCAGAGCTGTTTGAGGGTTTCGGCAGATCTGTGATTTGAGCTTTTGGATCTCACCCGCGTCCATTTCCTTCCATCTGAACCATCTGTGGGGGGTCCTAGGATGAGCTCAGATGATCTTCAAATCATCATCGCAACCCTTCACATTGAGATCTAGGAGTTTGGAGTGGATTTCCCAGCTGTGTGCAGTTTGTGAGCAGATCTGAATTGGAGCTAATTTTCCCATTGATTTGCGAGTTGAAGGGATTCTTGGCTTGCCTTTGCGTGACGAACAAGGAGATCTTGAGACAAGGAATGGTCGAGGCTTAGTTTCTTATCGCATTTCCTTTTTGTTTTAGCTGTAACTTCAATTTTGCATTTAATCCTGTTTCTGCACTTATATCAGCTATGTTACTTTCAGTTTCTGAACTGTTTTTCCTTAATTAGGTTTTAATCCTGCAAGACAATCAGTTAGGAAGTTTGTTTAGTGAACAATTGTTTGCAAATTTAGTTTATTTCATGCTTTTTCACTTGCGTATCAGTGCTGTAGCAGCGTGCCAGTTTTTCCTTTCCTCTAGTGTGACAGTTTTCTTCTTGAGTTTCTGAACTGTGTTCTATGATAGATTTAGTTTATCTTTTGAAGTTAGATTGTAGCTTGTCTCATTTACTAGGAGCTCGAATTCAATTTCTGAATTTGATTTCATTTGATGCATTTCAGTTTATCTCTGCAAAGTAGCTAAATTCTGCAATATAGTCATTTGGAATTGTTTCAGTTAATTGTTTCAGCAAATCCCAAGTTTCCATTTCTGAAATCAGTTGTTTGGTTCAATTGTGCACTGAATCAGTAGTTGCCTTTCTGTCTTTGAGTTTCTGAAGTCTTCATTTCATTTCTGCAGTAGTTTCCAGCCTGTGCGTGTCAAGTTGCATAATTCTGCAAGCTTAGTTTCGGTTTAGAAATTTCAGCTAAAGCTTATGAGTTTGTGCCAAGTAAACATGGGTTTTACTTAAGCTTTCCTGATCCTTAGGATAGAACATTAATTTCGTCTCAATTGCTTGTCTTGTGTCCAACTTGTTGCCAAGTTTCTGCACATAGGTTGCATTCCTGCATATGGGTTCAGTCTCAAGTTTGAGTCTTAATAGAACAGTCTTTGTTTTTCAATTCTATCTTCATTCCTTCATTCACAAATTTTGAATTGATTGGTTATGATTCCTGTATTTAGTTCCAGAAATTTCAGAATTTACTTCTTATCAATTTGTTTTGGATTACTTAGCCTTGGTTTGTTTTAATTTTGATTCATGAAGTAGATGTTTGCATTAGTTTAAATTGAAAATGTCAGCATCGTTTTGATTATCTTGCTTAGCATTTGTTTTGTAATTTGAAATTAGATTGGTTTCCAAAATTGGTTAAGTCATTAGTTGGTTAATTTTTCCATTAGTTGAGTCCTTCGTTGCAAATTCCTAGTTTAAGTTTGCGAAGGTAATTTTTCCTTCCTTTTCATTGCATTTTCTTGTCTATTCTAAACCAAACCCATTTCTTATCTGAAACCCAAAAACATTGGACGACATATAAATGCAAGTTTGAATCGAACAACTTGAACTAGCCCTTGGAAAAATAGGATCTTTGGCCCTTTTACTACGCTTTTATTTTTTGATTGCAAAAAGGGTTTCCAGCTTTATTAATATCTAAATTTGAGACCCACTTTCGTGACACCTCTTTTGAGTCCATCAAATTGTTGGCGCCGTTGCCGGGGATCGCACTAGTTGAGTTGTTTGATTTTTGCTTGTGTGCTTATGGGCATATCATTTGATTCTATTTTCTTGTTCTTTACCTTTTGTATACGGTTGCTGTCATTTTTCTTGTCTGTTTTGTGACAGGACTGTCAGTTCAAAATGTTCTCATCTACTTACCAGCAGCCGTGTCCACAATTTCAGCAGAACCAACCTTTCAATCAGCAACCAAATCAGATTTTTCAGCCACAATTTCAACTATTTCAGGAAGATTTTCAGCCAAGTCAACCAAATTTCCAGCAAACTCAGATTGGGCAGCCACAATTCCAGAATTTTGAGCAACCACTTCAGCAATTTCAGCCCAACTTTCAGCCACTTTATCAACAAGATCAATCACTTTTTCAAGGAATTCAGCAAGGGTGTTTAGATAATCAGAATTTTCAACAACCACCCTTCCCTCAAGTTCAACCAATCCCAGGATTTCAACATCTTAACCAAGATTTCCAGCAGTCTTATTTAAGTTTTCAGCAGGGAAATAATCAATTTCAGCCTCAACCTTAGCCATGGCAGCAAGAATTTCAACCCATAAAGAATTTTCAACAACCTCGTCAACATTCACAGCCATACGATCAAAATTTTCAATTTCAAAACCAGAGTTTTCAGTCCCAACCATTTCAGCCTTTCCATCAATAATGTCAACCTTAAATCCAGGATTTCTAGGGCTACAATTCTCAGCAAATTCAACCATCATTCCAGCTCAATTTTCAGCAGTTTAATCAACCCATTCAACCATTTGAGCATCCCCAACAGCTCCAATTTCAGAATACACCGCCTACTCTTGATATTCAGCAACCTTATCTCACATTTCAAGAACAACAAGTTGTTGAATCTGCTCTTAAAAATATTCAGGGACGCCTTGGAAAATTGCAAGATCAATGGAATCAAATAAAAGCCTAAAGATGAGGACAACTATCTTATCAAGCTACTTTTAATTCTCAGGGGCATGATTGTGATTCTATAGGTGTAGGGGATTGCACTGAGCCCCAGGGACCACCTATATTGGTTGATGTATCAGGAAATCCAGAGGATAGGATTGAGAGTGTAGGGGATTGCACTGAGCCCCAAGAATCACCAATTCCTACTGGTTTAGAGGCATTGGAGGAGATTGATTGCAAAACTTGTGATAGTTTTGAAGTCAATTCTGAAACTTTACAGGATCATTCTATACTTTTATTTTGTGATGATATAGTTGTTGATGATCCTAATTTTTCTAATTTGGATGTTGTAGGTATGGTTGAGGAAGCATGCATTGGAGATAATCCTATTGGTGTAGGGGATTGCACTGAGCCCCAGAGACCACCACAATTTACTGGTACATTACCAGAAAGTGTAGGGACTTGCATGGTGGAAGCAAGAAGCCAAGGATCACCCGTTCCAGTTGAGTGTCCACCAGAACCCGAACCTGAAGAGGAGATTGCACATTACCAGGAGGAGCCAATAATTACATCCACTCTTGTAGAACCTCCAGGTATTTTTCAGCATGATCAGGTAAGTATTCTTCCTATTTCTTTGAAAAAATCAATAGAGGTACCTCAAACTGATTTTATTGTTTGTGATACACTTATGGATACATCTTGTGTACAATTTGATTGTGAAAGATTGATAGAGGTACCTAGTGTTGAATTTATTGGAAGTGAAGCATGTTGGGATACACATCATGGAAATGCTGGTAGTGAAAAATTTTTAGAAGAGCCTGAAATTGATATTGTTTATTGTGATGAATCTCTTGCTATATCTTATGCTGAAGTTTAGTGTGAGATACTTATAGAGGTACCCGAGATTGATTTTATTGGCTGTGAAACATTTCTTGATATACCTTTGGTGGATTCTAACTGTGAAAAATTTTTAGAAGAACCTGAAATTGATATTGTTTATTGTGATGAATCTCTTGCTATATCTTATGCTGAAATTGAGTGTGAAAAACTATTGGAGGTACTCGAGATTGATTTTATTGACTGGGAAACATTTCTTGATATACCCTATGTAGAAATTGCTTGTGAAAAATTCACTGAGGTATCAAAAATTGATTTTATTGGATATGATGCATTATTGGATACATTTCATGTAGAGATTGATGACATTGTATTTCTATATTACCCTGCACGTATGAGAGAGGTATTACATGGTTTTGCAGGGTCCAGACGACTTCTAGAATGGGTGCTCCATTTAAATAGTCTCCAACCTCCTGGAAGGATTTTCAAGAACCATCAAGAGGGAGGAGTTTATTCTGCTTTGACTCATAGCACTCCACCTCTACAATAGATCTTGTACCTAAATCGCCTTCGTCCACCTGAACATTCTTCTGTAAAGTTTAAGTGTGGGGGAGTAATGCAAAATAAAATTGATCAAATGAAGGAAATTTTTTCAGCTACCCCTACCCCTCCACTACCACGATGGAGATTATTTCTAGATAGACTCCGATCGCCAGAAATAAAGGGGAGTTTGTTCCTTCTTGCATTTTCTTTCATTGCATGTTTCATTTTTATGTTCTTTAGAAGTAGAATTTTCTTTTAAAAGAGTTCTTGCTAATAAATGCGTGAGTAGAATAGAAGAATAAATAGGAGACATTGTAAATACCATTTTATGTCTTTTGGCACTTTTTTCTTCATGAGTAGGAATAAATGTATCCCTCTAGTTGTCTTGATAGCATTTTAGAGTCTTTTGAAAACAAATTAAATTTGGTTGTTAAAACTTAGGGTTTGAGCTCATGGATGAAATCTTGGATGCTTGAGTACTACCTGGCCATGGATTCTTGATTGAGGACTTGAGATGAATTATTTGTACCTAGTGAGGATTAGCTTTATTTTTGTGACACATACATGTGATTGTACTCTAGAACTTGCTTGGGTTCTTTCAAAACCATATTTCAATGATTAGATCACATCTATAGAGGCTAATATATTTGTTTACCTTTCTATATCAATTCTTGACAATAATCATGTTAATTCTATTTTTCTTTCCTTATTTCCTACTCCTAACCATACTTTCTAGGGATTTGTTGTTTGGGGATGTTCTTTGATGTTATTTTGCCCGAGACGGACAAAGGATTAAGTGTGGGGGAGTGATTAGTGTTTTGGAATGTATTTTTATCAAGGAAGCACTTCATTTGAAAAAAAAAAATTTTTCATGTGCCAAATTGATTTGAGTTGGTGTCAAGAATAAACAAGAAGAAGTGTTAAGGAAGAGAAACCATTGGAGCATCCAAACTTCTGTTGTTAATTTGGAGATTCAAGCCATTCCTTGCCATCCAAGTTTCATTCGGAAAAAAACAGAAAAAAAAGATGGCACACAAATGAAAAAAAAAGAAGAAAAGCTTGCTATGGAGCATGTTTCGGCTACTCTAATAAAGGATGAATTATAGCTGTGTTAATCTGAAACTAGTGCAGAAATTCTTTGCCAAGTTGTATTCAGTGAAGAAGAAGAAAAAAATCTGAGCCAAGGGCTGAATAAAAAAATATTGAGGGAGCAAGTTATCAAGCCATTGAGTGGAAGAGTGTGTTTTCGAAATCTGAATGAGCTCACTGCTGATAAGAAACCAGAAAATTGCAAGGATTAAGAACAAAATCACTCAACAGCAAGGTCAAGAATGTGAGCTGGAAATGCAGTTGGAAAAAGAGAAATCAGAAAGTTATTTTGCCATAAGTCAGTTTGGTATCAAGAAGAAACTGAAAATTGGGTTTTGTATCATTTGATTGCAAGTACTAATTGATGCTACTGGTTTTGAGAAATCAGATATGAATAAAAAGAAGCTGCAACTGAAATCAGGAAGCTAGCAGCTAAGGAAAAAAAACAGGAAAAAAAAAGAGAAAACAGTTTAAAAAAAAAACAAAGAAACAAGTGGCATCCAATTGAAGTTTTGGCACCATGAATTAGTGAAGATAATCTCATCCAAATTGAAGATTTGTTCCACCATTATTCTGATTTCATTAGAGAAAAGAAAGGAAGAAAAAAAACCAGAAAAGAAAAGAGAAAGAGGCAAAATGGCACGCAAGAGTGAAATTGGCACAAAGGAGTTGATAGGGTCTTTTCATAAAATTTCTGAAGGGCAATGCCAAAGTCTCATTCAATTACACTTGTGATTTCATTACGTGGACTGAAAGGAGGGCAAAGTGTATCAAAAATATCCTTGGGCATTCAAGTCTTCTACTCATTTAAATTTGCTATTCACTTGGCTTTTACTTCATTTTTATCATTTCATATATCTTTCTCTTGTTGAATTTCTTTAGATGTTAATTCTAATCATGAATAATGGTAAAGAGTAGATAACAAGCAAGCCTATGGTAGTGTAAAAAGCATGTGTGTATGAGTGAGCTCCATTTTCATCATGTATTTAGAACTTAGGAAGAGAGCCACCAAAAACTTCCTTTGAAAGGTTAGAGAGTAAAATTCATCTCAATGAATCATGAAGGTTGAAATTGCTAAGTTGTTGATTTAAGGATAAGATACTAATCCATAGAGCTTAGATTTTTGAGAATTAACAACCCTAGGTAATTTCTTTTCAATTGCTTCTACTCATGTTTGAGAAAAAGCTAGGGGATACATATTTAGTACTTTTCGCGAGACGCTCAAGCTTAAGTGTGGGGGAGTTGATAAGTATCATTTTATTGATCATTTTATATGCTTAAATCTGTGTTTGACCCATATTTTACTTGTGTAATTGTGGATTTACCCTAGGTTCTAGGATTTATACTCTTTTTGGACCTAATTGCAAATCTTGATATATTTGAGTTGTTTTGTCACTAATTTTTTATCTACTTTTGTAGGCTTGGAAGGATCATGGACCTAGATCATGTTGGGTCAAGGTTGAGTCAAAAGTGGACCAGATCAAAGGGATCAAGCGTCAACTAATTTGGACCGTCCGATGCAAAGATGGTTAGATCTAGACCATTTGAGAACTTCTGATCAATCCGAGCTGGGCTTAAGGCTAATCTAGCGATCAGATCAAGATCTGAAGGTTTTAGCCCAATCGGAGATCATCTGGCCGTTGGATCACGATCAGAGGGATCTAAACCATCCATTCAAAGATCAAGGTGATCTGAACCATCCATTGGAGATCTGGCAGATCCGAGCTACCCTGAGGATGATCCTGACCTCTGATCAAGATCTGGAAAATTTGAGTCAAATCGGATGAAGATCAACCGTTGGATGAAGTGGAATTAATCTCAGTCGTTCACTGTTCAACTACTTAAACAGACTTCCTCTATTTTCAGATCTGTCACGTCTTCACAAAGTCCAGGTAGCTGTTCTTCTCGTTTTCTCATCAGTTCTTCATTTCTTTTGTGATTTTCTTTAGTGAAGGAGTGGCCAACTCGATCACAACCTTGGAGCAAGATTTGGATCAGTGGGAAGAAGCTTCAGTGGAGATTTTAGCTCAAGATTGCGCCGGATGCAGAGCTGTTTGAGGGTTTCGGCAGATCTGTGATTTGAGCTTTTGGATCTCACCCGCGTCCATTTCCTTCCATCTGAACCATCTGTAGGGGTCCTAGGATGAGCTCAGATGATCTTCAAATCATCATCGCAACCCTTCACATTGAGATCTAGGAGTTTGGAGTGGATTTCCCAGCTGTGTGCAGTTTGTGAGCAGATCTGAATTGGAGCTAATTTTCCCATTGATTTGTGAGTTGAAGGGGTTCTTGGCTTGCCTTTGCGTGACGAACAAGGAGATCTTGAGACAAGGAATGGTCGAGGCTTAGTTTCTTATCGCATTTCCTTTTTGTTTTAGCTGTAACTTCAATTTTGCATTTAATCCTATTTCTGCACTTGTATCAGCTGTGTTTCTTTTCAGTTTCTGAACTGTTTTTCCTTAATTAGGTTTTAATCCTGCAAGACAATCAGTTAGGGAGTTTGTTTAGTGAACAATTGTTTGCAAATTTAGTTTATTTCATGCTTTTTCACTTGCGTATCAGTGCTGTAGCAGCGTGCCAGTTTTTCCTTTCCTCTAGTGTGGCAGTTTTCTTCTTGAGTTTCTGAACTGTGTTCTATGATAGATTTAGTTTATCTTTTGAAGTTAGATTGTAGCTTGTCTCATTTACTAGGAGCTCGAATTCAATTTCTGAATTTGATTTCATTTGATGCATTTCAGTTTATCTCTGCAAAGTAGCTAAATTCTGCAATATAGTCATTTGGAATTGTTTCAGTTAATTGTTTCAGCAAATCCCAAGTTTCCATTTCTGAAATCAGTTGTTTGGTTCAATTGTGCACTGAATCAGTAGTTGCCTTTCTGTCTTTGAGTTTCTGAAGTCTTCATTTCATTTCTGCAGTAGTTTCCAGCCTGTGCGTGTCAAGTTGCATAATTCTGCAAGCTTAGTTTTGGTTTAGAAATTTCAGCTAAAGCTTATGAGTTTGTGCCAAGTAAACATGGGTTTTACTTAAGCTTTCATGATCCTTAGGATAGAACATTAATTCCGTCTCAATGCTTGTCTTGTGTCCAACTTGTTGCCATGTTTCTGCACATAGGTTGCATTCCTGCATATGGGTTCAGTTTCAAGTTTGAGTCTTAATAGAACAGTCTTTGTTTTTCAATTCTATCTTCATTCCTTCATTCACAAATTCTGAATTGATTGGTTATGATTCCTGTATTTAGTTCCAGAAATTTCAGAATTTACTTCTTATCAATTTGTTTTGGATTACTTAGCCTTGGTTTGTTTTAATTTTGATTCATGAAGTAGATGTTTGCATTAGTTTAAATTGAAAATGTCAGCATCGTTTTGATTATCTTGCTTAGCATTTGTTTTGCAATTTGAAATCAGATTGGTTTCCAAAATTGGTTAAGTCATTAGTTGGTTAATTTTTCCATTAGTTGAGTCCTTCGTTGCAAATTCCTAGTTTAAGTTTGCAAAGGTAATTTTTCCTTCCTTTTCATTGCATTTTCTTATCTATTCTAAACCAAACCCATTTCTTATTTGAAACCCAAAAACATTGGACGACATATAAATGTAAGTTTGAATCGAACAACTTGAACTAGCCCTTGGAAAAATACGACCTGTGGCCCCTTTACTTCACTTTTATTCTTTGATTGCAAAAAGGGTTTCCAGCTTTATAAATATCTAAATTTGAGACCCACTTTCGTGACACCTCTTTTGGGTCCATCAAATTCCCATCTGTGCCATATCATACCCTTGATCAATTCTACCTTATGATTGAATTGTGTTCTTATGATCATGTCTACCTTGTGTCTCTGACTAAACTGTGTTCGTTTAATCTTACCTTGTCTTTTGATCAATCTTTAATCTTGTGTCATGATCTATTTCAATCTCTAGAAAATCATCTAAGGGTAAAGAAGCAGTTGAGGGCAGTTTGAAGGGGAAAGCCCCTTCTTCATCTGCGCCCTCCAGAAGGCCTCAGCTTTCTTCGTGCTCTCGCTTTCCAAATGCGGCCTGTGAACAGGCTTTCCAATCGAGGACCTTCAAATTACTATCCTGCCGATCCATTGATGTCCCTATTCTGACTGAACATTGTCCGTCGGTCATGGAGATAGTCATGTTTTACAACTATGGTTTTCTTCTTTCTTTGGAGAGAACTATCAATTACGATCTAGTCTCCGAATTTTACAACAACCTTCAACATGGACCTCAAGGAGGCTTCGAGTTCACCACTCAAGTCGCCAAGAGGAATCTTGATTTTTCTTACGAGATTTTAGCAGAGTATTTGGGTGGTCGACGATCACCAAATTTGTACTCGATCTACCCTGAGCTTCCTGATCCTTTATTGGCACCTTTTGCAGATGTTACCCCCGACTCCATCTATCAGCATTTCTTTGGTCATCCTCGCCCCGCCGGGCTTGATGAGTTGGGTCCTAATTTTCCTACCTTTGTAGCACTTCGTCTCTCTCCCACTGATTACGTCTTATTCAAGATTATCACAAACTGTATCATTCCAATCACTTCCAAGCCCTTAGCTGAGATTCGACCCTACCATTGCCTTATGCTCTATGGCATGCACCGCTGGATGGACTTCGATATCATGGAGAGCATCTTTCAGTCCATCTTATCCTATCGTGAGCCGAGCCGTCGCACGGTCTACATGCCATTTGGTCACGTCATCACTGATTGGCTTATGTCAGTCGGTGTTGATGTCACCAAAGGTAGGACAGTCCCCATGGTCCGACAAGATTGCAGACTTGGCCGGCGGGCATTTGCCAAGTCCGGCATCATCTTAAGGGACCACGATGGGGCCTTGGTTTGGAAGGATGGGAGAGGACTCGGTGAGTTACCTGGGGGAGCACCACATTTTCAGGCACCGGCTGATGCTCCTGCACCTCATGAGGCTCCTGCTGCTGGTGATTACTACGATGAGCCCGAGCCGGATCTGCGCTGGCAGATTTCAGAGCTGGATCAGACCGTCCAACATGATTTTCAGTTGCGAGAGATTTACCACGAGGAGGTCCGTTCACAGTTCCGATCCATTGATCGCAAATTGACCAGCGTGGAATCCACTGTCTCTGGGGTCCAGACATTGCAGCAGACTTGGTACGCAGAGTGGCGCCGCCATACATTTCCAGGGGATGCCCCTTCAGGCAGTGCTGCACCAGGATCTGCTGATGCTACGATGGATGATCTCATGCATGATGACGATCCCCCCGCTGACAGTTGAGCTTGGATGTCCGTTGCCTCTCCTTGTGATCTGTGTACTTGACTGTTTGATTTGTGTGACTTTCGGGCTGTATGCCCTATGACTTGTCAGTTGTGGCCTTGAGCCGCACGTATTTTGACTTTGATTCATGTGTCTTGCATCTTGTTTTGCCTTGACTTCTCTGACTTTACCTCACATGTTTATCCTACTTTAGTATGTTTATTGTTGATGTTATGCTGTTTACATGGGTATTATCTGCATGTTTGCTACATTGCCATGATTATGCTTATGATGTCATGTTCGTATGCTGCATGTGAATGCTATATCTTGATCTATCTTTTCACATGATGTCATATGTGTTCCACAATTACAATCAAATCTTTATTGTTTTGGGATACCCCTACGATTGAGGGGGAGTATGGTTAAACTTAACAGCCCCTCTAGACCCTTTTCGTGTTCGACAAAGGGGGAGAGTGTTGGTTGGTTAAGTTTAGGATGATTATATTGTAGGGGGGAGGATCTTGATTCCCCTATGATTCTGAAAGTTGAGAAATTGATTGAGAATCCCTAAACTTAAAATCGGATTGTCAAACAACAAAAAGGGGGAGATTGTTGAAGC
Source organism: Boesenbergia rotunda (assembly GCA_024364735.1). NCBI lineage: Eukaryota > Viridiplantae > Streptophyta > Magnoliopsida > Zingiberales > Zingiberaceae > Boesenbergia > Boesenbergia rotunda. The sequence continues at coordinate 466,799 of JAGFNQ010004109.1, read as the reverse complement.
AGTCTGACCCTGATTGTTGTTTTGGTGTTGACACCGATTTTAGTTTAGGTTGATGATTATGTTATGATTAAGTCCTGATCGGGGATCAGACAGGGTATGGAAAATCCTAGCTTGGAGGGCTAGGTATTGGAAAATCCTAACCTGGAAGGTTAGGTGTGGAAAATCCTAGCTTGGAGGGCTAGGTGTTGAAAAGTCCTAATTCGGAAGGGTTGGGTGAAAAGTCCTAGCTTGGAGGGCTAGGTGAAAAGTTCTAACTTGGAGGGTTAGGTGAAAAGTCCCAACTTGGAGAGTTAGGTGAAAAAGTCCTGGCTTAGAGGGTCAGGTCCTAGCTTGGAGGGCTAGGTTTGGAAAAGTCCTAATCCGGAAGAGTTGGGTGAAAAGTCCTAGCTTGGAGGGCTAGGTGAAAAGTCCTAACTTGGAGGGTTATGTGCAAATTCCCAACTTGGAGGGTTAGGTGAAAAATCCTTAGCTTGGAGGGCTAAGGTGGATGAAACCCTAGCTTGGAGGGCTAGGTTGGAGCCCCTGGATCGGTCTGGTGACCGATCAGGGAGTTGGCACGGTGCTCCTTCGTGGATCGGTCTGGTGACCGATCCAGCGATGACTGATCGGTCTGGTGACCGATCAGGGAGTATGCGTTTCATCCATTTCTTTACTCCTGATCGGTCTGGTGACCAATCAGGTTGCAAACAGTGAGGTTGAGTTCCCTTGCTGATCTGCTCCTGATCGGTCTGGTGACCGATTAGGATTACTGTGCAGATCGTTATGGAGAACGATCCAGCGTCGCGGGTTCCTCTCTATGATCGATCAGGATGGAGCCTGATCTGTCTGGTCATGACCTGATCGGTCTGGTGACCGATCAAGAGGCTCCCTGATCGGTCCGGTGACCGATCAGGAGGTTTGGACTGCGAAGATCAGAAATCGCCCGATAAAGGGGTGGATCGGTTTGGTGATCGATCCACAACCTGGGATCGGTCTTGTGATCGATCCAGGAGAGTCCCAAAGAAATCGCGATTTCTAATTGAGCGTTGGGGACCGATCAGGACGGAGCCTGATCGGTCTAGACCCAGCCTGATCGGTCTGGTGACCGATCAGGAGGCTCTCTGATCGGTCCGATGACCGATCACTTTAATTCAAAATGCACTGTCAGACGCTCTGATCGCGTCTGAACGTATCCGATTCTCTGCGCTTAACATCTGATATATGATTTGCTATATGATATGCTGCTCTAACACACTGATTAAGCTACAGGTGACAGGGAAGGATTCAAACACTCAAGGAGAGTCAATGGTGGCCTTTCCTTGGAGCAGGTTTGTCCGTTTTCCATCTCAGGTTGCAACGGCTGGAGCTGCAGACTGGAGCTGCTGACTGGAGATTGGCTGAGGGAGGCTCAGGAAGTCCAGGGAGAGCTCAGTGGTAGCTGGCGTTGGCAGGGAAGCAGCTGGAGGCTGCAGGAGATGGTGTCACCTGATGTTGAGTGGAGAAACAAAAGGGCGCAAGAATGCTTCGTTGATGCAGAAGTTCGAAATAGAGTTCGCGAATTGAGTTCTTGCTGCGCCTTTGAGTTCTCCACAACTTGCTTGCGTGTTCTGAAATTTCATCACCTTAAGCAAGCTACTGCAATCTTGAAGCAACCATTCATTACTTGAGTGCTAGAAGGAAGGAACAAGAAGCTCCAAGTCCAACAGCGAGAAGACATGAGGAGAAGGCTCTTGCGTGAGATCGTCGCTGGGTGGAGCTCTGAGGGAGCTTGCTGTGTTCTTGTCTTTGCTAAGTGCTAAGTAAGATCTTTCTTTGTGTTTCATTGTGCTTAAACCTATATCTGTGATTGAAACGCTGTGGAGAGGTTTCTCCACCGAGAAGGAGGTTGTCTTCTATCCGGTGTTAACCGGGGCTTGATCTGCCGACGATCAAGGGATCGCCCACCTTAAGGGCACTCCAAGGAGTAGGGGCAAGTTATCCCCGAGCCTTGTAAACCCTCCTTGTTAGCGATCTTGCTAGTTGTGTTTGTTTGCCTTCGTTTTCTATTTTTGTTTTCTGCACTTCTTTGTTTCCATTGATTCTTCCGCTGTGCTACTGATAAGTTTGAGTGCAGAATTCGATAAGTGCCTAAAGTCCAAGTGTTTGGCTATATTCACCCCCTCTCTAGCCATCTGGATTCCAACAGATGCGTTCCCCGTCGAGGGAACAGTAGGCGTCGGTTCGACCTAGGGTTCCATTTTGGAGACCCAAAGTCAGAACCAAGACAGCTAAGGCTGTATAAACCTAATATTTTATTGCTTTGTGTTGTTTTGGACTAACCTTGGATGCAGGACCGAAGGAATGTGTTTCTGCAGCTCAGAATGCCCCAAAGGAGAGGGGCAAGAAGCTAGGCAGGGCGCCCCCAGTGTCCCGGGCGCCCCCAAGGTCAAGGCAAAACAACTTAAGCAAGAAAACGCTTCGGAAGCTTATGCTCCCGGGCGCCCTGGATGCTTAGGGCACCCTAGGTTCAAGCCAACGAAGTGAACCGACCGAGAAGCCAGCAAACCAAGTCAACTGGGGTGCCCCCAGTGTCCCGGGCGCCCCCACAGTTAAACCTCAGCCCTATTCGAGCGGGATAAGGTCTGATCGAGATTGTTGCGGATCGGAGGCCACGTAGAGGGCGCCCCCAACGTCCAGGGCGCCCCCAGGACTGCTATAAATAGCCCTCAAACCCCAAGGCTTCTCAACATAGTTTTCCAACGCCAATACGCTCTTCAACTCAAGCGCTCTGCTCCGGAAACCTTCCATCTCGAGATTCTAGCCCCAACGACGACCCTACGCACCAAAGAACGATCTACACTGGGCGTCGGTAACGAAGAGTTACTTTTTAATTGTACTATTACTGCACTACTACTGTACATCTTCTTGTAATTATTTGCGCGATTATAGTATTGCCCGCAGTAAACGGTCAACGACCGTGGGCCTTGGAGTAGGAGCCGACCGCGACTCCGAACCAAGTAAAACCACTTGTGTTTGCATTGTGTTTTAATTTTCCGCTGCCTATTCTCTTAGTTCTATCCTAAAAACAATTTACGATATTCACCCCCCCCCCTCTATCGTTATTCTCGATCCAACACAAAAGTCCACCCGAAGGACTGGGTGGCAACCGTCTCCTGAAAGGAGTAGGTGTAAGGCGCGTTCTCGGGGGTGGGAACTTGCGTCAGTTCACCTAGGGTTTCGAGGAAATCCGAAATCGGAACCAAGTCCTTAAGGCTAATATTGTGTACATTTGCTTTGTATTTGTGTATCTTGCAGGTACCAAGAACCGAAGACAAAGCAGGCAAACAACGCGGCTGGAAGCATTGAAGCCAGGCGCCCCCATTGATGGGGGCACCCAACAGGATCCAAGCGCCCCTATTGATGGGGGCACCTAGGTCAAAGAAGAAAATAGGCTTAATCGAAGGAAGGAAGAACAGGCTTCCATTCAGGCGCCCGGGATGATACAGGTTCCCAAGTTGAAAGATGTATTTGCTGCTGCGAGTTCGAAGTAGAAATAAGCTTTCAGTCAGGCGCTTAGGAGGTCCAGGGCCCCCTGGTCATAGGTTTTATCAGCTGCGACGAGTTCGGCGCGGAGATAAAGTTTGACCAAGCCCATGTGGGCACCCCCAACAACACAGGCGCCCATTTGAAGCCTATAAAAGGGGCTTCAACCCCTCAGCTTCAAACACAACTTCCAAACATGATTCTAAGCTTTCCAAGTGATGACAACACGCTAAAGATGAGGCTCTACGACCGGAAGGCTCCAGGAGGAAGTGCGCAGCACTTCGGAGGTCCAGATCGACTGAGTTTTAGATCTTGTTCGTTCGGTTTGAATTTACAATTCCGTACTTATTTTTATCTATCTTTGATTGTAATTTCTGCACTGTAAGATGGGTTTCTCCGCCTCTGGAAAGTCCGGAAAGGAGACCAATAGTGGACGGGTGTTCCCGTGCATAGGCCTTGGACGTACTGACCATGGGGGGTCGGGAACCAAGTAAAAAACCCGCGTGCAAACTGTGTTGTGTGTTTTTCTTCGTTCGTTATATTTTCCGCTGCACTAACACTAAGTCTAGAACGAAGATTCGAAAAATTTTCTCCGAAGATTTCACGGCCGATATTCACCCCCCCCCCCCCTCTATCGACGGCACCGATCCTACAATCCATTCCACTAAAGGATCCCATTGAACTTCCTCACCAACCCCCATATTTTCATATGGGCTCCACCTATTATGAGTCGTCCATCTCCTCGTGTTTAAGATATCGAATGCCCAATAATTAATTTAGTTTATTGATAATTAAATTAATTATCCTCTTAATCCTTGATTAGTACCACTCAACCTTTTTATCATGTCGGACCATAGTCCACTTGCAAGATTTGACATGATGATCCTTTTGAGCTCACCAAGGGGGCATCATCATCCCGACTCACCAGGACACGAATTCTGTCAATAATCAATGGCACACCATGCAGATAAAATTATTACCCAACTTACCGGGCCTATCGATCTAACAGAATAGATCTCGCCCATTAGTAAATCAAAGTAATAATTAATTAACTACATGTGCCCGTTATTATTTCGGGATTCAGAGATCGTACTCCATAATATAATTCGAGGTCTAATCCAATTTATGAAGTCAGTACAAAATTGGATGACCTCTCTTTTGGTCCTACTCAATGTACACAAAGTACACTAGTGCAATTCTATGGTTAAGACAAATCACACCTAATTGCACTACAGTCATCCCGATGGTTTGTCCAACTCCATCTCGGTTGTGAGCCTCTTTCTTATACTTCTGCAAGGAACCTGATAACATAATCTTCTATGCAACACCATGCACCATGTTATCTACAATGCCAAGTATGAGACATTTTGGGCACATATTAATATAAACATGCACTGTGTGATTTTGCGATTCTCTTTAAAATGTAAATGTATTCTAATCAAAAGCAAGACTTTTAGTATACATCCTAACAGAGTCCACCAACCGGTCTATTCGAGGCAAGGGGTAGCAATCCTTGAGGCAGGCTTTATTCAAATTGCGAAAGTCGATACAAACCCGCCATTTACCTCCTGGCTTAGTGACTAGGACTACATTAGCTAACCAGACTGGGAATTGAACTTCTTTGATGTGCCCAGCCTATAACAGCTTATGAACTTCATCTCAGATAGCCTTGTCCTATTCCGGTGCAAAGTGTTGGATCGAGAAAACCGATAGAGGGGGGTGAATATCGGAAATCGTTCGGAATTTCGTAAAGAGCAATTGCACAGCGGAAGTAAAAATAAACACAACACAGAGACACAGTCGATTTTACTTGGTTCGGAGCCTGTGTCGACTCCTACTCCAAGGCCTACGGTCGTTGACCGTTTACTTTGGGCAATTCTATATGAAGCGCAATAATAGTTACAGAATTTGGTTACAAAGTAAGTGCACGAAAATAATAATAAAGAATTGCACTCTTCGTTACCGACGTCCGGAGTGTATTGACTTTTTTGGGGCAGCGGGACGTCGTCGGCTCGAGTTGGAGTGTTTCCGGAGCAAGGCACGAGCGTAGAAGAGCTTTGAGGCGTTGAAAGAATTGATGATTGGAAGCCTTGGTCGAGGGCCCTTTATATAGGGCCAGGGGGCGCCCGGGACGTCGGGGGCGCCCCCCACGTGTCCTTCGATCCGGTTCAATCTCGATCAGCGTCTGATCCCCTTATCTTCGGGATCCGCTTTGACCGGGGTGCCCGGAGCGCTCGGGGCGCCCGGATTGACCGGGTCAAATCTTATCTTCTGGCTTCGAAGGCTTCTGGTTCGAGGCATGCGCATTGGGGCGCCCGGGACGCTGGGGGCGCCCGGGAGCAGCGGGGGCGCCCCGCCCAGCAGCTGTTCGAACCCATTTTTCTTTGACTTGTTTTGTATGCACCTTGGGGGCGCCCGGGACACTCCGGGCGCCCTACTCAGCCGTTGCCTCTCTCCTTTGAGGCTTTCTGAGCTGCAGACACACGTTCCTTCGGTCCTGCATCCAGGGTTAGTCCAAAACACAATGCAACAATAAAATATTTATTTATACAGCCTTAGCTGTCTTGGTTCTGACTTTGGTCTCCAAAATGGAGTCCTAGGTCGAACCGACGCCTACTGTTCCCTCGACGGGGAACGCGTCCTCACCTACTCCTCTCGGGAGAGTTTACCTGATGCCAACCGCTCCTTTGGTTGGACTTTTGCCTGACGGTCCTTTGTCAGGTCTTGGTTACTGGCAGTCCTTCGCCAGTTGCCTAGCAGTCCTTCGCTAGGGCTTGGATACTGGCTGTCCTTCGCCAGTTGCCTAGCAGTCCTTCGCTAGGGCTTTGCTACTGGCAGTCCTTCGCTAGTTGCCTAGCAGTCGTTCGCTAGGGCTTTGCTACTGGCAGTCCTTCGCCAGTTGCCTAGCAGTCCTTCGCTAGGACTTTATCTCTGCACACTACAGTAACTTGTTAGAAACACAAGTAAGACTTAACTTTTGACCTCTGTTGCCATTATCAAAACACAGGTTTGACTTTGGTGCATTCTGCACCAACAATCTCCCCCTTTTTGATTTATGGCAACCTTAGTTCAAAAAGTTAAGTTTAAGCAAGCATGAAAAAATGTTAAATTTTGTTCCCTCCCCCTGGAAGGAATCTCCCCCTAGATTTTTCAAAAATTCGTTGGGTTAAAAAAACTTTACTTATACTTTGAAAACTTAAGTTTTAGGTACTTAGGAATCTTAAGTTAAAAGTATATAGGAAGATTTTTGAAACATGATTTTTGAGTACTTAAAAAGTTTGAGGCTTTAAGTTTCAAGGTACTCAAAGGTTTTGAAAGTGTTAGCTTAAGTACTTTAGTAGGATGATTAAAAAAACTTAAGTACTTAATAATTTTGAAAACTTAATACAGTACTTTTGGAAAACTTAAGTACTTAATAACATTGTACTTAACCAGTTTTGAGAATCTTAAGCTTAAGGTACTTTATAAAAGTTTAAAACTTTTGACAAGCTTAAGTTATAAAATTTTGAATGGCTTGAGTACTTAGCAAAATTTTGAAAGCTTAAGTAAAAATTTTGAAAGACTTGAATACTTAGCAAAATTTTGAAAGCTTAAGTAAAAATTTGAAAGACTTGAATACTTAGCAAAATTTTGAAAGCTTAAGTATTTTTCAAAAAAGTTTTGAATAAAGAAAAACTTTTGAATACTTTTTGAATAAAGGATAGAGTTAAGAAAATAAATTTTGAAAACTTTTTAAATAACGAAAATTAATTTTACTCTCTCCTTTCCTATCTCTCCCCCTTTGTCATATATCAAAACAAATAAATATAGCAGAAATAATGGAAATAAGTAAGATTTTGCTGTAGTGAACCAAATTATAATTAGACTTAAACCACAATCATTCAATTTTCTTTATAGGGACCTGTCTAACCCAATTATCTACTTACTAACTGTTATAAACAATAGTTTTTGCTAGGGTTAGTCAAATTAAGTGTTTCTGTTCATGTTAGATTTTCTAAACTTGACACTTAACTTGATTGCTGTATAAGTTGTATTTAGTGCCCCAATTACTGCAGATGCACTGACTTAAAGCATCTTGAATTAAGGCAAAGACCTAAGCATCTCAACCCTTTCTACGTTATCACTCAAAAGTACCCTAAGGTGCTTGTGAGATGCTGGCTTCTAAGTCTATAGGTGCATGCAGTTCTAGGGTTAGGGCCTAGGCTAAGTCCATTTTCGAAAAAGCCCTAATTTTTGAAGGGGGTAGTTTTGAAATATAAATAAAACTAAGTCAAAAATGAAAACTGATTTTGAAATTTAGTAAAACAGTTTTTCAAATTCTAAAAAAAACATTAATCTATTCTACAGAGCACAATCCTAACTGCAAACAGAACAAATACTCATAAACTGGTCAACAGAGAATAAAGCAGGTATTCAAGGTTCAACATAAGTCAAATAGTCAAACACCAGTCAACCCTACTGAGTAGGGGCAGTCAAATAGGTACAATGCTAAGTGAATCTAAAATGAAGAACCGGGATGATCAGACGGGTCAGGCTGCCATGCATCAAATCGTGCCATCATCTCTATGTATCGTGCGTCAGCCACTTCTCGATCAGCTCGACGAGCTTCCATCTGCTCTAGGTGGTAGGCTTCGACCTCCTCTCGAAGACTCTGAGCCTTTATGTCTAAATGTGTCACTCTCTGGTAGAGTGTCGGTGGAGCGGGCTCGTCGATGTGTGCTCGGGCTGCTACAGCTATGTCTCCAATGTCGACTTCGACCTCCTCGTCTGAGTCGACTGGTGCTCCGGCCTGCTGTCGTCTCCAACTAAGAACCCCGGTGGCCGACACTTCTAGACCCGCTAACGAAAAGTTCCTAAATCCTATTTCGTCAAAGTCGGTCATAGCGGTAATTTCTCCAACGGTAATGTCACGACCGTGGTGATGAAGGAGGGATGTGATGATGTGGCAATATGGTGTGCGTACTCGTCCCTGGATCGTGACACTGGACGCATGCAGAATGGTATGAAACATATGGAGTCCAATGTCTAGGTCAAGGTGATGGACTAGGGCATAAAGAAGGAAAGCATGAAAGGGTCGCATAGTCCCAAGGTCTCTGGTGGAGAGTGGTAAGATACAGCGGACCAGAACTCTATACAAGGCATAGTTCTGGGCCTGAAGTTCAACAGCTTGGAAGCGTCTATTTGCTGGGAGGTCTGTCCTATAGAAATAGGAGTGAATGGTATCTAGGGTAATCTCTGAGTAGGGAGGATCAAATGGGGGGTTCCTAGGAGGATAATAGCAGAATGTGGACTGAGAGGGTCGCAGTCCTAGGAATCAGTTCAACAAAGTCGGGGTTATAGTTAAAGGAATCCCTTGGACAGTGGTGTGAAACATAAAATTATCTTGTCGAATTATATTATTGTAAAATTCTGCGCATAAAGATTCATTAATGGTATGCGTGCAGAAGACAAGATTGTCCAATTGATAGAAGTTGATGATGTTCATGGCGACAGGGCATGATTGGGTAAAAAAGTGCCTATTGAGATAACTCGTTTTAATAGGCTTGTAGATGGTTTGTGCAAACCTATTACATAACTCTAGGTTAGGAAATCTAGGGTCTGGACTAGGTTCGGCACCGGGGTTGGCCGGGTTTGGTCGGCGTCTTCTAAGTTAAGGAAATTAAAGGAAGAATAAAGATATTGCATGAGAAACTAAATTTAAATGCAATAACAATAACAATAATCATACCGGACGGCTCGGGGAGGCATAGTTGAGAATGAGGACTTGCAAGATCTTCTTGAATAGAAAGAAGTAGAGAAGGAGGTTGATTTTGGTGTGGGAAGTGAAGGAGGTTCGGGTGCCTTATATAGAGAGTTCAACGGGGGCGCCCGGGAGCTTCCGGGCGCCCTGGTCAGGGTTGCTGCCAAAGGCAGTGTAAAGAACTGGTTGGGGCGCCCGGAACAGCTCGGGCGCCCTCAACAGAGAGCTTTTGCAGCTTTTGCTGCATTGGAGGTGATGGGGGCGCCCGCGTGGTTCCGGGTGCCCAGGTCAAAAGCAAGAATAGCTTTTATCCTAGGGTGTAAGAAAAGTTGGGGTAGGGGGCGCCCGCGTGGTTCCGGGCGCCCGGAATAGGGTAGTTAAAGACAAATTTTTAGTCTTGTCTACTTTTAATCATGGTTTAATCGGTTTGACCATGGTTTGAATTGATTTGACTGTTTTGACTGTGGTTTGACCGTGTTAATCATGCTTTGACCACCTTTACCTTGATTTGACTATGTTGACCATGGTTTAACTGCTTTGACCATGGTTTGACTATGTTGACCATGGTTTGAATATGTTGACCATGGTTTGACAAATACAAGATTATCTCATCCTATGGGTATTAAAAGAATTTCCAATTGAGTCTTAATCCTACCGTCTCACCCAGAATCTAGGGTTTTCAATCACGTTAGCCTTATAGGTTTCGTGAGACAGTTTTGATAGTTAAGACTGTTTTGAAAATTTTGATTAACTTTGAAAACAATTAAATTCTTGAAAAGATGTTTAAATCTACAAATAACTGAAATTTTGTGTTAGATTCGAATTTGACAAAAATTAATTTGAATTTGAATTTCAAAAATTGGCTTCCAGGTCTTGGCGAGGCACTAGGCCTTCTTTGGTCGTAGCCTTATGGGATCATCCACCCTTTCCTTGACAAATCCTTTTAATGAAATTGCATTTTCAAAATTATTCTTTGAAAAATTTCTGGTCTAACTAGTTTGGGTTTTGGATCGGTAGCTTCGGCTAGTTCCGCCAGTCTAAAGAGACCAAGTGAACTTGATCTTATTAGAGTTGGTTTCCCTAACGTACTATCATCTCACCTCCACCCAATACTATGTTGTCAAGTTTCAGTTAAGTTTGTTTAGTCCTTAACTAACCATTCCTAAATCTAAGCATGGTAAATTGCAGAAATTAAATAAACAATCAAACAAGCAATTGCAATCAAGAATTAAAATTATTTATCTAATAATGAATATTATTTTCAGTTTGGCTCCCCCTGGACTAAAGCCACGGTGATGGTTAGGCAAGATGTGAATCTTGTCCTTGGGGATCCAATACTGATTTGATCCAGTCGGTTTGTTCAGGCATAGTTTAGGTACCCATGCCTGAATTTTACCTCTGGACTGATTCAGTACAGCAAGGTAAGATCTTTGCCGGGATTTGGTTCTATAGCCTAGTCCGGATCGATTTAGAACTGATTTCTGTTTTCCAAGGATCATGTCAAGACCCTTGGAACCAGATGTAAATCGTTCTAAAGCTGATCTAAGATCCTTAACCTGAGTTTTTAGGGAGGAGTTCTCCTTTTCAAGTTTTTCAACTTGAGTAGGAGTTCCTTCCTGAACCTTCTCGGTTAAGGGTTTAGAGTCAGCTCCCTCTTTCAGGAGTTTTACTTCCTGTCGGAGGGATTCGACTCGGAGTTTGGCTTTTGCCAAATCTCGAGAAAGAAATGAAATTAATTCAGTTAATTGACATCTATTAAAACCAGTTACCTTAATTTCGCCGTCTTCTGTAAATGTCAGCTCGCCGTCGTCCTGTTCTGATTCGGACTCAGTCTCGACTTTTTCTGAGGCGGTCAGAGCTAGTAGGTTTGATTGGGGTGCTTCTTCTTCTTCTTCCGAGGAAGACTCGTCCCAGGTTGCTTGGAGCGCCTTCTTTCTTCTTGTCTTTTTGACTTCCTTTAAGTTTGGGCATTCTGTCTTGTAGTGGCCCTTTTTCTTGCACTCGTAGCAGGTTACGTTGGGCTTGTTTTTATCACTTGCGGGTTCAGCTGGTTCGTCCTTTCTTCGGCTGATTTTCCGTTTGTTGGTTCGGTTCTTCAACTCCTTGTAGTAGCTTCGGGCTAGTCGGACCATCTTCGTTTGATCTCCTTCATCTTCTGAGTCTGAGTTAGACTCGGGTTCAGGTTCAGGCTTCTTCTTCGTTGTCCTTAGAGTTTTACCTGCAACGAAAGCAATACCTTTCTCGACCATATTGGTGTTAGTTTGTTCGTGCAGTTCTAGTTCAGAAAATAATTCATCTAATTTTATTTTTGAAAGATCCCTTGAGACCTTGTATGCATCTACCATAGATGCCCACAAGGTGTTTCTAGGGAACGCGTTTAAGGCATACCTTATTAAGTCACGGTTTTCAACCTTGTGACCTATTGTGTGAAGACCGTTCATTAACTCTTGGATTCGTGCGTGGAGCTGGGCTGCTGTTTCGTTATCGGCCATCTTGATGGTGTAGAGTTTGATCAGTAGTAGACCCCTCTTACTGCTTCGAGTATCTGATGTCCCTTCGTGTAGCTCGATCAGTTTTGCCCAGAGCTCTTTCGCACTGTTGAAGGGCCCACGCGGTTCAGCTCCTCTTTCGTCAATCCGCACTGGAGAGTCTGAGTTGCTTTTGCGTCGGCTTCTATCTTGCGTTTTAGGGCGTTGTCCCATTCAGAGTAGCTTTGAGGAAGTCCTTCGGCATTTCTGAGGATCTCCAGACCGGACTGGATAATGATCCACATGTCCACCTGAGTTTTCAGGTGGACCTCCATATGACTTTTCCAGTAGGAAAAGTCTTCTCCACTGAAGAGTGGAGGTCTGGCGGTGCTAAATCCCTCTTGCATGGCCATTTGATCTGTAAAAGAAAACTAACAAGAAAATGTCCCAAGACTTGGTCTTGGATTAGTAGTGCTGGATAAGAATAATAAAATATTAAAAAGAATTTTAAAAAAAATCGAATGAGAAAAAGAAATAAAGAAAATCCGAAAAATTTTCAAACTGGTGGTTGCACCAAGTTTGAACTTCCCCGCTCTTATACCACTTGTTGGATCGAGAAAACCGATAGAGGGGGGGGTGAATATCGGAAATCGATCGGAATTTCGTAAAGAGCAATTGCACAGCGGAAGTAAAAATAAACACAACACAGAGACACAGTCGATTTTACTTGGTTCGGAACCTGTGTTGACTCCTACTCCAAGGCCCACGGTCGTTGACCGTTTACTTTGGGCAATTCTACATGAAGCGCAATAATAGTTACAGAATTTAGTTACAAAGTAAGTGCACGAAAATAATAATAAAGAATTGCACTCTTCGTTACCGACGTCCGGAGTGTATTCACTTTTTCGGGGCAGCGGGACGTCGTCGGCTCGAGTTGGAGTGTTTCCGGAGCAAGGCACGAGCGTAGAAGAGCTTTGAGGCGTTGAAAGGATTGATGATTAGAAGCCTTGGTCGAGGGCCCTTTATATAGGGCCAGGGGGCGCCCGGGACGTCGGGGGCGCCCCCCATGTGTCCTTCGATCCGGTTCAATCTCGGTCTGCGTCTAATCCCCTTATCTTCGGGATCCGCTTTGACCGGGGCGCTTGGAGCGCTCGGGGCGCCCAGATTGACCGGGTCAAATCTTATCTTCTGGCTTCGAAGGCTTCTGGTTCGAGGCATGCGCATGGGGGCGCCCGGGAGCAGCGGGGGCGCCCCGCCTAGCAGCCGTTTGAACCCATTTTTCTTTGACTTGTTTTGTATGCACCTTGGGGGCGCCCGGGACACTCCGAGCGCCCTACTCAGCCATTGCCTCTCTCCTTTGAGGCTTTCTGAGCTGCAGACACACGTTCCTTCGGTCTTGCATCCAGGGTTAGTCCAAAACACAATGCAACAATAAAATATTTATTTATACAGCCTTAGCTGTCTTGGTTCTGACTTTGGTCTCCAAAATGGAGTCCTAGGTCGAACCGACGCCTACTGTTCCCTCGACGGGGAACGCGTCCTCACCTACTCCTCTCGGGAGAGTTTACCTGATGCCAACCGCTCCTTTGGTTGGACTTTTTCCTGACGGTCCTTTGTCAGGTCTTGGTTATTGGCAGTCCTTCGCCAGTTGTCTAGCAGTCCTTCGCTAGGGCTTGGATACTGGCTGTCCTTCGCCAGTTGCCTAGCAGTCCTTCGCTAGGGCTTTGCTACTGGCAGTCCTTCGCCAGTTGCTTAGCAGTCCTTCGCTAGGGCTTTGCTACTGGCAGTCCTTCGCCAGTTGCCTAGCATCCTTCGCTAGGACTTTATCTCTACACACTAGAGTAACATGTTAGAAACACAAGTAAGACTTAACTTTTGACCTCTGTTGCCATTATCAAAACACAGGTTTGACTTTGGTGCATTCTGCACCAACACAAAGTGCCTCCGCCTCTACTTCACGGGTCGGGCTCCAGGGGTAACATGTAGATGATGCATGGCTAACGTCGGGGGAACCCCTTTGATTTCTTCGACGGCCCAGGCGAAGACGTCATTATGGCTCCGCAGGTAGTTTATGAGATGGCCTCTTAGTTCGGGTGCATGGTCGGTGGCGATCCTCGTAACTCCCCCCTGTTGAGGGTGAATCTGGACCTCCTCGCTCTCGACCTCCCTCCGTTCTTCTTTAGGTCCTCCATCTTCTCGCGGATCGGTGAGATCCATTTGTAGGGCTTCGTAGAGCTTTGGTAGGACCTCTTCCGAGGGACCCCTGGAGATCAAAGGGATCTCCTCTTGCTCCAAAGGCCCTCGCTATGAAGCGGCTGGATCCACTTGTCGTCGTTGCAGTGTCTCTTTGATTATGGTGGCCACCAGGCGATCAAGCTTTTCTTTTGTTAGGACAATGGATCGTCCCGCCGGCTTTGCCATTGGGCTCCTTCAGGTGCTTTTACTGGTTTCCCATGGACGGCACCAAACTTGTTCCAGAAGGAATCGACGTCGATGGCCAGTCACCTGGGTTCAGCCCACGCGGATGCTGACGCTAGAGGAGGAACTCACACCCTGCGAGATTAACACGAGTGTTAAGGGAACATGTCAGAGGTTGTCCGGTGGAGCCTACTCCGACGCTCAAGTCAGTGCCTCTATCCAGGAGATGAAAAGAAAGGTGAAAAGAAGATGCGTGAAGTAGAGAGTGTGTAACCCCCTTACCGAAGGGTTAGGGTATCTTTTATAACTGCGGCGGTCGTCCCACGAGCCTCCACGATCTTCACCACACCCCCTCGATTATCGGTTACTGGATCATCCTGGTAACGATCTTCACTGCTCTTCAATCTGGGTCATTGCAATGATCAAGGCTTTGATGGTCGCGTATCACGGGTCGTGATTACTCCATAATAATGGATGATGATGATCCACCGATCCGCGGAAAATGGACCGCTACTTGAGGTTGAGTGCTCCTTGGGCTTCGCTACCCCGAGGTGATTTTGAGGTCGTTCGGCCAGGGGGTCCCGGGCGCTCGTCTTCCCGAGATGATCTCGGGGACTTGTCTCCCGAGGGGAGCTCGAGGGTGTGCCCTTCTGGAGCTATCTTTAGGGCTACGCCTACTCGAATTGGTCTTGAGATTCCCCCTCCCGAGAGGGTCTCGAGCGTCGCGGTAAGAGAGTCGTTCCAACTCGGTAGACCTTGCCATACAGCTTCTTCAGTCTACGTGCCAGCCATGAGGTACTCATCCCCATCACAAACTATAATAAACAACAGGCTTTTCTTGGGTTAGTCAAGTCAAGTGTATTTCATAAATCAACTCATTTAGCCAAAATACTTGACTTGATACTTAGAATTTGTATTTATAATACCCCCAGCTTGTGTCTTGTGTTGATGCACTGATTTAAGTATCTTAAGTCTAGGACAACAGTCCTAAGCATCTGAACCCAATCTAGGTTATCAAACAAGTTAATTCTAATGTGTTGGATTGAGAGAATACGATAGAGGGGGGGGTGAATATCGTAAAACCTTTTCGGATATAAATTTAAGAGAATGAGCAGCGGAAATTAAAACACAAACACAAACACGAACACAAGGATTTACTTGGATCGGAGTCGCGGTCGGCTCCTACTCCAAGGCCCACGGTCCTTGATCGTTTACTGCGGGCAATACTATAATCGCGCAAATAATTACAAGAAGATGTACAGTAGTAGTGCAGTAAAAACAGAAATCTAACTCTTCATTACCGACGCCCGGTGTGGATCGTTCTTCGGTGCGTAGGGTCGTTGTCGGTGCTAGAACCTCGAGATCAGAAGTTTCCGGGGCAGAGCGCTTGAGCGAAGAGTATTGAGGCGTTGAAAAATTGTGTCTGGAAGCCTTGGGGGTCGAACCCCTTATATAGTGAACCTGGGGGCACCCGGGATGTCGGGGGCGCCCTCCGCGTGTCTACGATCCTCAAACATCTCGGTCAGCCCTTATCCCTCCAGGATCGGGCTCGAGGTTTGACGGGGGCGCCCGGGAAGCAGAGGGCGCCCGGGTTGACTCAATCTGCTGGCTTCTCGGCTGGATAGAACTCTATCTGCTTCGTTGGCTTGGACCCAGGGAGCCCGAGGCATCCGGGGCGCCCGGGAGCATGGGGGCGCCTGGGAGCTTGGGGGCGCCCGAGAGCAGTGAGCATCCGAAGCGTTTTCTTGCTAACTCTTGTTTGGCTTTGACTTAGGGCGCCCGGGACCTCCCGGACACCCAACCCAGCTACTACCCCTCTCCTTTGGGGTGTTTTGAGCTGCAGAAACTCGTTCCTTCGGTCCTGCATCCAGAGTTAGTACCAAACAAAACAAAGCAAGCATGTTAGTGCATTTTACAGCCGTAGTTGTCTTGGTTCTGACTTTGGGTCTCCAAAATGGAACCCTAGGTCGAACCGACGCCTACTATTCCCTCGATGGGGAACGCGTCCTCACCTACTCCTCTTAGGAGATTTTACCTGTTGCCAACCGGCTCCTTCGGTTGGACTTTTGCCCAGCAATCCTTCACCAGGTGCCTAGCATTCCTTCGCCAGGTCTTACGTACCAAGCAGTCCTTCGCCTGGTGCCTAGCAATCCTTCGCCAGGTCTTCGGTTCCAAGCTGTCCTTCGCCTGGTGCCTAGCAATCCTTCACCAGGTCTTCAGTACCAAGCAGTCCTTTGCCTGGTGCCTAGAAGTCCTTCGCTAGGTCTTCAACTCCTAGCAGCCCTTCGCTAGGTGCCCAGCAGTCCTTCGCCAGGTCTTAGGGTTTCGATGCCTAGCAGTCCTTCGCTAGGTGCCTAGTAGTCCTTCGCTAGGACTTCAATCTGCACACTCAAGTAACATGTTAGATAAACATAACATCTTAACTTTTGAACCCTTTGTCATTATCAAAACCCAGGTTCTACTTGGGTGCTGTCTGCACCAACAATCTCCCCTTTTTTGATTTAAGGCAACCCGATTCAAAAAGTTAAGATAATCAAAACAGGTGAAATACCAGTTTAGTTTCCTCCCTCTGGAAGGAATCTCCCCCTAGGTTTTTCAAAGGTTCGTGGGGTTTGAAAAATTTCTAAGTCTAAAGATGGAATTAACTTTTCAACACTTAGAACATTTTTCAAAAGAAGTTTTATAAAACTTTTTCCCAAAAAAAATTTTGGTTGGGTACTTGAAAATTTATACTTAGAAATTTTAGATTTTTAGAAAAATTTTAAGTCAATAACTTAGTAGAAAATTTTTCTAAACATCTTCTGAAGTACTTTTAGAATAAATTCACTCTCTTTAGTATTTTAGAAGGTTTATACTTAGAAACTTTTCTATTTGAGAAGTTTGAAAGTATGTACTTAGAGATAGCAAACATCTTAGGTCAAGTACTTAGACACACTTTTGAAAAATGGTTAAAGTCAAGTACTTGGCAATTTTTGAAAATAGTTGAAATCAAGTACTTTGGAAATTTTTGAAAACAATTTACGTCAAGTACTTGGAAATTTTTTTAAAACAATTTAAGTCAAGTACTTTGGAAATTTTAGAAAAAGACAGTTTTGAAAAAGACAGTTTTGAAAAAAAAAACAGTTTTGAAAAAAACAGTTTTGAAGGCAACTTAAATTATGTACTTTTTGAAGAAAGGATAAGGGATAAGGAGAATTTTGAATTTTGAAAAAAAATTTCAAATCTTCTCTCCTTTCCAATCTCTCCCCCTTTGCCATATATAAAAAAAGCGATATAGCAAAAAGTTGCATAAGGATATAGCAATAAAACAAAGCAATAGTGTGATGTACTGAACCAATTCAAGATATAAACTGAACCAAATCAATTTGAATCATCTCTGTAGGGTCATGTCTAACCCAATTAGCTACTTACTAACTGTTATAAACAGTAGTTTTCGCTAGGGTTAGTCAAGTTAAGTGTTCTGTTCAAGTTAGATTTTCTAAACTTGACACTTAACCTGATTACTGTTTCATTTGTATTTAGTGTCACAATTACTGCAGATGCACTGACTTAAAGCATCTTGAATTAAGGCAAAGACCTAAGCATCTCAACCCATTCTAGGTTATCATTCAAAAGTACCCTAAGGTGCTTGTGAGATGTTGGCTTCTAGATCTATAGGTGCATGCAGTTCTAGGGTTAGGGCCTAGGCTAAGTCCATTTGCGAAAAAGCCCTAGTTTTAAAGGGGTTAGTTTTTTTAAAAAAAACTAAGTCAAAAAATTGATTTTTAAAATGCCAATTTTAAAATCAAGTAAAGCAGTTTTAAAATTAATTTAGAACTGATTTTCAAATCAAATAACGCAGTTTAGAAAAAAATAGAAGTGGAGTAATCCTATTCTACCAAGCATAATCCTAACTGCCTTCTTAGTGAGCTGAACTCAGACTCAGGTAGGGGTTTGGTGAATATGTCAGCTAAGTTAGATTTAGAGTCTACATGCTTAAGGACTATCTCACCCCTGGCTACATGATCTCTTACAAAGTGGTGTTTAACTTCTATGTGTTTAGTTCTGGAATGTTGGATTGGATTCTTAGTTAGGTTAATTGAGCTTATATTATCAATGTAGACCTGAGTTTGAGTGTAGTTAAGCTGGAAGTCCTTAAGAGTGTGCATCATCCATAAGAGTTGTAATACACACTCTCCTAAGGCTACATACTCAGCTTCAGTTGTGGATAGAGCTACACAGTGTTGCTTTCTGCTGCACCAACTTACTAGACTATTTCCTAATAGTTGACAGCTTCCACTTGTGCTCTTTCTATCTAATTTACAACCAGCGTAGTCAGAATTAGAGTATCCTAACAAGTCAAAGGTTGAGGTTCTAGGATACCAAATCCCTACATTTAGGGTGCCCTTAACATATCTTAGTATTCTTTTTAGGGCTGCTAAGTGTGTTTCCTTAGCACAGGTTTGGTATCTAGCACACATTCCTATGGTAAAGAGGATATCAGGTCTCCTGGCTGTAAGGTACAGTAGGCTTCCAATCATACTCCTATAAAGTTTAAGGTCTACTGGGTTACTATCAGGGTCACTATCTATTTTTACATTTGTGGCCATGGGGGTACTTATGCTTTTAGAGTTATCCATTTTAAATTTCTTTATTAATTCCTTGGCATATTTGGATTGATGGACATAGTTTCCATCCCTAGTTTGTTTAATTTGTAACCTTAGAAAGAAGTTGAGCTCACCAACTAAGCTCATTTCAAATTCATTTTCCATTATTTTGATGAATTCTTTTAGGAAGTTTGAGTTGGTGGACCCAAAGATTATGTCATCGACGTAGATTTGGGCAATAAAGATTTCTTTTCCTAAGGTTTTAATAAATAGGGTTGAGTCAATTTGTCCTTGTTTAAATTCTTTAGAAATTAGGTAGGTTGATAAGCGTTCATACCAGGCCCTAGGTGCTTGTTTTAGTCCATAAAGTACTTTAGTGAGTTTGTAGACATGGTCAGGCCTTTCTAAGTCCTCAAAACCAGGGGGTTGTCCTACATAGACTTCTTCCTTAATGAATCCATTTAGAAATGCTGACTTTACATCCATTTGGTATAGTTTAAATCCTTTATGGGATGCAAAGGCTAATAACATCCTAATGGACTCAAGTCTAGCTACTGGGGCATAGGTTTCGTCATAATCTAACCCTTCTACTTGACTGAACCCTTTTGCTACTAAGCGGACTTTATTTCTAACTATTTCTCCTTGATCATTTAGCTTATTCCTAAAGATCCACTTAGTGTTAATGATGGACTTGCCCTCAGGTTTAGGTACTAGTTCCCAGACTTGGTTTCTCTCAAATTGGGCTAACTCTTCTTGCATAGCTATGATCCAATCAGGATCAGGTACGACTTCCTCTATAGTCTTAGGTTCAATTTTTGAAATCATTGCTATTTGACTAAGGTTTCTATAGGAAGACCTAGTTCTGACTTCTAAAGTTGGATCACTCACAATTTGATCAGTTGGGTGACTGAGTCTGGGTTTCTTGGTTTTTCTAGAACTTGGTTCAGCCTCAGGTCCGGCTGGTCTGTTTGGTTCAATATTTGGTTCAACTACTCGGGTTGGTTCAATTGACTCACTAGTTGGTTCAATAGTTAGTTCATTTATGGGTTCAATTAAAGGTTCAACAGCTTGTTCATTATCTTCTTGATCAGTATTTGATGAATTTAGATCTGGATTATCAGATTTTGAGTTGATTTCTTCATCAAATATTAGATTTGTTGTTTCTTCAATTTTCTTAGTTTGTTTGTTGTAAACCCTATAGGCTCTACTTGTTGTCGAATATCCTAAGAAGATGCCTGGAGTTGACTTTGACTGGAACTTACCTAGATAGTCCTTGGTGTTTAGGATATGGACTTTACACCCAAAGACCCTTAGGTAATGTAGGTTTGGAAGTCTATGGTAGTATAATTCATAGGGTGTTTTATTGTGTCGTTTGTTAATTAGTACCCTATTTTGGATGTAGCAAGCCGTACTAATTGCTTCTACCCAATATTGGTTAGTTAGGTTGAATTCATTGAGCATAGCCCTAGCGGCTTCCTGTAGGGTTTTATTTTTCCTTTCAACTATCTCATTTTGCTGGGGGGTTCTAGGACACGAAAATTCGTGTATATACCCATTTACCTTATAAAATTCCTCAAATCGTTGATTTTCAAACTCTCCCCCGTGGTCACTCCTAAGTCTTTTGATCTTGGTATCGTTTTGATTTTCAATTAATTTACAAAAATCATTGAATAGGTTTAGAGTTTCATCTTTGGTCTTCAGAAACCTAACCCAGGTAAACCTAGAGTAATCATCAACTATTACTAAGCAGTACCGGTTTCCGCTTAGTGACTTGGCTCCATGTGAATCAAATAGGTCAAGGTGCAGGAGCTCAAGTGTG
Source organism: Boesenbergia rotunda (assembly GCA_024364735.1). NCBI lineage: Eukaryota > Viridiplantae > Streptophyta > Magnoliopsida > Zingiberales > Zingiberaceae > Boesenbergia > Boesenbergia rotunda. The sequence goes on along the minus strand of JAGFNQ010004109.1, from coordinate 446,267 downwards.
GTTTGAGTTAGATCAGATTTAATTAGTTTGTGATTAGACCTGGTTTGTTTACCTTAATTACATGATTGACATATTAAGTTTTCATGATTTAATTTTAGGGATACCTTTAATTAGGCCAAGTTGAGTGATTTTCGAAATTATTCTCAAATTTGTGTGACCTAATCTCCTATGCCAGAGGTTTGATTGTTCTAACTGAGTTAACATGCATTTAGGTACTAATGGTAGGTTTATAGTGTAAACATTATTTTTCCTAGTGCCCTTAAGCATGATTTCTGAGTCTTGCATGTTTCTAATCAGGCAGTTAGAGTTGGTAAAGGTAACTACATAACCAGTATCGCACAATTGACTTATGCTAAGCAAGTTAAATTTAAAATCTTCAACCAAAAGAACCTTCTTAATAACAAAGTCAGATTTAAGTTCAATGTTACCTGACCCAATCACCTTGAGTGTAGCATTGTTGCCAAATACTACTGAGCCTAGGTTTTTGAGCTTGAGTTTGGTGAATTTCAATTTATCTCCAGTCATATGTTTGGAGCACCCGTTATCCAACATCCATTAGTCCAAATCTTTATGTTCCTACACATAAAGAGTTTTGTTGATTTGGATCCAATTAGAATTAGGAATAGCCTAAATTGATTTTCACAGCCTAGTCTGTCTCACCCAAATCTAGGGTTATCAATCACGTTAGCCTTATAGGTTTTGTGAGACAGGTTTTAGTGGATAGAATTATTTTAAAAAATTATGATTTATTTTGAAAAACTTAAATTAATTTTGAAAATAGTTGATTTTGAGTTTATTAAAAAATGTGTGAATCTACAATTAACTGAAAATTTGTGTTAGATTCGAATTTGACAAAGAATAATTTGAATTTGAATTTCAAGAATTGGCTTCCAGGTCTTGGCGAGGCACTAGGCCTTCTTTGGTCGTAGCCTTATTGGATCATCAACCCTTTCCTTGACAAAGCCTTTTAATGAAATTTCATTTTCAAGATTATTTCTTGAAAAATTCTGGTCTAACTAGTTTGGGTCTTGGATCGGTAGCTTCGACTAGTTTCACCAGTCTAAAGAGACCAAGTAGAGTATGCTTGACCTTATTAGAAGAGGCTTTCCTAACGTACTATCATCTCACCACCACCCAATACTAGGTTGTTCAAATTTCAGTTTAATTGGTTCAGTCCTTAATCTAACCAGTCCTAAGTCTAAGCATGGTAAATTATAGAAATGAAATAAACAAGCAATCATGCAATTTAAAAACAAGAATAGAAATTTATCTAAATATGAATATTATTTTTAATTTGGCTCCCCCTGGACTAAAGCCACGATAATGATTCGGCAAGATGTGAATCTTGTCCTTAGGGATCCAATACTAATTTGATCCAGTTTGTTTAATCAGGCACAGTTTGGGTACCCATGCCTGAACCTTAGGTCTGGATTGGTTCAGTACAGCATAGTATGATCTTTGTCTAGACTTGGTTCTATAGCCTAATCCGGATCGATTTAGAATCGACTTTTGTTTTCCAAGAATCATGTCAAGACCCTTGGAACTAGAAGTGAACCATTCTAAGGCTGATCTAAGGTCCTTGACTTGATTTTTCAAGGAGGAGTTCTCTTTCTCAAGTTTTTCAATTTGAGTAGAGGTTCCTTCTTGAACCTTCTCAGTTAAGGATCTAGAGTCAGCTCCCTCTTTCAGGAGTTTTACTTCCTGTCAGAGAGATTCGACTCGGAGTTTGACTTTCGCCAAGTCTCGAGAAAGATAGGCAATTAATTCGTTTAACTGATTTCTAGTAAAACCACTTACAGTGATTTCGCCATCCTTTGAAAACGTGAGTTTGCCGTCGTCCGATTCTGATTCTGACTCGGTCTCGATTTCTTCTGAGGCGGTTAGTGCGAGCAGGTTCGACTGTGGGACCTCTTCTTCTTCAGAGGAGGAGGACTCGTCCCATGTTGCCTGAAGTGCTTTCTTCTTTCTTGTCTTCTTTGTTTCCTTCAGATTAGGGCATTCAGTCTTGTAGTGACCCTTCTTTTTGCATTCATAACAGGTCACATTTGGTTTGTTCTTCTCATTTGAAGGTTCAGCTAGTTCTTCCTTTCTTCGGCTGGCTTTCCTTCTGTTGGTCTGATTTTTAGTTCTTTGTAGTAGTCCCGAGCTAGCCGAACCAGCTTAGGTCGATTTCCTTCGCTTTCTTCTGAGTCTGAGTCTGAATCAGTCTCGGGTGCAGGTTGAGGCTTCTTCTTGGTTATTTTTCCAGTTTTACCTGCAACAAATGCGATGTCTTTCTCGGCCAGGGTGTAGTTAGTCTGCTCATGCAATTCTAATTCAGAAAATAGTTCATCTAACTTGATTTTAGACAAGTCCCTTGAAACTTTGTATGCATCTACCATAGATGCCCACAAAGTATTTCTAGGGAAGGCATTAAGAGCATACCTGATCAGGTCACGATTCTCTACCTTGTGACCGATGGTGTGTAGACCGTTCATCAGCTCCTGAATTCTGGCGTGGAGCTGAGCTGCAGTTTCGCTGTCGTTCATCTTGATGGTATACAGCTTGTTCAGTAGAAGGTCCCTCTTGCTGATCCGGGTGTCGGAGGTTCCTTCGTGTAATTCAATTAGCTTACTTCCTTTGTGCTGTTGAATGGGCCTACCCGGTTCATCTCCTCTTTGGTTAGGCCGCATTGAAGTGTTTGAGTTGTTTTGGCATCGGCTTCAATTTTCTTTTTGAGTGAAGCGTCCCATTCAGTGTAGGATTGTTGTACTCCGTCAGCATTCTTTGGAATTTCTAGCCTGGACTGGATTATTATCCATATGTCCACCTGAGTTTTCAGGTGGACTTCCATCCTACTCTTCCAGTAGGAGAAATCCTCCCCACTGAAGAGCGGTGGTCTGGCGGTGCTGAAGCCTTCTTGCATGGCTATTTAAAATTTACTTAAAAGAGAGAGAGAAATAAATATCTCAAGACTTGGTCTTGGATTAGCAGTGCGGGAAGAAAAGAAATTATTGAGTGGTGTTGCACCAACCTCGATTAACGAAAAATTTTTTTAAAGAAAATCCGAAAAGAAATTCTCAAATTGGTGGTTGCACCTAATTTAAGCTTCCCCGCTCTGATACCACTTGTTGGATCGAGAGAATACGATAAAGGGGAGGTGAATATCGTAAAACCTTTTCGGATATAAATTTAAGAGAATGAGCAGCAGAAATTAAAACACAAACACGAACATAAGGATTTACTTGGTTCGGAGTCGCGGTCGGCTCCTACTCCAAGGCCCATGGTCCTTAACCGTTTACTGCGGGCAATACTATAATCGCGCAAATAATTACAAGAAGATGTACAGTAGTAGTGCAGTAAAAACAGAAATCTAACTCTTCGTTACCGACGCCCGGTGTGGATCGTTCTTCGGTGCGTAGGGTCGTCGTCGGCGCTAGAACCTCGAGATCAGAAGTTTCCAGGGCAGAGTGCTTGAGCGAAGAGTATTGAGGCGTTGAAAAACTGTGTCTGGAAGCCTTGGGGGTCGAGCCCCTTATATAGTGAACCTGGGGGCACCCGGGACGTTAAGGGCGCCCTCCGCGTGTCATACGATCCGCAAACATCTCGGTCAGCCCTTATCCCACCAGGATCGGGCTCGAGGTTTGACGGGGGCGCCCGGGAAGCAGGGGGCACCCAGGTTGACTCAATCTGCTGGCTTCTCGGCTGGATAGAACTCTATCTGCTTCGTTGGCTTGGACCCAGGGCGCCCGAGGCATCCGGGGCGCTCGGGAGCATGGGGGCGCCCGGGAGCAGTGAGCTTCCGAAGCCTTTTCTTGCTAACTCTTATTTGGCTTTGACTTAGGGCGCCCGGGACCTCCCGAGTGCCCAACCCAGCTACTGCACCTCTCCTTTGGGGCGTTCTGAGCTGCAGAAACTCGTTCCTTCGGTCCTACATCCAGGATTAGTACCAAACAAAACAAAGCAAGCATGTTAGTGCATTTTACAGTCGTAGCTGTCTTGGTTCTGACTTTGGGTCTCCAAAATGGAACCCTAGGTCGAACCGACGTCTACTGTTCCCTCGACGGGGAACGCGTCCTTACCTACTCCTCTCAGGAGATTTTACCTGTTGCCAACCGGTTCCTCTGGTTGGACTTTTGCCCAGCAGTCCTTCGCCAGGTGTCTAGCAGTCCTTCGCCAGGTCTTACGTACCAAGCAGTCCTTCGCCTGGTGCCTAGCAATCCTTCGCCAGGTCTTCGGTTCCAAGCTGTTCTTCGCCTGGTGCCTAGCAATCCTTCGCCAGGTCTTTAGTACCAAGCATTCCTTCGCCTGGTGCCTAGCAGTCCTTCGCTAGGTCTTCAACTCCTAGCAGCCCTTCGCTAGGTGCCCAGCAGTCCTTCGCCAGGTCTTAGGGTTTCGATGCCTAGCAGTCCTTCGCTAGGTGCCTAGCAGTCCTTCGCTAGGACTTCAATCTGCACACTCAAGTAACATGTTAGATAAACATAACATCTTAACTTTTAAACCCTTTGCCATTATCGAAACCCAGGTTCGACTTGGGTGCTGTCTGCACCAACATAATGTGCTTGTGAGATGTTGGCTTCTATGTCTATAGGAGCATGTAGACTAGCGTTAAACTTAGGCTAAGTCCATGTCGAAGAAAGACCCTTATTTTGAAGGGGTAGTTTTAAAAATAAAACTAAACAACGAAAAAATTTGAAAATAAAATTTTGAAATTTGCGATAAAGTTTTTGAAACCACTTCTAAGAAAAAGTTTCGTCGAATTCAAAACAAAATCGAATATTTGAAATCCTACTTTACTAAGCACATACAAAGTTGCCTTCTTAATGAAGTAAACTCGGACTCAGATAAGGGTTTAGTAAAAATGTCTGCTATGTTAGATTTGGATTCTACATGTTGAAGGATAATTTCACCCCTAGCTACGTGGTCCCTAACAAAGTGATATTTTACTTCTATATATTTAGTCCTAGAGTGGTGAATTGGATTTTTAGTAAGGTTTATTGAACTGATACTATCAATAAAGACCTTAGTTTATGTATAGTCTAAGTTAAAATCCATAAGGATACACATTATCCATAAAAGTTGACCTACACATTCCCCTAATGCAACATACTCTACTTCAGTTGTAGATAAGGCAACACAATGTTGCTTTCTGTTGCACCAACTAACTAGACTCTGACCCAGTAATTGACAGCTTCCACTTGTACTTTTTCTATCAAGTTTACAGCCTGTATAGTCTGAGTTCGAAAAACCTGATAATTCAAAATTGAAAGTCCTAGGGTATCAAATACCTACATTGAGGGTGCCTTTAATATATCTAAGTATTCTATTAACTGTTGTTAAGTGGGATTCCTTAGCACAGGTTTGGTACCTGGAATAAATACCTACTGCAATGAGGATATTGTTAGAACCGGTAGGAGAGCTAGAGGGGGGTGATTAGCTCCGATCATTGCTCGTTGATGATTTATTGCGGCGAAAGACTTGAGCAATACTAACACCTCTATTTTACTTGGTATCCACCTCCTTGAGGTGACTAATCCAATGGTCCACTCTCCTCACTCTCTCATACACTATGAAAGATCTCCTTCTTGAGGTGGAGAAACCTCTTACAAGCTTTCAAGAAGATGCAACAAGAATCCAAGCAAACACAAAAGAAATCTTACAAGATTTACACACAACTTAGCTCTCTTTGCTTTCCTTGCTATCTTCAAGCTTGGAATCACCTCTTGATCGTTGGAAATGCACCAGCACTAAGCTCCAAGGACTCACATGAAATGGCGATGAAGGAGGAGGAAGCTGCGCGAGCGATGCCGAGCGAATGCCGCTTCAAACCTGCATGAAAACCCTATATACCCGTCGCCTAGGGTTCCCTAATTGATTACCCAATCGATTACCACGTCAGAGTTAGCCGTTCAATGACTATTTTTTGAAGCTTAATCGATTAGTCAATCGGTTAAGATGATCTTAATCGATTATTGAATCGATTCAACACCTCTTTGTGCTCTCGCGTAATTTCACTGTAATCGATTGACCAATCGATTAACACCCTCCTTAATCGATTTCCCAATCGATCAAGAAGAGGCTGAATCGATCACCTAATCAATTAAGTCTACTTCTATTCTCACAACAAAACTCACCCAATCGATTAATCAATCAATTCACTTTCTTCTTAATGCATTCGCTAATGCATTACGACCCTCCTTAATACATTGGCTAATGCATTACAGTCCACCTTAATTGATTAGATAATGCATTAAGGTCCACCTTAATCGATTACTCAATGCATTAAGGTCCACCTTAATCGATTATCCAATCGATTAAGAACCTTTCTATTCTGACGAGACAACAGCCCAATCGATCATCTAATTGATTGCTCAACCCTAACCTGGTTAGCTCAAGTCTAGGGTTCCTTTGTCTAACCACGGTCAACCGAGATCTATCAGGACTTCCTCACCCATAGTCCGATCAAACCTTTGATCGACTTGGATTTCCCTTGCCTAGTTCCCAACTAGGACTTTTCTTGTGCCAATGTACGATCTCCCCGATCTACTTGGACTTCACCTAGTCCCACTAGATCTTTTCCCATGCCAGTATACGATCTCCCCGATCCACCTGGACTTCACCTAGTCCCACTAGGTGTGTCTAGTCCCACTAGGTCTTTTCCTACGCTAGCGTGCGATCTCCCGGATCCACCTGGACTTCACCTAGTCCCACTAGGTCTTTTCCCAGTCAAGTCTCTAGTCAACCTTGACCCACTTGACTCACACGATATTCAAACATCATTATCAAACATCGAAACATCCAACCTTAAGCTTACCAAGCTTACTAGACATATGCTCACCCGAGCCTAGTCAAACTAGGTCAACCCTGACCTAACCAAGATTGCACTAATAATCTCCCCCTTCTTGATATTTGACAATATGTTTGAGAAAGACTAATCTCATTTAGCCTTTCAATCTTCTCCCCCTTTGACACACATCAAAAACACTCCCCGAGAGTCTATACGGTCAAAGGCATGCCCAATGAAAGTCCCATACCTTCCATTTGAACCCTTACACATTCTTGAGCATTCATCATAATGAAGATTCCCAATCTTCATTCTTGCATTTATCCCAAAAATAAAAATTCAAACATATGCTTTTAAGGATGACCTCCCCCTCAAAATATACTCTAAACCTCCATCATTGTGACCTCCCCCTCAAAATATGCTCTAACCCTCCATCATTGCACAAACAATGATTTTTGAGTTCCTAAAATTTTAGAAAATCTCAACACGAGGTTATGAGATTTTGAGATTCAAAACTTGAATCAAAACCTCTCTCTAGCCCTATAAGTTTCACCAAACAAATCCCCTTTTTGATTTCACAATGAAATTTACCCAAATATACTTATGAAAGTAATTCAAGGGGCTAGGGATTATTAGATTACTCAAATTTGGGTTAACTGATTGAAAACAGACAGTTTCAGTAGTGCCAATCGATTGGTGTTGGGTCCCAATCGATTAAACTATGCCTTAATCGATCAACGGATCGATTATGCGAGCTTCTGTGCTCACAGATAGGATCTCCCAATCGATTGGTACTGTCCTAATCGATCATCTGATCGATTGAGAGTTTCTGATTTCTGAAAACAATTTCAGTCTGAATTTCAGAAACTCCTAAATAATTCTACAAAATTTGAAAAATCTCAAAATTTTGTGTAGACATTATTTATGACATATACTACCAAGGAAAAATAATTTTATACGAAAATACCTCTTTTTTCAAAGATTGACACAAAAATGGAAACATTAAAATATTTCAATGTTTCACTCTATTTTGTATTCAATTCATCAATGATGAGATCTATCAAAAGATAGTCTTCACCAAGGTTTTCCCAGATAGTTTTGAAATAGGTTTCAAAAATAATTTCCAACCATATTCCTTGGGCTAAATGCACATGACTTGTACATTAGCTTTCCCAATGATTGGAGTTCATTTATATTCATGGTTTGATGAACCTAAAACTCAATAAGATGTACATTAATCAACACCTTGAGTTTCATTCATCACCCTAACATCTCACTTATTTCTAATGTATCTCAAAATACACGCAAGTTAACTTATGGTCTTGGTGAGATGTGAAAGTCATGTTCTCCCTAAACTAAGTGTTCATGCATTTCTACCTAGGCATTATAAACTTTGATCATTCACCTAGAATGTTAATTAATGTCAATGTCCTTCATTTCAATAATAATTAAATTAATGCATGATAATGACTATGACATGCATCATATGAGAATTTAAAAAAAAATTATAACTAGATGATGCATGTATGACATGACATGTAGTATTTTCATAATAAAATATGAATGATGAATTATGATGTCATGGCATGTGATAGGGTATCCAAAACATGACATAGTAGCACAAAAGAAAATATATAGATTTCCTATCTGAGTATCAATAACTCATCGCTAAGTCATTGATAATCCTAATTTTGCCCCTAATTTCCAAGATAATGTCAAAACTCTCCAACTTGGCCTATCTTTGGATTCTAACCTAGTTGTGCCAACTTTATTAAGTTCAATCTTTCAAACATATGGTTTGGCACAAATTTTACTCCTCCTAGAGTAAACAAATGACTCCTTCATTTTTAAGGGTAGTAACTCCTTGAAAATGCCCCAAAGTACCAACTTAATCAAGGTTGGGTTAACTACCCGTCCAATTTGAGTTGACACTCCCTAGACCTATCTAGGGTGGGGCGAACACACTTTTAGGAATCCAAAACCTATTGGTGCTCCTTGGGTGTTCTAGGTATTCATTAGGGATAACTTCCCTTGATACCTTCCTAATGACTTTTCTAGGCTTCTCCGAAGCCTAAGTCATGTTGGTCTTGTCTTGGTCAACCCTAGGGATGACTTCCCTTGTAGCCTTGACTTAACTCCTTGACCTAGATTGAGTCCCATACCTATATGGAACTCTATGATAAGATGGACTATCATTCTTGGTTTTAGGTTTGTATCCCAAACCTTTCTTGCTCCTAGAGGGTCCTTGATTTCCTAAATCTAGGTTTTGATCCTTAGATCCCGTAAGAAATTTTTCTAATGTTTCAAGTTTTGACCTCAAAACTTGATTTTCAATCATTACTTTCTCAAGGCTTGGTTTTCTAAGATTGCCTTGGTGATTATTCTTCTTGGCCTTCGGTTGGGTAGGTCTACCATGAAATGTTCTAACTTGTTCCCTATCCTTAGATGTGGTAGTCCTAGCATGGAAGACTCTATATATCTCCTTAGGTTTTTCATACTTCCTATTTTCATGATAAATAGCATTTAAATGATAATAATTATTTCTAGCATGCATATTATCATGACTTAAATAAGTACCATTACCTAATGGTATCTTAGTCTTGATCTTGGAGGCTCCCCCTTGATTTGAGCTCCTCCTCTTTGCTTTGGTCGGATCCTTCCCCTTTGGATATTGGTTCCGATAATGTCCCTTTTGTTTGCATGAGAAGCACACAATGTGTTTCTTATCCTTCCGTATAACGGGGTTGACCTCCTTTGGCTTCTCTTTGGTCTTTGGTGCCACTTGCACCTTCTTTTTGATCAAATTAGAACACTTACTCTTATAGTGTCCTTTTTACCTACACTCAATGCAAATAATATGATCTTTATTTTTATAAATTGAGACTTTTATACCTTTGCTTGTAGATGTGACACTTGACTCTTGTTCTTCCTTATTGACATCGAAAAATGATGTTGAAGCTTTTTCTTGTTCCGGTGTCAATGTCAAAGTTTGATCCCCCTCAATCCTTGAAGTAGAAGTTCTTGAATTTCATCTTCAGATGTTGAGCATCTCTCAACTTCCGTATCTTCTTCTTCGGATGAATCTCCCTATTTGGATTTGTCTTGATTTGATACAATGGAGGGATCTTCATGAAGCTTTGCCAATTTGCTCCAAAGCTCTTTGGCATCTTTAAATTCTCTAATCTTGTCCAAGATGGTGCTCGGCAATAGATTGACCAATAACTTGGTCACTTTGTCGTTTGCCTCGCATCTCTTAATTTGCTCCTCATTTTATTTGCTTTTCTTGAGGAGCTTCCCTTTGGTGCTTGTTGGAGCTTCAAAACCCTCCATTAGAGCAAACCATTGCTCTGTCTCCATCATGAAGAAATTTTCAATCTTTGACTTCCAAAGATCGAAATTTGCTTTGTCAAATGGTGGAGGTGCCCGGGTGTCGTAGCCGAACTCCATTTTTGACGTTGAACCCTCTTAATGATAGCTTCTTGAAATTAGGGTTTCTTCAAACTTCTTCTTCTTCCTCTAGCTCTTGCGATCTTAGAGATGAGTCCAAAGAAAAGCAACCTCGCTCTGATACCACTTGTTAGAACCGGTAGGAGAGCTAAAGGAGAGGTGATTAGCTCCAATCTTTGCTCGTTGATGATTTGTTGCGGCGAAAGACTTGAGCAATGCTAACACCTCTATTTTACTTGGTATCCACCTCCTTGAGGTGACTAATCCAATGATTCACTCTCCTCACTCTCTCATACACTATGAAAGATCTCCTTCTTGAGGTGGAGAAACCTCTTACAAGCTTTCAAGAAGATACAACAAGAATCCAAGTAAACACAAAAGAAATCTTACAAGATTTATACAACTTAGCTCTCTTTGCTTTCCTTGTTATCTTCAAGCTTGGAATCGCCTCTTGATCCTTAGAAATGCACCAGCACTAAGCTCCAAGGACTCACATGAAATGGCGATGAAGGAGGAGGAAGTTGCGCGAGCGATGCGAAGCGAATGCTGCTTCAAACCTGCGTGAAAATCCTATATACCCGACGCCTAGGGTTCCCTAATCGATTACCACGTCAGACTTAGCCGTTCAACGGCTATTTTTTGAAGTTTAATCGATTAGTCAATCGATTAAGACGATCTTAATCAATTGCTGAATCGATTCAGCACCTCTCTGTGCTCTCGTGTAATTTCACTATAATCGATTGACCAATCGATTAACACCCTCCTTAATCGATTGCCCAATCGATCAAGAAGAGGTTGAATCGATCACCTAATCGATAAGCCTGTTTCTATTCTCGCATAAAACTCTCCCAATCGATTAATCAATCAATTCACTTTCTTCTTAGGCTGTGTTTGGTGGGGGGTAATCCATCCTGTAATGTAATCAAGATTACATTACAAGTTGGATTCCTTTGTTTGGAATAATTTTAAAATTGTAATGTAATGAAATCTTGATTACAAAAGTGGTTCAAGATTTGTAATCTCAAATACAAAACTAAAACGATGTAATCCAATTACATTCCCTACCCTCTATTCCCGAAACATATCGGCAGAGCCCTCCGCGGACATAGCCTCGCCGGCCTACCGGAGGCGGTCACCGGTCGCCGACCGACGGTCGTCAGTCTGTTGGCGGCAGCTGCCGGTCGCCGGCCGACTGGCGGCGATGGTCGGTCGACGGCCGATCGACGGCGGTCGTCGGTCGACGGCGAACCGGCGGCGGTCGTCGGTCGCCGGCCGGCCGGCGGCGGTCGTCGGTCGCCGGCCGACCGGCGGCGGTCGTCGGTCGCCGGCCGGCCGTCGACGGTCGTCGGTCGCCGGCCGGCCGTCGACGGTCGTCGGTCGCCGGCCGGCCGGCGACGATCGTCGGTCGCCGGCCGGCCGGCGCGGTCGTCGGTCGCCGGCCGGCCGACGGCGGTCGTCGGTCGCCCGCCGACCGACGGCGGTCGTCGGTCGCCCGCCGACCGACGGCGGTCGTCGGTCGTCGGTCATCGGTCGTCGGCCGAACGACGGCGGTCGTCGGCCGACCGACGGCGGTCGTCGGCCGACCGACGGCGGTCGTCGGCCGACCGACGGCGGTCGTCGGCCGACCGACGGCGGTCGTCGGCCGACCGACGGCGGTCGTCGGCCGACCGACGGCGGTCGTCGGCCGACCGACGGCGGTCGTCGGCCGACCGACGGCGGTCGTCGGCCGACCGACGGCGGTCGTCGGCCGACCGACGGCGGTCGTCGGCCGACCGACCGTGGTCGTCGGTCGTCGTTGTTGGTCGTCAGCCGCCAATCTTTGATTACATTACAGGATGGATTACCCCTCACGAAACGCAGCCTATGGTTATCAATGATTATATACAACTCGTTACCAAACATAGTAATGTAATCTTGATTACATTACATTATATTACAAACTTGATTACATTACAAACTCGATTACATTACCCCTTACCAAACGTAGCCTTAATGCATTGGCTAATGCATTACGACCCTCCTTAATGCATTGGATAATGCATTATGGCCCTTCTTAATGCATTGGCTAATGCATTAAGGTCCACCTTAATCGATTAGCTAATGCATTAAGGTCCACCTTAATCGATTACTCAATGCATTATGGTCCACCTTAATCAATTAAGAACCTTTCTGTTCTGACGAGACAGCAACCCAATCGATCACCTAATTGATTGATCAACCCTAACCAGCTTAGCTCAAGTCTAGGGTTCCTTTGTCTAACCATTGTCAACCGAGATCCGTTAGGACTTCCTCACCCATAGTCCGATCAAACCTTTGATCGACTTGGACTTCCCTTGCCTAGTTCCCAACTAGGACGTTTCTTGTGTCAATGTACGATCTCCCCGATCTACTTAGACTTCACCTAGTCCCACTAGAACTTTTTCCATGCCAGCGTACGATCTCCCTGATCCACCTGGACATAACCTAGTCTCACAAGGTGTGCCTAGTCCCACTAGTTCTTTTCCCATGCCAGCGTGCGATCTCCCTGATCCACCTGGACTTCACCTAGTCCCACTAGATCTTTTCGCAGTCAAGTCTCTAGTCAACCTTGACCCACTTGACTCACATGATATTCAAACATCATTATCAAATATCGAAACATCCAACCTTAAGCTTACCAAACTTACTAGACATAAGCTCACTTGAGCCTAGTCAAACTAGGTCAACCCTGACCTAACCAAAATTGCACCAACATATATTAGGTCTACTAGCAGTTAGGTAAAGTAAGCTCCCTATAGCACTTCTATAATGCTTCAAGTCAACTAGCTTACCTTCAGGGTCATTATCTATTTTACCTTCTATTATCTATTTTGAATTTTTCAACCAATTCTTTTGCATATGTTGATTGGTGAACATAATTTTCATCCCTGGTCTGTTTAATTTTGAGTCCTAAAAAGAAAGTCAGTTCACCTACAAAACTCATTTTAAATTCACTTTCCATGATTTTAATGAATTCTTTTAAGAAATTAGTATTAGTTGATCCAAAGATTATATCATCTACATATATTTGGGCTAAAAAGAAGTCTTTTTCTAAGGTCTTAACAAATAATATTGAGTCAATTTGGCCTTGATTAAAATTCTTAGAAATTAGTTTAGTTGATAGTCTTTCATACTACGCCCTAGGTGTTTTTTTTTAGTTTGGTGAACGTTGACTCATCTCTAGTCATATGTCTGGTGCACCCACTATCCAACATCTACTGGTCCAAATCTTTATGTTCCTACACATAAAGTGGTTTAGTTTGGATCCAGTTTAGTAGAAGTACAAGATAGATTGTTCAAGTTCACTTGCCTAATCTGTCCCACCCAATTTAATGTTAGGATGTATACTATAAGCCTAGCTTTTGTATGAATATCTAATTTTGGAATAAGAATCACATGGTCATTGTTTGCATTTTATATTTGATTATATATGCTATTGTCCAATACTCTGCATTGTAGATAACATGGTGTGTGGTGCCACACAGAAGATCATGTTATTAGTCCCTTATAAAGTATAAGTAGTGGCTCACAACCATGATGGATTTGGACAAACCATTGGAATGGTTGTAGTATAATTTGGTATTAGTCTATCATAACTATAGAATTACACTAGTACACTTTGTGTGTATTGAGTAGGACCGATTAGAGGTGATTCGATTTATACTGACTATATAGTCGAATCAGACCTCAGTTATTATGATGTACATGCTCTTAATCCCGATATAATAATGGCACATGTACTTATAATTTATTTCTTTAATTTACCAATAGGCAAGATTTATTCGTTAAATCAATAGGCCCAGTAAATTGGAAAATAACATTGTTTACATGGTGTGTCGTTGATTATAGAAGGAAACTGTGTCCTAATTTTTAGGATGATGATGTCCCCTTGAGGAGCTCATAAAGTTTATCATGTAAATCCTGCAGGTGAACTTGGTCCAACATGATAATAAGGATCAGTGGTACTACTCATGGAGTTAGATATTAATTAATTAAATTGTCAATAATTTAATTAATTAATGGGCATGCAAGATCTTAAACATGGGGAGATTATGTACACATAATATGGTGAAGCCCATATTTATTTATAAGGTTGGTGTGGTAGTTCAATAATAACACATTAGTGGAGCGGGATATTATTAACGGGTCGGGTATAGGATCCGTTAGAAGACCAGAACCAACTCCTCCTCATGGTTCCTATTGTAGCCTATATATACCTCATGAGTCATGAGACCAAGGCCATAAGAATTAACCTAAGCCTGTCTATTCTCTCCTCTCTTCCTTTTCTCTCTCCTATGGTTTTCGGCGTCGCAAGGTTAAGGGGAAGGGCTCGATGGGGAAGAAGGAAGAAGAGCTCACTTCTTTCTCTTCTCTTCTTCTCTTTCTCTTCTCTCCCTTAGGGCGTGCACTACCTTGAACCAAGGAGGGTTGGCCGGCGCAACCACAAAGGAAGAAATCTCTTCTTTTGGCCGGTGGCGCAAGGAGGCAAAGAGGAGGTTGCCAGCTAGGGTTCAAGGTCCTCTTCTTCTTCTTCTTCATTCCTTCTCACCTTAGGGCTGGCGCAAGGAAGGTGATCATACTCCTTTGGTGGTTGGCGCAAGGAAGAAGGTGATCTTCCTCTTTTGGTGGTCAGCGCAAGCTAGTGGAAGAAGAAGGTGGTTTAGTGGCTTCATATCTTGGAAGACCGTCGCCCACATGACGTCCAAGAAGAGGATAGGAATATGATAGAAGATCAAGAGGTAAACAAGAGGTATAAATCTTGTTCTTGTTCTAGTTTATTATTGTATTCATGTTTATCATGGACCCCGAAATCAAACACAAAAATCGGCTATCCATATTCGTCATCTAGTCCGCGACTAGTCAATAAAGGAGTTAGAATTGCTTGAACAATAAGTTTGTTCAAGCGGTCGCTCAATCGAATATCACGATGATGAAAAGGTCATTCGAGAAGTTTTCTCTATCTGGATTAATTCTAGTTAATAGAATTTTAATCCGGAAACATAGAGAGGAATCCCGACTTGAATCCAACAATATGGTATCAGAGCCATGGTATCCGATTTTGTGTGTTTTGGATTCGGTTACTTTCATGCATTTTCATATATGATTTTAAGCCGGATAATAGTAGGATGTGCATAGGCTAACTCTTTAGTTGCAAGCATAAGATCCAACTATTATGGTTATGTGATTGTATGTGATTGTGTGTGTGTGTGATTGTAATAATTTATTTGAATCCTCAAGCTTGACGAGACTATTTGTGTTTAATTTTTGTAATTAAATACGACATTGTTAGCCGCTTGTTTTAATTTACTTTCGATCTAGATTTTTTGTACACTCTTTCGTGGAGTATAGGATCGATGGATGTAAACTAAAATAATTTTTATTCTTGGCTCGGATCTTCTTTAAGAGAGCTTGCGCATGGTGAAGGAAGGTGGAGACAAGGTGGCGACACGACGGGAGGCGTATTAGAGAACAAAAGTCATAATAGTTGGAAATTTAGATTTTCATATTTATTGCTTATTGTTTGATATGTTTTTTGTGCATGCTTGTAAAATTCCTCAATTTTAAATTACTGAGTGAGAGAGGGAATCTTTGAGTCCCGTGGCCTCCATTACTAATTTGATAAGTGATGCAAACAAACTTGCGTGTTGGCTCTGAGTGCCTTCCTCCACATCGGATGAGTTTATTTTGTGGATCACTAGATCAAATATGATTTTAGGAAATTATTTAGGAGTGTGTGATCTTCCCCATTGAAAGGGACATAATCCTAGATAATTACCTTAGTATCGAGTAATGGTGTACACTTAGATGCAAATAATAGTATCCTCCCCATCAGAGTCATTGCTATTATTTGTATGGTCGAAGATAAACTAACTATTAATTTTATTTGTTAAAAAGTAAGGTTGACAAGATAATAAAATTAATGGGTAAAACCTCCTCTTACAAATGTTTGAATTTGTATACGTCCACACTATCGTGGCATACAAAATTCACGGTATTTTGAGGTGTTGGTGTTTTTAAAATTTTATTATTTGAGGAATCAATATTATTTTAAAAACTAATGTTTTGATCATTGTGATTCTCAATTTTTCAAATTGGTTTTCAACCCACTTGCTATTAATTTAAAAGAAAATAAACTTACTTGTCCCAATTATATTGATTGGAAAAGACATTTGGATATTGTCTTAACTGCTGAGGAGTATAAATTTGTACTCTTTGAGATCTGTCCTAAAAAGTCTAGTGATAATTCTAGTGAAGAGGAGAAAGAGCGTTATAAGAAGTGGGTTAAGGTAGATGAGATGGCGCGGTGTTATATTTTGGCCTCCATGTCAAATGTGTTGCAACATCAACATTAGGTATGCACTACTGCTTATGATATGATGTTCAATCTCAAGGAACTCTTCGGACACCAGAATTGGGCTGCCAGGCAAGAGGCCATGAGGAACTTGATGACGACCACCATGACTGAGGGAACACCCGTGTGGGATCATGTTCTCAAAATGATGGCTCATTTGAATGAGATAGAAGTCTTAGGAGTTAAAATCAATGGGGAAACCCAGGTCGATATCATTCTCCAGTCACTACCTAGGAGTTTTGAGCAGTTCTGCCTGAACTACAATATGAACAAAAGGACATATTCGTTGGCGGAACTTCTGACAGAACTCCAGGCAGCAGAGAGGTTATTTCGTCAAAGTGCTCAAGATTATGTTGTTAAAAAGGTTTCTGATTCTAAGCCGAAAGGCAGAATGAAGAAAAAGAAACAAGGTTTAGCAAAAAAAAAGCGGCTGGATCTCAAGGACCTCAGGTTGGAGTGAAGAAGCCGAAAGGCAAGTGCTTCACATGCAAGCAGACTGGACATTGGAAGGTGGACTGTCCCTGCTGAAAGTAGAAAAAGAAGGTATATCTTTTTCATTAGATGTTGAAACATGTTTAGCGTGTTATCTACCGGTACCTGGGGTGTAGATACGGGAGCTACTGATCATGTCTGCAATTCTTTGCAGGAGTTCTAGGAAACCAGACGACTAGCTGAGGGTGAGATTACCGTCTACATGGGCAACGCTATACAGGTGGCGGCTATTGCAGTGGGAGATGTTTATTTATCTTTTGATAGAAATAAATGTTTGGTTTTAAGAAATTATCTTTACGCACCTTCTTTTAGAAAGAATTTAATTTCAGTTTCTAAATTATTTTTGGATGGATATTCTGTTTCTTTTAATGATAGAGTTGTTATAAAAAGGAATAGAGAGATTATCTAATCTGGTGCGTTTGTTGGCAATTTATATACTCTTAATTCAAAAACTCCCACAATGCAAATAGAGATAAATAACACATCTTCTAATCTTAATAAGAGAAAAGAACCTGTTGGTGCAAGTTACATCAATGATGTTCTCCTCTAAGTGTTTTAATGTTTGACAATACACTTAAGTCAGTGATACATTGAACAGACAAAGGGGAGCAAAGGAGGAGTAACCTAAGTGGAAGAAAAGTCCTAGTCAACCTAGGCACTAGGACCTGGTGAGTGGAGCTGGGCCCTAAATCCTGATCGACGATTGGGCACTAAGTCCTGGCAAAGGGCTGGGCACCGAAGTCTTGCTCGGAAGGTGGGCACTAAGTCCTGGTCGAGGACTGGGCAAGAAGACCTGGCCGAGGGTTGGGCACTGAAGTCCTGGTTCAGGGAATTGGGCACGAAGACTTGACCGAGGGTTGGGCGCCGAAGTCCTGGACTTAGGGTTTGGGCACGAAGTCTTGGTCCGAGGGATTGAGCAACTTAACTGAGTGATGACTAAGGACAGAAGTAGAGATGGGTCGGGGTTCAGACGTCTCGAGGTCCGGGAGTACCGGAGGCTAAGCAAAAGTCCACCCGAAGGACTGGGTGGCAACCGTCTCATGAAAGGAGTAGGTGAAAGGCGCGTTCTCCGGGGTGGGAACTTACGTCGGTTCGACCTAGGGTTTCGTGGAAATCCGAAGTCCGAACCAAGTCCTTAAGACTAATATTGTATGTATATGTGCTTTGTGTTTGTGTATCTTGCAGGTATCAAGAACCGGAGACAAAGCAGGCGGAAGGTTGGAAAGCAACCAACCCAGGTGCCCCCACTGATGGGGGCGCCCAGATCAAAGCCTAAAACCCAGTGTTGGGTTGAAAGGCATGATGCCAGCCACCCAGCATGATGGGGCGCCCAAGCCAAAGAGAAAAATGGCAGGTTCGTGTGGTAAGCAGAAAAGGCTTCCAATCGTGCGCCCGGGATGTTGGGGGCGCCCAAGTTGAAAGCTGTTTTGCTATTTCGAGGTTGAAACACAAGATAAGCCTCCACTCAGGCGCCCGGGAGGTCCCAGGCGCCCTGGTCAGAAGTTTTATCAGCCACGGCGAGGTCGGCACGGGGATAAGGTTTGACCGAGTTCATAGGGGCGCCCCCAGCGTATCAGGCGCCCGTATGAAGCCTATATAAGGGGCTTCGACCCCTCAGCTTCAAACACAACTACTGCGAGCTATTCTAATCATTCTGACTGATGACAACACACTAATGATGAGGCTCTACGATAGGGAGGCTCCAGGAGGAAGTTCGCGGCACTTCGGAGGTCCAGATCGGCCGAGCTTCAGACTTTATTTTGTTCGGTTTGCTATTATTTAATTCTGCATTTAATTTTCATTATTCTTGCTTGTAATTATCAACTGTAAGATGGGTTTTCTCCGCCTCCAAAAATTTCGGAAAGGAGACCAATAGTGGACTCACGCCGAGTACATAGGCCTTGGACGTACTGACCCAGGGGGGTCGGGGAACCATGTAAATAAATCCCGCGTGTTTGTCTTGCTTTTATTTTTCTATATTTATTTTCCGCTGCACTAACGCTCTGAATATAGTTCGAAAGTTTCCGCGAGAATTTTAACGGTCGATATTCATCCCCCCCTCTATCGACGGCACCGATCCTATAATTGGTATCAGAGCTAGGCCGCTCTTCACCGGACTAACCGCCGACGGAGCAACAACGCCAGGAGTTGAGGGGGAGTCCAAGAGTGAATCAGGTATAATTTTTTTTAATGTCCATTTATAAGTTCCATATTATTTGTTTCACGTGCAGGGAGAGAGGGCACTATAAAAATCAGTGCCCTACTCGTAAGACTCGATCTACACCACCGGTGGCAAAGGGGGCACCAGCGCCAGGAGTCCTGAAAAACAAGGATCACGTACGATGCTTCAAATGAGAGAAGTACGGACACTACAAAAACAAGTGTCCGGCGAAGGTACGTAAGATTTATGTTCCAAAAATTTTACAAATTCCTGCAATGTCTTTTGATAATTTAGTTAATTTTTCTGATAAATTAGATTTACTGCATAGTAAAATTAATACTTTACATGTCAAATTAGAAAATGCAGATATGACTAAAATATCAGAAATTAATTATTTAATTCAGAACATCAATTCAGTTATTTCTAAAATAAATTATCATAATTTTAATTCTAATAAACCTAATTCTGATAATTTTAATTCAGATAAATTTAATCCTAAGGATAAATCTGAATTCAAAAATCTTAAGGATAATTCTAAATTCAAATTTGAAAACCTTTTAGATAATTATGAATTCAAATTTGAAAAACCGTTGTATAACTCAGAATTCAAATTTAACATCTTAAGAATAATTCTAAAGATAACTCTGAAGTTTGTAAAGATAATTTTGGAGATAATCCTAAAATTATTTTTGAGGATAAAAATGATTTTATTAAAAATCTTGAGGATAATTTTGAAGATAAAATTCTCCAAGATAACAACTTAATTATAGATAATCTTGAGAATTTTTACAAAACTTTA
Source organism: Boesenbergia rotunda (assembly GCA_024364735.1). Taxonomy (NCBI): domain Eukaryota; kingdom Viridiplantae; phylum Streptophyta; class Magnoliopsida; order Zingiberales; family Zingiberaceae; genus Boesenbergia; species Boesenbergia rotunda. The sequence goes on along the minus strand of JAGFNQ010004109.1, from coordinate 426,235 downwards.
ACTAGCAGCCCAAATTACTCCTCCTACTTTGAGGATGCTAAAAGATGTAATTTTGAGGATGAGGAGGATATGGAACTATCTAAGATAAAAGCCATAATAAATAAAGTTCACAAAGGTTCAAACAAATCCGAATTGTTAAAAAAACTTGAAAAGATAGATAAAGAAGAGTCAGAAATTTTCGAAATAATGAAAATTCTGAACTAAAACCCACAACTATTAATCAATCATTTCAACCTTAATTATTAAAATCTTAACTTAAATCTTAATTTAAATTAAATTAAATCTTAATTTAAATTAAATTAAATCTTAATTTAAATTCAAATTAAATTAAATTCAAATTAAATTAAAATTAAATTAAATTCAAATTAAATTAAATTATTAAATTAAATCCTAATTCAATTAAATTTAAATTCAAACTAAATTCAAATTAAATTAAATTATTAAATTAAATCCTTATTAAATTAAATTAAATTAAATTAAATTAAATTCGAACTTAAATTAAATTAATTTAATTCAATCTTAATTAAATTAAAACTTAAATTAATTCAATTAAATCTTAATTAATTCAAACTTAAATTAATTAAAATTAATTCAATATCAATTAATTCAAACCTAAATTAATTCAAATTAATTAAATCTTAACTCAAATTCAAATTAATCTTTAATTAATCATTAATTAATTCTTAGATTAATTAATCCGTAACTTTAAGTAATATCTTTTTTTACTCGTAAATAACTTAACCTCAAATTCAATAAAATCCTACCCAAGGTGCAATAATAAATTTAATAAAACTAAATATGTCAAAGTGGGTTGACATATTCGCGGGTTCACACGACATGTATCAAATCGGGAATTTGATACATCGTTAGAAATGTAACTAAAATGCTTTGGACTTGTTTGAATCATGCATTAATGTCATGGACATGCATCTGTTATTTTCTTTTAAATATATGAAATGTCATTCATATTTAATTTTGTTCATAAATTAGAACGGTTATAGGAAAAAGATTACTTGAAACTTGAACAACCTAGTATTGGGTGGAGGTGAGATGATAGTACGTTAGGGAAGCCATCTTGGCGGAACTAGCCGAAGCTACCGATCCAAGACCCAAACTAGTTAAACCAAAATCTGTCAAGAAGTAACTTGAAGATGAATTTTCTATAAAAGGTTTTGTCAAGGAAAGGGTTGATGATCCAATAAGGCTACGGGCAAAGAAGGCCTAGTGTCTCGCCAAGACCTGGAAGCCAATTACTGAAAATCAAATTCACTTTACTATTGCTAGATTTGAATTTAACACAAGGTTCAATCAAATCTTAGATTTAATAATAAATTAAGGAAAATAATTCAAGCATCTCACAATACACTCATAAGGCAACCATGCTTGTTGTATTGAGACACCTAGAATGGGTGAGATGTTAAGGACTAAGAAATTGATAAGCATGTTTCAAAACTATTTTCAAAATTGTTAGAATATTTTTCTAAAAATATATTTTCAAAATAGAGCTTCAACATAATAATGTTTGTATGGAATTCATGCTTGTCTGATTGAATATATATGATATGTTTTCAAAAATTATATCATTTTCAAAAATTGTTTGACTCACGCAATTAGACACAAGCCTCTTAGGACAACACTAAAGTTCCTTAAGGCACTTAGATAGAGTCAAACGATGTCGGGTACAGGGGGAGTATTTTCACTCTTTTAAAAAATTTTCTATTATTTGAAAAGACTTTTCGAAAACTGCGCCTCAATTTCTACCACAAATGTTTTCAAAAAGGCTTAAACTTTAAAAATTATCTTCTTTCCAAATTGTGGTTTCAAAATTTTCTACCTGAAAATTATCATTCATTTGATTTTGATAAACCCTAAAGACACAGAGGAAGGTCCACTTAATGATTTACAGGGGCTCCAAGGATGTGTCGAATTTAGGGAGAGTCTAAATCAAAAGAAAATTCTCTACAAGTATTTTTCAATTTTTTAATTATGAAATGATTCATTTGGTCTATACCAAACCCTAAAGACTCAAAGGAAGAGTACTTGTGGTCAACAAACTTCCTAGGACTAGGTCAAGTTTAGGGGGAGGTTAAACTAAAAGAATTATTAAACATTTTAAAGAATATGTTTTCGTGCACTACATTTTCAAAATCTTGTTGAAAACATAAATAGTCAGTCTTTCAAAATATACTTATATATATTTTCAAAGTACTATCATTATTTTCAAAAAAAATCTGTTTGGAAAGAGTATTTTCTTGAATTTGGAAAATTTTCCGGGACACTTAGGAAAATGTTCTTGTAGTCAACAAGGTTTCCTAGGATTATGTTAGACTGGAAGGTAGACCAAGACTTTTCAAACAGCACTTATATTTTCCAAAATTGCAAACTATTTTTCAAATATTGCATAATATCTTTCAAAGTTACTTATGATTTTCAAAAATGTACATTTTTCAAAATACTTGCATTTTTCAAAAGCTCATAACAATTTTCAAAGTATTTGTACTTTTCAAAGTAGTTAATATTCTTTCAAAAGTTATGCAAAATTACAGTATTTTCAAAACAAATGCACTAGTTAAAAAATTTTCTGGGTACAATTTTTTTGAAAATTTTTCTAAAGCAATAGTGTTTAAATGAAAAGTTTTCAAAATACTTAAGTACTTAGTACTACTATGCCTTCAAAAATTCTATACTAAGTATTTTCAAAAGAACAAAATGTGTTTATTGTTGGTGCAAGTAATTTTTGGTTTCTTTTTGATGTGTGACAAAGGGGGAGAGATGCGCCTTAAGTTAGAATTTTTTTTTAAAAATATTCTCTCTCTTACCAAAGGATCAATTAATCAAAATGGTTTCAAAAAGGGGAGAGTGAAAGTTAGATTTTTTTTTATTTTTCCTAGAGGATCAAAATTGGATTTTCAAAACTTAGATCATTTTTTATCCCAAGGATAGTAAGTTAGCATCTTCAACCAATCTAACTTAAGATATTGTCAAATATCAAAAAGGGGGAGATTGTTGGTGCAAGTTGCATCAATGATGTTCTCCTCTAAGTGTTTTAATGTTTGACAATACACTTAAGTCAGTGATACATTGAACAGACAAAGGGGAGCAAAGGAGGAGTAACCTAAGTGGAAGAAAAGTCCTAGTTAACCTAGGCACTAAGACCTGGTGAGTGGAGCTGGGCACTAAGTCCTGATCGACGATTGGGCACTAAGTCCTGGCAAAGGGCTGGGCACCGAAAACCTGCTTGGAAGGTGGGCACTAAGTCCTAGTCGAGGACTGGGCAAGAAGACCTGGCCGAGGGTTGGGCACCGAAGTCCTGGTTCAGGGAATTGGGAACGAAGACCTGACCGAGGGTTGGGCGCCGAAGTCCTGGACTTAGGGTTTGGGCACGAAGTCTTGGTCCGAGGGATTGAGCAACTTAGCTGAGCGATAACTAAGGACAGAAGTACAGACGGGTCGGGGTTCGGACGTCTCGAGGTCCGGGAGTATCGGAGGCTAAGCAAAAGTCCACCCGAAGGACTGGGTGGCAACCGTCTCCTGAAAGGAGTAGGTGAAAGGCGCGTTCTCGGGGGTGGGAACTTGCGTCGGTTCGACCTAGGGCTTCGTGAAAATTCAAAGTCTGAACCAAGTCCTTAAGACTAATATTGTATGTATATGTGCTTTGTGTTTGTGTATCTTGCAGGTATCAAGAACCGGAGACAAAGCAGGCAGAAGGTTGGAAAGCAACCAACCCAGGCGCCCCCACTGATGGGGGCGCCCAGATCAAAGCCTAAAACCCGTGTTGGGTTGAAAGGCATGATGACAGGTGCCCAGCATGATGGGGGCGCCCAAGCCAAATAGAAAATTTGCAGGTTCGTGTGGTAAGCAGAAAAGGCTTCCAGTCGAGCGCCCGGGACGTTGGGGGACCCCAAGTTGAAAGTTGTTTTGCTGTTTCGAGGTCAAAACACAAGATAAGCCTCCACTCAGGTGCCCGGGAGGTCCCAGGCACCCTGGTCAGAAGTTTTATCAGCCACGGGTAGGTCGGCATGGGGATAAGGTTTGACCGAGTTTATAGGGGTGCCCCTAGCGTATCAGGCGCCCGTGTGAAGCCTATATAAGGGGCTTCGACCCCTCTGTTTCAAACACAACTGCTGTGAGCTATTTTGATCATTCTGACCGATGACAACACGCTAAAGATGAGGCTCTACGAACGGGAGGCTCCAGGAGGAAGTGCGCGGCACTTCGGAGGTCCAGATCGGTCGAGCTTCAGACTTTGTTTTGTTCGGTTTGCTGTTATTTAATTCTGCATTTAATTTCATTATTCTTGCTTGTAATTATCAACTGTAAGACGGGTTTTCTCCACCTCCAGAAATTCTAGAAAGGAGACCAATAGTGGACTCACGCCGAGTATATAGGCCTTGGACGTACTGACCCAGGGGGGTCGGGAACCAAGTAAATAAATCCCGCGTGTCTGTCTTGCTTTTATTTTTCTGTATTTATTTTCTGCTGCACTAACGCTCTGAATATAGTTCAAAAGTTTCCGCGAGAATTTTAACGGTCGATATTCACCCCCCCCCCTCTATCGACGATACCGATCCTACAGAACTTCGAAAATGAACCAAACATATCTTTGGCATCTAAGGTTAGGTCATATTAACTTAAGTAGAATTCAAAGGTTGATAGCCGATGCACCTTTGGGTTCATTGGTGGTGGAAGATTTCCCAACTTGTGAATCTTGCTTGGAAGGTAAAATGACCAAGAGACCTTTTAAAGCTAAGGGGTATAGAGCCAAAGAAGTGTTGGAATTGGTTCATTTTGATTTGTGTGGTCCTATGTCTATCCAGGCTAGAGGTGGCTTTGAATATTTTGTCTCATTTATAGATGACTATTCATGGTATGAATACATTTACTTGATGCACCGCAAGTCTGAGTGCTTTGACAGGTTCAAAGAATACAAGGTTGATGTGGAAAAACATCAAGGTAAAAGTATCAAAACACTACGGTCTGATCATGCTGGAGAGTACCTCTTGGGAGAGTTTAGGAGTTACTTATCAGAGGTTGGGATTCAATCCCAATTGTCTGCACCTGGTACACCCCAACAGAACGATGTGGCGGAGCGAAGGAATAGGACTCTTATGGAGATGGTTAGATCGATGATGAGTTTTTCAGAGTTACCGAATTCGTTCTAGGGATATGCTCTGGAGACGACAGTGTACATTCTGAACTTGGTACTTTCTAAATCAGTACCCTCTACTCCCACAGAATTGTGGACTGGGCATAAGCCTAGTCTGAGACATATTCGGATTTGGGGTAGTCCAGCACATGTGCTGAAGGAAGATGCTGATAAGTTGGAATCTCATACGGAAGTACGCTTGTTCGTAGGCTATCCTAGAGGAACGAAAGGAGGTTTGTTCTATAGTCCTAGAGATCAGAAGGTCATCGTCAGCACGAATGCCTAATTTTTAGAGGAGGACTATGTAATGGACCACAAGCCCATGAGTAAGATTGTTCTAGAAGAAGTGAGAGGGGAAGTTCCTACTTCAGTACCAACGGTACAGGAGGACATACCACAAGTGACTATACCGCGCATCACAGATGATACATAAGTAGTACCTTGTCGTAGTGGGAGGGTTGTTAGACAACCTGACAGATTCATGTTTTGGGAGAGTCTTCAGACTTAGTCCCTGGTGAACATAAACCTAATCCTTGGACCTATGACGAGGCACTCCAAGATAAAGATGCGGTATCTTGGCAAAAGGCGATGAAATCTAAGATAGAATCTATGGATTCTAATCAAGTCTGGGAGCTTGTAGAACCATCTGATGGTGTAAAAGTCATTGAATGTAAGTGGGTCTACAAAAGAAAGAGAGGATCAGACGGGAAGGTGGAAACCTTCAAAGCAAGGCTTGTTCCGAAGGGGTATACTCAAAAAGAGGACGTCGATTATGAGGAAACCTTATCACCGGTAGCCATGCTTAAGTCTATCCGGATTCTCTTATCTATTTCCGCTCATATGGATTATGAGATTTGGCAAATGGATATCAAGATAGCTTTCCCTAACGGAAGTCTTGAGAAAAATATCTATATGAAGCAACCAGAAGGATTCATTGCAAAGGGCAAAGAGCATCTTGTGTGTAAGCTTAATCGGTTCATTTATGGATTGAAGCAAGCTTCAAGATCTTGGAACATTCGGTTTGATGTGGTAATCCAGTCTTATGAATTTATTCAATTTTCGGATGAGTCTTGTGTATACAACAGGTGTGATGAAAACGTAGTGGTATTTCTTATACTATACGTAGATGACATTTTGCTCATTGGCAACAATGTCAAAGTGTTGTCAGACGTAAGGATATGGTTGCCCAAACAGTTTGATATGAAGGACTTGGGAGAAGCTTGACATATTCCTGGGATCAAAGTTATAAGGGATCGCAAGAAAAGGTTGTTGTGCTTATCTCAAGCTTTATACATTGACATTATCCTAGCTCGTTTTAGCATGCAAAACTCCAAGAAATGTTTTCTACCTTTTAGGCATGGAGTACCTTTATCTAAGGAGATGTGTCCTAAAACAAGGAGATAGAGGAGATGAAGGCAGTTCATTATGCTTCGGCTGTAGGAAGCCTAATGTATGCTATGTTATATACGAGACCAGATATCTGCATTGTCATGGGAATGGTTAGCGGATATCAAAGTAATCCAGGACAAGGACATTAAACTGCGTTAAAGCATATATTAAGGTACCTGAAAAGGAATAGGAATTATATGCTAGTTTACCAGGCAGATCAATTGCTCCCTGTGGGTTACACGGATTCTGATTTCCGATCAGATAGGGATAACTGTAAGTCTATATTGGGTTATGTGTTTACTTTAGGAGGTGGAGCCATAGTATGGAGGAGTATCAAGCAGAAATGTATTGCGGACTGCACCATGGAAGTTGAGTATGTGGCAGCCTTTAAGGCAGCCAAGGAAGCTGTATGGCTTAGGAACTTCTTGATGAACTTAGATATGATTCCTGGTTTGCCCAAAGCTATCACAATTTATTATGATAATAGTGGTGCAGTAGCTAACTCGAAGGAACCAAGAGCCCATAAGACAAGTAAACACATAGAGCGCAAGTACCACCTGATACGACACATCGTAAAGCGAGGAGAAGTTATTGTCGTAAAGATTACATCAGAGGATAACCTGGCAGATCTTTTCAGTAAGGTCGTTCCAGCGAGAGCTTATAATAGGCATGTGGAGGGGATGAGAATTAGATGTATGACAGTTTGATGGCAGCATAGTCTTTTAGTATAAGTGGGAGATTGTTAGGATGTATACTATAAGCTTAGCTTTTGTATGAACATCTAATTTTGGAATAAGAATCACATAGTCATTGTTTGCATTTTATATTTGATTATATACGCTATTGTCCAATACTCTACATTGTAGATAACATGGTGTGTGGTGCCACACAGAAGATCATGTTATCAATCCCTTGTAAAGTATAAGTAGTGGCTCACAACCAAGATGGATTTGGTCAAACCATTGGAATGGTTGTAGTGTAATTTGGTATTAGTCTATCTTGACTATAGAATTACACTAGTACACTTTGTGTGTATTGAACAGGACCGATTAGAGGTGATTCGATTTGTACTGACTATATAATTGAATCAGACCTCAGTTATTATGGTGTACATGCTCTTAATCCCGATATAATAACGGACACATGTAGTTAATATATTTTTTTTAATTTACCAATGGGCGAGATTTATTCGTTAAATCAATAAGCCCGGCAAATTGGGAAATAATATTATTTACATGATGTGCCATTGATTATAGAAGGAGACCGTGTCCTAATTTTTAGGATGATGATATCCCCTTGAGGAGCTCATAAAGTTTATCATGCAAATCTTGCAGGTGGACTTAGTCCGACATGATAATAAGGATTAGTGGTACTACTCATGGAGTTAGATATTAATTAATTAAATTATCAGTAATTTAATTAATTAATGGACATGCGAGATCTTAAATATTGGGAGATTATGTATACATAATATGGTGGAGCCCATATTTATTTATTGGGTTGGTGTGGTAGATCAATAATAACTCATTAGTGGAGCGAGTTATTATTAACGGGGGTCGGATTTAGGATCCGTTAGGAGACCAAAACCAACTCCTCCTCATGGTCCCTATTGTAGCCTATATATACCTCATGAGTCATGAAACCAAGGCCACAAGAATTAACCTAAGCCTCTCTATTCTCTCCTCTCTTCCTTTTCTCTCTCCTAGGGTTTTTGGAGCCGGAAGATTAAGGGGAAGGGCTCGGTGGGGAAGAAGGAAGAAGAGCTCACTTCTTTATCTTCTCTTCTTCTCTTTATCTTCTCTCCCTTAGGGTGTGCGCTACCTTGAACCAAGGAGGGTTGGCCGGCACAACCACAAAGGAAGAAATCTCTTTTTTTGGCTAGCGGTGCAAGGAGGTAAAGAGGAGGTTGTCGGCTAGGGTTCAAGGGAAGAAGAGAATTCTTTCTCTTCTTCCTCTTCTTCTTCTTCTTCTTCTTTATTCCTTCTCACCTTAGGGCTAGCGCAAGGAAGGTGATCATACTCCTTTGGTGGTCAGCGCAACTAAGGAAGAAGGTGATCTTCCTCTTTTGGTGGTTAGCACAAGCTAGTGGAAGAAGAAGATGGTGTTTGGTGGCTTCGTTTCTTGGAAGACCGTCGCCCATACGACGTCCAAGAAGATGATAGGAATACAATAGAAGATCAAGAGGTAAACAAAAGGTATAAATATTGTTCTTGTTCTAGTTTAATTATTGTATTCATGTTTATCATGGACCCCGAAATCAAACACAAAAACCAGTGATCCATATTCATCATCTATTCCGTGGCTAGTCAATAAAGGAGTTAGAATTGCTTCAACAACAAGTTTGTTCAAGTGATCACTCAATCGAATAGCACGATGATGAAAAGGTCGCTCGGGAAGTTTTCTCTATCCGGATTAATTCTAATTATTAGAATTTTAATCCGGGGACATAGAGAGGAATCCCGACTCGAATCCAACATTTAAGTGATCAAGAATGTTAAACCTTATGTTGATTTTGTGAGACAAGATTCAGTCTAACTAGTTTGATCTGATTAGCTGGATTGAAATAAAAACAATTTGAAGAAGATTTAAAGATGAATTTTTGAAAAAGAAATCTTTTGTAAAAGAAATTTTTAAAGGAAAATTTTTGAAAAGGAAATTTTTGTAAAACAAATATTTTATAATTTTGCAAGCACAAACAATTTCAAGATCTTAATCTATTTGGGCTAACCAACTTATTGACAAGTTGACTTAGCTACTTCAATTGGTTGATCTAGATTTATTTTATATCTTAAACACCTCGCCCATTTTTAAGTGATAAAACAGGGATCCTGATATGTTTTGTGAGATGTTTCCAATTTTATCTTTGGAAATTAGGTTTAAGTCTAAAATATGATTGAACCTTGAGTTAGATTCAGATTTAAGAATTAGTAATTTAAAAATAAACTTCAATATTTGGCTTCTAGTTTTTGGCGAGGCACAGGGGTCTTCTTTGGCCTTAGCCTTATTGGATCAACAACCTGTTCCTAAACAAAGCCGCATAAAGAAATAGTATTTTTAAATTCTTCATTCAGAAATCTTGGTCTAACTAGTCGAGAAAGTGGCGAGGTAGCTTCGGCTAGTTCCACTAGACTAAGAAGACCAAATAGGAGACGCTTTCCCCTACTTGACTCCCTAGACGGCTTTCCTAACGTACTATCAGCTCGCCCCACCGTAATACTAGGTTGTGCAAATTTCAATCAGATCCAATCCTTAACTAATCATTTCTAATCCTTATCATGATAATTTGAGAAACAATAAAAAATAAAAACAAGCATCATGAAAGATATTCAAACAAAACTATCTAACCACATGAATAGTTCTTATATTAGCTCCCCCTAGATCATATTCCCGATATGGTCTATCTAGGTAGAGATATGATCCTTGAGAATCCAATATTAATTTGGTCTGGCTTGATTAGTCAAGCTTAGTTTAGGGACCCATGCTTAGACTCGGGTGCTAGGGCGCTTAATTACTGAATAGTAAGACCTAACTCGTGAATTGGTTTTAAATCCAATTCTAGATCGATTTAGAATAGATTTCTGTTTTCCAAGAATTATATCAAGATTCTTGGAATCGAGGATAAATCGTTCCAAATTTGCTCTGAGTTCTTTGTCTTGAGCTTTCAGTGTGAAATTCTCTTCCTCAAGTCTTTGGACTTGAATAGAGGTTTCTTCCTGAACTTGCTCAGTTAAAGGACTCGAGATGGTCTCTTCCTTAAGGAGTTTTGCCTCCCTCTCAGAGAGACCTGACTCAGTCATTGGACTTAGCCAGTTTGCGAGATATGTATGAAATTAGCTCGTAAAGATCCAGTTCGTAAAAACCAATTACCTTAAATCAACCCGTTTCCGACAATGAGACGGTTTCATGCTCCGTTTCTTCTTCTGATTCGGAGTTGATGTCGATCTCATCTTTAGCCGTTAAGGTGAGGAGGTTGGAGTGCATTGGTTCATCCTCGTTCGATTCTGAAGATGACTCATCCTAGGTAGCCTGCAACGCCTTCTTCCTCCGTAGCTTCTTTGTATCCTTCGCATTTGGACACTCGGATTTGAAGTTCCTCTTCTTTCCACACCCATAACAGGTGAGGTCCGCCTTGTTCTTTGGTTCAGCCTGATCGTCCTTTGGCTGTCCCATTTTCTTCTTTTTTTGGCCTTTCCGAGCTGTGAACAGTTTCTTAACGATGTTCACAAGCTCCACCAACTCTTCTTCTTCAGATTCCGAGTCAGAATCTGGCTCCGATTCTGGTGTCTTCCTTTTGATTTTTCCTGCAATCAAAGCTACACCTTTCTCTACAAGCGAACCGTTAATCTGCTCATGTAACTCAAATTTAGAAAATAGCTCATCTAACTTTATTTTAGAAAGGTCCTTAGAAACTTTGTAGGCATCAATCATAGATGCCCACAGTGAGTTTCTAGGGAACGAGTTTAGTGTGTACCTGATCATATCCCTATTCTCGATTGGGTGTTTGATGATGTGGAGTCCGTTCATATTCTCTTGAATTTGAGCATGTAGCTAGGAAGTCGTTTCTCCGTCCTGTATTTTTAGGTTATACAGTTTATTCAGCAAGAGATCACGACGGCTCACATTAGTATTAGGTGTTCCTTCGTGGAGTTCTATTAGTTTACTCCAGAGTTCTTTTGTGATGTTGAATGAACCGACGCAATTAAACTCCTTCATAAGTTCACATTAGAGGGTTTGTGTCGCTTTTGCGTCAACTTCAATTTTCTTTTTAGCAGCGGCATCCTATTTTTCATAGCTCAAAATCACCTCTTGCTCATCTCTCGGAAGGTCGAATCTGGTTTTGATGATTATCCACAGGTCCACCTGAGTTTTTAGGTGGACTTCGATTCAGCTCTTCCAATACCCAAGTCTTCCCCAAAGAAGAGAGGGGGGCGAGCAATGTTGTAGCCCTCTTGTAATGTCATAAGAATAGTAGAGAGAATTTCCTGAACTTACAAAAACAAAAATAGCAAAATGTACCAAGACTTTTTGTCTTGGATTAGCAGTGTGAGATAAAATGATAAAAGAAATGTAGCTGAAGTAAGTTTCGAAAAGTAAGTAAAATTACCAAAAAAAAAAAGAGAAATCCGAAAAGTACTCAAGTGGTGGTTTCACCAAAATTGAGCAGCCCCGCTCTGATACCAATTGTAGGATCGAGATGAGCGATAGAGGGAGGGTGAATATCGCTTCTTTAAAAATTTTAGATTTAATACTAAGCGATCAAAATAACACAGCGGAAGCTTCGAGAGAAGCGTAAGAAAGAAAGATAAAGCAGAGGAAATGCACAAAGAATCAAGATTACTAACACACGTTAGTTTTACTTGCTTCGAAGAAGACACATATATTACTTGGTTGCAACCTAGGTGGTTGCTAATCCAAGACGGTTGAAGCTCACTATGAAAATCTCCTTCTAGCGGAGAAGTCTTTTACAAACTTTGTAGCACAAGACAGAAGCTAGAAGAATTACAATCAATTTATTGAAAATCTCTTTAACTTCTAAGCCAATTATAGGCTAAGAAAATTAATTATTACCATTGATCATAGATAAATTTAATCCTTAACCGTTGATTAAAAGATAAATTTTATCTTTTATAAAGCTTATCATTTTAAAAGATAAGTTTAGTCTTTTAAACGATAGAAGCTTCTATCCGATTAAAGGATAGTAATTATCCTTTAATTGAATGTAGATAAATTTAATCCTTAACTGTTGATTAAAATATAAATTTTATCTTTTATAAAGTTTATTGTTTTAAAAGATAAGGTTAATCTTTTAAACGGTAGAAACTTCTATGCATGCAAGCTATCCACGTGTGTTGCTTGGTCAAAGTCTTCAGTCAAGCCTCCATGCTTCCATAATAATTTTGGTCAAATATGGTCCAAGTCAGAACTTTGACTTGGTAAAAGTCAATAGAGTTGACTTTTTGGTAGATGCTTTGTTTGGGTGATTTTGGCCAACCGGAGTTAGACTCACCCGAACCTGACTTCGGCCTTTCGCCCCTCAAGCATCCTGTTGGTGCAGTTTGCACTAACGGTCAAACTCGGGTTTTGATGTATGACAAAGTGGTTAAAGTTAGGGTTGTGTGTGTTTAACCTCTTTACCAAGTGTGCAGGGTTGAAAGACTTAGGACCAGATACCAGGCTGAAGTCCAGGATGGTTGAGTCCTGGCGGGAAGTCCAGTTGGGTCCGCGGGACCTGACAACTGGCTGAAGACCAAGTTGGTTGAGACTTGGCAGGAAGACCAAGGTGGTTGAGCCTTGGCAGGAAGTCCTGGTGGGTCAAGAGGTCAAGTAAAACTGCACAATGGGTAAGTAAGGTAAGTCACTGGAGGAGCGACCCAGTGAGGACGAGTCCAATCTTGGACTTTAGGCACGGTCCAACTTAGACCCATTTAGGTGATCTAAGTTGAGTCCTGGTTAGATCCTGGTCTGGGAAACAGGATCTAATTAACTTAGAATTATATCTTATTTTAGTCCATATAAAATTGTGCTAGCTTTGTTTTGGACTAACCCTGGATGCAGGACCGAAGGACTGTGTATCTGCAGCTCAGAGAGCCTCAAAGGAGGGAGGCAGTAGCTGAGCTGGGCGCCCCGGATGTGTCGGGCGCCCCAGAGTCAACCCAAATTCAGCAGAGAGGTAAAATGCCCCGACAGCCGCGCGCGTCGGGCGCCCCGCGTGTCGCGGGCGCCCCCTGTGCCACCTCACTGCCAGCTGCCGAAGCTCGCCCTCGCGAAGCCAAGGAGATGAGGCTTTGACCGGTCAAATCGGGCGCCCCGCGCGCGTCGGGCGCCCCAGTCAAAGATGATCCCGAAGATAAAGAGATCAAGTGCTTGACCGAGAGGGCTGCGGATCGGCAGCCACGCAGGGGGGGCGCCCCGGACGTTTCGGGCGCCCCCAGGGCTATAAATAGAGCCCTCGACCAAGGCTGCAAACACAACACTTCTTCCAAAAGCTTTCAAGTTCTTCTACGCTCGCGCCTTGCTCCGGAAACACTTCACTTCGAGCCTACGACGTCCTGCTGCCCCGAAAGAGTCGACCTACTCCGGACGTCGGTAAAAAGTTAATTTTTTTAATATATATATTGTTGCATTTAATTACTTGAAAGTGTGGGGTTGTCACACTTTCAATTCCTTTGTACTCGCCTACTCTATCGGTGTTTACCGGTAGAGAGTATTAGTGGATTGCCCAACGGAAAGGTCCGAGGGACCTGGGCCTTCGAGTAGGAGTCGACGAAGGCTCCGAACGAAGTAAAACTCGTTTGTGTTAGTGTGTTCATTTTTCGTTTCTTTCATTTCCGCTGTGCACGCTTTTTAAAGCGCTCTGATTTTAATTTTTCAAAAAAGTCACGTGATTCACCCCCCCCTCTCACGTGCATCGATCCTACAAGTGGTATCAGAGCCTGGTACGCTCTGTATCGGTGCAACCACCATAAGAGCCGGGGGAAATCCAGTTTTTTCGATTTTTGGTTTTTCACTACACATAATCTAAATTAGGTATTGTTGCCTAGATTTGGATTAGTTTTCCATTCGTTTGATTTTACTCGAATTTGGTGCAACACCATTTCGAGTCGCTCTCTTCTCCTCTTCCTACCACACTACTAATCCAAGACCTAGTCTTGGGACAAGTTTTGTGCGGTTTATTTCAGATGGCTCAAGGTGAAGGCTATAGCACTGCTCGCCCTCCCCTCTTTAATGGGGAAGACTTTCCCTACTGGAAGAGAAGGATGGAGGTTTATCTGAAGACCGACATGGATCAGTGGTTTGCAGTTCAAACAGGCTACACACCGCCAATGGATGAGGGAAATAATGCTCCACTAAGGCCCGACAGATGGAACTCAGAGATGAAGAAAAAGGCTCAGACCGAGTTCAAAGCCCAGAACACCCTCCAGTGCGGACTAACAAAAGAGGAACTGAACCGTATCGGCCCAACTGAATCTGCCAAAGAGCTCTGGGACAAATTAATTGAACTACATGAAGGCACCTCTGATGCCAAGGTAACAAAAAGGGATTTACTTTTAAATAAGTTATTTAATATAAAAATGCAGGAAGGAGAATCTGCAAGCCAACTCCACGCCCGGATCAAGGACATACTAAATGGACTCCACCTAATCGGGCACAAACAAGAAAACAGAGACATCATAAGGTATGCTTTAAATGCATTCCCTAGAAATTCACTATGGGCATCTATTATAGATGCTTATAAAATTTCTAGGAACCTTTCTAAAATTAATTTAGATGAATTGTTTTGTGAATTAGAACTGCACGAACAGACTAACGCCAAGGCCGAGAAAGGATTTGCCTTATTTGCAGGTTCCTCAAAAGATGGCAAGTTAAACAAGAAAATTCAAGAATTAAAAGAAGAGTCAGACTCAGACTCAGATGATGAGGAACAAATGGTCAACCTAGTAAGAAAGGTCTTCGCCAAAAAGAAAAACCAGTTCTCAAGAAAGGACCTCTAGAGGATAATGAAGCCTACCAGTAGTGAAGACAAAAGTAAAATAACCTGTTTTGGTTGCAACAGAAAAGGACACTTCAAACACGAATGCCCCTACAAAAAGGAGAATCAACCCAAGAAGAATAAGAAGAAGAAGGCTCTTCAAGCCACTTGGGACGACAACACAGACGACTCCGACGATGAACCACCAAGGAACACAAACTATCTCGCACTAATGGCAACCGGACCCGGGTCAGACTCAGAGCACGACGAAGATTCTGAATACGAGTCGAGTCAAGAGATCGGACTCTTTTCGGACGACTCGACTAAGGTATATTTAGATTCAGTAAATGAAAAGTTCTTTAAAATTATTTCTGTTTTAAATAAAAAATTGCTTGAATCTGAATCTAGAAATTACCAGCTTCTTAAGGAAAATCAAGACCTTAAGGAGCAATTAATTAATACCAGAACATTAACTGAACAAACTCAAAATCACAAATTAATTGAGCTTGAAACTGAAAACTCAACCCTAAAGGGCGAAGTCCTAAAACTTAAGGATCTACTAGCAACTTTCACAACCCGATCCAAGAACCTTGACCTTATTCTTGGATCACAAAAGGGCACGTACAACAAATCTGGGATAGGATATAAATCAAGATCGAACCAAAGATCCTTTATCTCCTTTATCCACCCCCGCAAAAATCAACGAAAAGCGTGGGTTCCGAAAGCTTATCTAACAAAGCAAGTAGGTCAGAATCAATTTTATGTCCCAAAAAGGGACATCCATTACATTGACCCTAGACACCCAGTCTACAATTTAGGGGGAGGCACCAAACTAGTTGGCACCTTAAAATCAGCCTCTGCCCAGGTGGGCACTTAGGATTAGCTTCAAAGTTAATTTGAATCTTGTACTATTTAGTACCAAGGTTTTCAATGAGTAAGTTAAAAGTTCAACTTCTTTAAGCGGCTTTGCCTAGAAAATGGTTGTTGCTCCAATAAGGCTTCGGCCAAAGAAGGCCACTGTGCCTCGCCATGGCCTGGAAGCCAATTATTGAAGTGTACTTTTAAATTACTACTTGTTAAACTTGGATCTAACACAAGGTCAAGTTAGCTTTTCTAATCAAACTCAAAATCATCTCACAAAATCATAGGACTCCCTTGATTGATAACTTAGACCGAGTGAGATGAATAAGGATAACCAAATTTAAATTATTGATTGATAATTCAAATTCAAAAATTAAAATTCAAATTAACATTAAAATTCAAATTCAAATTCAAATTAAAATTAAAATTCAAATTAAAATTAAAATTCAAATTCAAATTCAAATTCAAAAATTCAAATTCAAATTCAAATTCAAAAATTAAAATTCAAATTCAAAAATTAAAATTCAAATTAAAATTCAAATTCAAATTCAAAAATTAAAATTCAAATTAACATTAAAATTCAAATTAAAATTAAAATTCAAATTAAAATTCAAATTAAAATTAAAATTAAAATTCAAATTCAAATTCAAAAATTAAAATTCAAATTCAAAAATTAAAATTCAAATTAAAATTCAAATTCAAATTCAAAAATTAAAATTCAAACTCAAATTCATAAATTAAAATTCAAATTCAAATTCAAAAATTAAAAAGTCAAATTCAAATTCAAACAAAATTCAAATTCAAAAATAAAAATCAAATTCAAAATCAAACTTAACATAACTCAAATTTAAAATTCAAACTCAAGTGTTTAAATCTTTTTAGATTTTTTCAAAAACTCAACCTAGGTCTAAACCGTTTACCTAACTGTAGGAAAATAAATGGATCATTGACAGTGGATGCTCCAGACACATGACTGGGGATCCCACCAAATTTACAGAACTCAAGTACAAAAGACTAGGGACTGTTGCTTTTGGAAACAACGGTAAACTTAAGGTAATTGGCCTAGGCAATATTGAACTTGAGTCTGATTTCATAATAACAAATGTATTACTTGTTGAAAATTTCAACTTCAATTTACTAAGCATTAGCCAATTGTGTGACACTGGTTATAAGGTTAGGTTCCTATCCAATGAATGTCTGATCAAACACAATGACAACCCAAACATCACACTTAGAGGACTTAGGCACAATAACATTTATGAAATTAAGTTAACCTGTCCCTTAGAAAACTGCCTCTTAACCCATAAGGATGAGACTTGGCTCTGGCATAGGAGACTTTCACACACTCACTTCAAAAAACTACCTAAACTAAATGGTTTAGTTAGAGGCCTATCAAAGTTATCTAACCTTGAGTCAACCTTATGTAATGCTTGTCAACAAGGAAAACAAACTAGGTCAACCCACAAACCAACTAATCAAACTCAAACCAAGTCAATTCTGGAATTAATTCACCTAGACCTATTTGACTCACATGGGGTTAAATCAATTAATGGGAACCTATACTGCCTAGTAATTATAGATGACTATTCAAGATTTACCTGGGTAAAATTCTTAAAAAATAAAGATGAAACTTTTGATACACTCACTCAATTTTGTAAATTAACGGAAAATGAAAAGGGGGTTAAAATCAAAAGACTTAGGAGCGATAATGGCGGAGAATTCAAAAATCATAAATTTAATCAATTTTGTCTAGAAAAAGGCTACCATCACGAATTCTCTTGCCCTAAAACACCTCAACAAAATGGAGTTGTAGAAAGAAAAAATAGAACACTACAAGAAGCAGCTAGAACAATGCTCAATGAATACAACTTACCTAAATACCTTTGGGCTGAGGCTGTTAGTACAGCTTGTTATGTACAAAATAGAATAACTCTAATTAAAAACCTAGGAAAGACCTCCTTTGAAATCTATTATAACAAACAACCTAACATTAAATACCTTAAAGTATTTGGATGTAAAGTCTATATCTTAAATACTAGAGAACACTTAGGTAAATTTACTTCTAAGGTTGAGGAAGGTATCTTTGTAGGTTATTCGCTTACCAGTAGAGCCTATAGAGTTTATAACAAAACTACCCTAAAAATTGAAGAAACTACAAATGTAAAATTTGATGAAAAATCTGACTCAAATAACTCTGATCAAACCATCTACCAACCAATTGACTTTGTTAGATCCAGTACTGACCCTGATGAAAGGCAAATTGAGGACCAAAACGATGATCTAACTGAACCCACACCTGATACTGAACCTAACCAACCCAGAACTGTACGAGTTAGCTCAGCCCACCCAACTAATCAAATCTTAGGTGATCCAGAACTAAGGGTTCAGACTAGATCAGCTTTTAGGAACATTAGTCAAATTGCCTTGATTTCAAAAATTGAACCCAAGTCTATAGAAGAGTCTTTACTTGACCCTGATTGGATCATAGCCATGCAGGAAGAGTTAGCCCAATTTGAACGTAGTCAAGTCTGGGACTTAGTACCCCTACCTAAAGGCAAGAAATTTATTGAAACTAAATGGGTCTTTAGGAATAAACTTAACGAACAAGGAGAAACAGTTAGGAATAAGGCTAGGCTAGTAGCTAAGGGGTTTAGCCAAGTAGAAGGTCTTGATTATGATGAAACCTATGCCCCTGTAGCCAGACTTGAATCCATTAGAATGCTCTTAAGTTATGCAGCCCATAAAGGATTTAAGCTTTATCAAATGGATGTTAAGTCAGCCTTCCTAAATGGCCTAATTAAAGAAGAGGTTTATGTAGGTCAACCTCCTGGTTTTGAAAGCTTAGAACACCCTGACTATGTCTTTAGACTTAAGAAAGTCTTATATGGACTTAAGCAAGCACCTAGGGCCTGGTATGAAAGACTGTCTAACTACTTAGTTTCTAAAGGCTTTAACCAAGGCAAAATTGACCCAACACTATTTGTT
Organism: Boesenbergia rotunda; assembly: GCA_024364735.1. Classification (NCBI taxonomy): domain Eukaryota; kingdom Viridiplantae; phylum Streptophyta; class Magnoliopsida; order Zingiberales; family Zingiberaceae; genus Boesenbergia; species Boesenbergia rotunda. Next base: position 407,384 of record JAGFNQ010004109.1, on the reverse strand, counting down.
AAAACTCTAAAAACTGATATTTTTATAGCTCAAGTATATGTAGATGATATAGTATTTGGCTCAACTAACTCAAATTTTTTACAAGATTTTATAACGGTAATGGAAAATGAATTTGAAATGAGTTTAGTAGGTCAATTAACCTTCTTTTTAGGGTTACAAATAAAACAGACTAGTGAGGGTACTTTTGTCTATCAACAAAAATACACTAAAGAATTACTTAGAAAATTTGGAATGGATAGTGCTAAAGAAATTAAGACACCTATGGCTACCAGTCAAACTATAGATAGTGACACAAATGGCAAACCTGTAGACCTTAAGTATTATAGAAGTGCTATAGGTAGCTTACTTTACTTAACTGCAAGTCGACCTGATATTCTCTTTGCAGTTAGTATGTGTGCTCGGTATCAAACATGTGCTAAAGAATCACATCTAACCCTAGTTAAAAGGATATTTAGGTATCTCAAAGGGACAGAAAGTTTAGGAATTTGGTACCCTAGAACAGCCCAGTTTGAACTTATTGGATATTCTGACTCAGATTATGCTGGCTGTAAGTTAGACAGAAAAAGTACCAGTGGTGGATGCCAACTTCTAGGACCCTCACTAGTTAGTTGGTTTAGTAGAAAACAACACTGTGTTGCCCTATCCACCACTGAAGCTGAGTACATAGCAATGGGTGAATGTGTAGCCCAACTACTCTGGATGATGCATACCTTAAAAGATTTTCACTTAGATTTTAATAAAGTCAAAATTTTTATAGATAACCTAAGTTCAATCAATTTAACCAAAAACCCAATCCACCACTCTAGGACCAAACATATAGAAATCAAACACCATTTTGTCAGAGATCATGTAAATAAAGGAGAAATTGAACTTAACCATGTTGAATCTAAGTCTAACCTAGCTGATATATTTACCAAACCACTTCCTGAATCTGAATTTAGCAACTTAAGAAGGTTAATAGGAATGTGTGTTATAGACTAGGAATGACCTGATAAGCTTAAGTTGAATTTTGGTTTTAAAAACATGGATTTTTTTTAAACTTGTTTTTCAAAAGTTTATTGCTTTTCAAAATTAAACTTAAATACGGACTTTTCAAACTTGATTTTCAAGAACTTTATTGTATTTCAAAATTTGATTTTCAAAACTGGCAGACTTAGCCTAAGCTTGACCCCTAGAATTGCATGAACCTATAGATTTAGGTAGCCGCATCTCACAAAACACATTAAGATTAACTTGTTTGTGCTTGCAAAAACATAGAACGGTTGTGAGATGCATAGGACTCTGCCTGGACTTCCGAATGCTTAAGTCAGTGCATCACAGTAAGTCTGGGCGTAAAATACCAACGTTACAGTGATCAAGTCAAGTAGTCTTGCCCTAAAAGCTGAGCTAGACATTATTACCTGATTTGACTAACCCTGTGAACACTACTATCATCTAGATAGTTAGTCAGTAACTAGAGTTAGACACATGAAAAGAGACCACAATCATTACTTGGTCCAGGGGGAGCTGAGGTCAAAAGACTTTTTCAAAATATCATTTTTGACAAAACAACTTTGAAAATATTTCTAATTAATTTGAAAAATAATGTTGTTGAAAACTATTTGTTAGTTTTGAAAACTAAGTTAATTGATTTAGGGGGAGTTTTTTTCTTCACTTAGGCTATTTTATCTTACTTAATCTATTTTGCCTAAGTCTAGTTTTCCCTATCACTTAGCTTTGGATCCTACTCTCCGTAACTTAATATACGTATGTTTTTTGATGAATGACAAAGGGGGAGAGTAGGGTTAAAACTTAGAAAATTCTGTTTGCTACTTAATTTTGCACCATGTACCTTCATGCTTATTTACTTGCATGTATCTGCTAGTTTTTTCTCTAACTTTAACCTAGGTTGTCATTACATCAAAAAGAGGGAGATTGTTGGTGCAGTTTGCACTAACGGTCAAACTCGGGTTTTGATGTATGACAAAGTGGTTAAAGTTAGGGTTGTGTGTGTTTAACCTCTTTACCAAGTGTGCAGGGTTGAAAGACTTAGGACCAGACACCAGGCTGAAGTCCAGGATGGTTGAGTCCTGGCGGGAAGTCCAGTTGGGTCCGCGGGACCTGACAACTGGCTGAAGACCAAGTTGGTTGAGACTTGGCAGGAAGACCAAGGTGGTTGAGCCTTGGCAGGAAGTCCTGGTGGGTCAAGAGGTCAAGTAAAACTGCACAATGGGTAAGTAAGGTAAGTCACTGGAGGAGCGACCCAGTGAGGACGAGTCCAATCTTGGACTTTAGGCGCGGTCCAACTTAGACCCATTTAGGTGATCTAAGTTGAGTCCTGGTTAGATCCTGGTCTGGGAAACAGGATCTAATTAACTTAGAATTATATCTTATTTTAGTCCATATAAAATTGTGCTAGCTTTGTTTTGGACTAACCCTGGATGCAGGACCGAAGGACTGTGTATCTGCAGCTCAGAGAGCCTCAAAGGAGGGAGGCAGTAGCTGAGCTGGGCGCCCCGGATGTGTCGGGCGCCCCAGAGTCAACCCAAAGTCAGCAGAGAGGTAAAACGCCCCGACAGCCGCGCGCGTCGGGCGCCCCGCGTGTCGCGGGCGCCCCCTGTGCCACCTCACTGCCAGCTGCCGAAGCTCGCCCTCGCGAAGCCAAGGAGATGAGGCTTTGACCGGTCAAATCGGGCGCCCCGCGCGCGTCGGGCGCCCCAGTCAAAGATGATCCCGAAGATAAAGAGATCAAGTGCTTGACCGAGAGGGCTGCGGATCGGCAGCCACGCAGGGGGGCGCCCCGGACGTTTCGGGCGCCCCCAGGGCTATAAATAGAGCCCTCGACCAAGGCTGCAAATACAACACTTCTTCCAAAGCTTTCAAGTTCTTCTACGCTCGCGCCTTGCTCCGGAAACGCTTCACTTCGAGCCTACGACGTCCTGCTGCCCCGAAAGAGTCGACCTACTCCGGACGTCGGTAAAAAGTTAATTTTTTTAATATATATATTGTTGCATTTAATTACTTGAAAGTGTGGGGTTGTCACACTTTCAATTCCTTTGTACTCGCCTACTCTATCGGTGTTTACCGGTAGAGAGTATTAGTGGATTGCCCAACGGAAAGGTCCGAGGGACCTGGGCCTTCGAGTAGGAGTCGACGAAGGCTCCGAACGAAGTAAAACTCGTTTGTGTTAGTGTGTTCATTTTTCGTTTCTTTCATTTCCGCTGTGCACGCTTTTTAAAGCGCTCTGATTTTAATTTTTCAAAAAAGTCACGTGATTCACCCCCCCCTCTCACGTGCATCGATCCTACACATCCTTCCTCCTGCCTTCTCATCCCTCGAATGTTGCGCACATCCTTCTCACTCCACCAGTGTACTCTTCTACAGCTTTCGCATCCCTCAGATGCACCGAGACCGATGGCTCACTTCCCGTTGCAATCTTTCTCATCAACTGCGTCTTACGCTTGACTTCCTCCGCTCCTAAGCTCCTGCACACTTAGACAGAGGGATCAAAACCACTATAGAACCTAACCTAACTTGGTTGATCACATCAAAACCAATCGGGGCACCAACAAATGTAACTTCCTCATGGTTAGGTAAAGGATCTAGCTCTCCCTAGCAATGACACCAAAAACATGATGTGGTGTAAATCCGTAAATGCATAGAGATGTCGTCAGGTAATAAATATATCGAACCCATAAGGATTGGTGATTGAATACTAGCTTAACCAAATTAACTGTTCAAATTAATCAGTGGTGTAGATTGTTGTAACTATGAAAATCAAATGACAAGTGTGAAGAGAAAAAATAGAAAGAAAGTGTGATCAAAGAAACAAAAGAAAGGTAGAGTGAATCGAGATATCTCAGTTAGTGAAGACAATTCTAGGATTTCAGTTTCGCCACTATAATAGTAAACACTTGATCTATGTTTAATTTCTTATTCTCAATGGTAATTCATGTAGGTAGACTATCCTATGTATCTAATGTAAACTTTTAAAACTACACCAACGTATTAATTCCAATTCATCATCTAATTTTGAAGCAGTTGAAATTAGTGATTGTTTTTCTAAGGAAACTCTGTCACTAGATCTCAAAACCCCTAATTAACCTTTATCCTACTTTTGTGTTGATGAATTGGGATTGATCCATTAAGATCTATGGCAACCTAGGTAATTTGTAAGGACTGTGAATATCGATCCACTGGGACTATGAATTAAGTATTAGTCAATTTCACAAAGGAAGTTTTCTAGACTAATGATTGGGGTGTTGAAAGTTTAAGAACTAGAGAGAGAGAAAGAAAGATGAGAAGTCTAAGAATTCAAGTGAGAGAGGAAAGTTGTTTTGGGAAGGTGACTTTAGGATCTCGATTTCATTACAATACTAGTTGGCGTACTACGGATTGTTCATCTCCTACTCTCTATGTCTATGTTCTTGAAGCGATTCTAATTAGATGCCGGTGTGAACCCCACAATAGTGCACCGAAGTATTTCTCCCAGTGGTATCTAGTGACACTAAGTGGAAGAGATAATATAGAGAACCTGGTTAAAGGGATACCCCTATCACATGAAAGCCTCTGGTCATACTCTCTAGATTACACAAGTCACTTCCTAATATGAGATTGAGAAAAATCTATTAAGCATAAATTAAACAATCCCTTGTAGAAAATTGGTCTTCATTTCAAGCCAACGCCTAAGATGTCTGGTTAATTATCACTAAAGGCTCCCAGTCATATGATCTCCAACATTTCCCCTATGTGGCGACTAATCAATACATCTATTTAATCAAACAACACAAATAAATAATTCATCTTCACACAAGGATTCAATCAAACAAGAACAAAGCATGTGCATGTCATAGAATAAGGAAATGATCAAATCTATAGTGTTTACATCAACAATCACATTACAACTACTCCATACACCCTAGAGTTCAATGATCTACTCCATAAACAAGGAAATTGAACAAGAAGACATGAAAACAGATAAGCTTCAACTCAATCCAAGAGAAGAGAGAAGAAAAGTTAACCAATATGGAATCCGACTCTTTAAGAACTAATCCCTTGCTCTTGAGATAGACACGATGATGATGTTGATGTAGTCTGACCCTGATTGTTATTTTGGTATTGACACCGATTTAAGTTTAGGCTAATAAGATAAGTCTGGTTTAAGTCCTGGTCGGGGACTGGGCATGACTCCTGGTGAGTGGAGTCGGGTTACGGAAACCCCGATGAGTGAAGCCGGGTCCCGGTGAGTGAAGCCAGGTCCCGGTGAGTGAAGCCGGGTGATTGAAACCTCGATGAGTGAAGTCGGGTCCTGGTGAGTGAAGTCAGGTGATTGAAACCCCGGTGAGTGAAGTCGGGTCCTAGTGAGTGAAGTCAGGTGACTAAAACCCCGGTGAGTGAAGTCGGGTCCTAGTGAGTGAAGCCAAGTGACTGAAACCCCGGTGAGTGAAGCCAAGTCCTGGTGAGTGAAGCCAGGTGATGGAAATCCCGGTGAGTGAAGCCGGGTGACTGAAACCCTAGTGAGTGAAGCCAGGTCCTAGCAAGGGAAGCTAGGTTGAACAAAGTCCCGGTGAGTGAAGCCGGGCACGAAGTCTTGGTCCGGGGGACTGAGCATTGAGTGTACTGGTCGGAGAGGGTGCGTGGGCTCTTTCTCCGGAACCAGAATGAGTCAGAGAAGGCTAGGGAGCCTGTTCTCTGGACTTAGGGTTGATTTGGTCAAAGTTGGATCGGTCTGGAGACCGATCAGGGAGTTGGCACAAACTCCTTGTTGTGGATCAGTCTGGTGACCGATCCAGAGAAGTCTGATCGTTCTGGTGAACGATAAGAGAGAGAACAGAATGCTTCTGTTCGGCTCCTGATCGTTCTGGTGAATGATCAGGGAGAGAACAGAAGGCTTCTGATTAGTTTCTGATCGTTCTGGTGAACGATCAGAGAGAGATCAGATTGGCTCTGTGAGAAACCCTGATCGGTCTATCTGACCGATCAAAGATCGGACTATCCTCATCCTGACGGATCAGGATGGCTCTTGATCGGTCATGGAGTGACCTGATCGGTCACCAGACCGATCTGGGCATAACCTGATCGGTCAGGTGACCGATCAGGGCCTTTGGCTAGTGGATAGTGGCTTGAAAGCCCAGAAGGTGATGGATCGGTCAATGTGACCGATCCACGATCCCTGATCGGTCAGTGTGACCGATCAGGGAGACACTGGATCGATCAGGAGGTGACATGATGGATCAGGGTCTTCTCTGATTGGTCTGTGGACCGATCAGTGTCTGATAACTTTAATTCAAATCCACTGTCAGACTTCTGTTTTCGCTCTGATCGTTTCTGTTTTCTCTGCTACCTTACTGATTCATGTTTGATTTTATTTGCTAAGTGTCTGCTAAGTGTACAGGTAATGCAGGGATGATTCAAACATTGGAGGAGGGTTAACTAGGGACTTTCCCTTGATCAGGTTTGGCTGTTTTCTCTTCTCAGGTTACAACGGGCGTCTGGCGCGGGTTGGCAACGGCTGGGAAGCTGACGAACTAACCTGGGCTCGACTGAAGAGGGTTCAGGGAGTCCAGAAGAGGTCAGTAGTACTGAGGTTGTTGCAGACGAGCTGGTGAGCAGCAGAGATGCGCCTGGTGACCTGGCGAAGGGTGGCGATGGGCAGAGGCTTAAGTGTTGGCTAGCAAAGAAGCATCTGCATCACTTGAGCAACTCTCTGATTTCTTTGAACGCTAACACTCTGATACTTTGCATCTTGAGAACTTTGAGCCAGTGGAGAAGTTTGTGAATCGATCAGCAAGCAGACACCGCAAGAAGGAAGAGCTGAGTGAAGGCTCTTGCCAGGATCTTGCTGTGTTGTGAGTTGTGCTTTGTAAACCTTCTCCTTCGCACTCTGTAAGCTTTCTTTGTCTCTGTGCTGTATTCGATATCTCTCTAAGACTATTGTGGAGAGGTTACTCTACCAAGAAGGAGGTTCCATTCTATCCGGATTTCCCGGGGCTTGATCTGCCGACGATCAAGGGATCACCCACCTCACGGGCACGCCAAGGAGTAAGGGCAAGTTATCCCCGAACCTTGTAAACCCTCCATTAGAGCATTTCTGATTTGTGTTTTAGTTTTCTGTTAGTTTCTGCTTTTGTATTATTTCCGCTGCTGCTAACCCTAAGTGCAGAAAACCTCAACGAGCCAAAAGTTTGTGTCTGGCTACATTCACCCCCCCCCCCCTCTCTAGCCATCCAAGCACCAACAGATGAATCCAGCTACAAATCATCGATAAATCACCGGAATGAAGTTGAAATCAGACCTCTTGGGTCTTCCTCAAGGGGAGAACTCTCCTCCCCATGGTAAAGGGGGAGAAATCCCCTTTTATAGACAGGGGCATAACCCCTGTCTCTCATGCCACACAGTCATGCCCCCCGTGGCACGGTCATGGCATGGCATGCATTCTACGATCTACGGAGGCACAACTATGCTTCAAGGGCATGACCTACCCGTGTATAATTCTGAAAATGAGACATGATCATGCCTCTGAACATTGCACAACCATGTAACTCTCTGGAAATGGGAGGCACGACACGACCGTGTGCCTCTCTGGGAAAATAAACACAACCGAGTCTCTTGGCGCGACATCAGCGTGTAACACTTAGAAAATTTGAGAGATTGACCTCGGGGGGCATGACCATGGTTCTCAAGCACATGACCGTGTCAGTTGTACAGGGGTTGTGTAAGCCCTATTTTGCTCTATTTTGTAGCTCTCTGCTCTCTTATTTTGATTTTTTTTTATCAAAATGACACCTCAGCCCTTGTAAAATTATACAAATACCTTTCAATTACTTTTATCAGTAATCGATGTCCAAAATTATAACTTTTTAAAATTGAACTTATAGTTATAGTAATTACGGTTTCATATTTGTTATAACTAAGATGCTATAATAACAATTACGATTTCGTAATTATTATAATATATTTCAATTTAAACAAGAATATAAAAAAGAGTGTGAATATTAAAAATATGTAAGGTGTTAGAGGATATTTGTGTTAGGTTGGGTGTCTTGAACCATTATTTATTCGATAAAAAAGAAAATCCATTTTATTTTCAAAAATTTACTAAAAGGTGTACTTGGATTTGTAAATTGACCAAAAGACGTACTATATTTTGGTATTTACCAAAAGACGCATTCAATTTACTACTCTTCACGTTCTACCCTTCAATTATTTTTCTCTTTTCTTTTCTCTCTCCTATACGAGCAATTTTTTTCTCTTTTCTCTCTCATATGCATGCACATCTCTTCTTAATTTTCCTCTTCCTTATTCTCTTTCCTCCCTCTTTTGGATGGATGCATGCATGACATAACGTGGGCTTGATATGAGTCATATCAGGCCCACGGGGTTAGGATGTAATTGATTTTTTGATAAAATGTTAACACATTTAGAGAAACGAAAATATGAAATGGACGGTATCGGTGAACTCCTTGCAACCTCAGAAATTCATAGAATCTGAAAATTATCCAATCGGACCTGTCTAGTTTCATCAGTGGGTTTTGGTCAAAACCCGCTAATCAATCTAGAGACCTTAGATTACAATCATTTCAGGTCTTGTGGGTTTTTGAGACCATAAGGAGTTCAACGGTGTTATCAATTGCATATTTCGGCTTCTCTAGGGGTGTTAATATTTTATTTTAAAAATCAGCTAAAGGATAAGCTTATTCATATTAAACTCATGTTGGACCTGATATGGATTCATATGGGGATAATCAAGTCTGCTACCTCATCATTTGTGATATGAATTTACTGTATTGCTAATAAATAGCGCTCATATTTTACATCGATTACTGATTTCTTGCTTTACAATGGTTGGCAACTTTTGAATTGTCGTCTTTTCGAATTATTTATAAGGTGAGATCATGCTATGACTATTGATTGAACACTATGCTTGTTTAACTTTTAAGTATTGATAGGTATCGATATCTTTAGACCTTAGATATTGCCACCAGAGCCATCATATCTCCTATTTCCTTTGTTCTGAAAGAATACCAAGCCCAACATTGAGCCTGATATGGAAAAATATCAGGCTCACGTTGGACCTAATATGAATTCATATCAGACCCATGTTGAGCCTAATATGAAATCATATCAAGTGTAACATGGGCTTGATATGAATAAGTTTATCACTCTAATTTATCTTGATATGAAATCATATCAAACCCAATTATCTTCACTCTGATTTGTCTTAACCTTGTGCCAAAATAAAGTGTACACACTTGATATACAATCCGCAGTTCTATCGTTAGTAATAATAAATTGACCTTCTGTTATATCCAGTGAAGTAACTAAACTGGCGGTGGAGGGACCTATTTCCTTTGTGCTGTAAAAATACCAAGCCCAATGATTGGCCTGATATAAAAAAACATCAAGCCCACGTTGGGTCTGATATGAATCCATATTAGGACCTGATATGGAAAAATATCAAGCTCTTGTTAGGCCTGATATGAAATCATATCAGGTCCAACACGGCTTAATATAAATGGGTTTATCACTCTGATTTATCTTGATATGAAATCATATCAGGTCCAATTATCTTCACTCTGATTTAACTTAATCTTGTGCCAAAATAAAGTGTACACACTTGATATACAATCTGGAATTCTATCATTAGTAATAATAAATCGCCCTTCTACTATTTCGAGTGAAGTTGCTAGACTGGGGGGAGAAGGGAAACAAAACAGATTCTGAAGTGGCTGCACTACAGGCAGCATTCTCTCAATAAGTGTTAGTTTGGCATAAACTTGATCATCCAAATGTTACTAAGGTACAGATCATTTGCATATACAGATCATTGTTTAAGATCATTCTTGGATACTGTGGGACCGGTGCCCTCGATAGAGGGGGGTGAATATCGACTTGTAAATTTTCTTCCTGAAACACGTCGGAAACTTCGAGGTTCGTTCATTCTAATCAAAGAGTTAGTAGCAGCGGAAAATAGAAAGAATGAAAAACCAAACAACTCAGAGTGCACACAGGGTTTTACTTGGTTCCCAACCCCCCAGGGTTAGTACGTCCAAGGCCTAAGCACGAGAAGCGGTCGTCCACTAATGGTCTCCTTTTCGGACTTTCCGGAGGTGAAGAAACCCGTCTTACAGTGCATGTTTTACAATCAAAAGATTAGGAAAGTTAAATGCATAAAGTAAACGCAAACCAAAAGAAATGTCGAAGACCAAGCTGATCTGGAACTCCGAAATGCTGCACACTTCCTCCTGGAGCCTCCTTGGTCGCAGAGCTTCGTCTCTAGCGCTTTATAGTCACTCAGAATGCTTAAAATGATGTCATAGTTGTTGTACTGAGTTGAGGGGTCGAACCCCTTTATATAGTCTCTTCTTGGTGTTAGTGATATGAGAAAAATGTCCTAAGGCAATCGCCTTATGATTGTAATCATTTATTTTAATAAATGAATATTCACTATTTGAGTATACATATTTATGTATTTGATTGAGATCTTAAACTCATTTATTGAATGTCCGTAATACAATTCACAGCATGAGAGAATTTGTGATGAATTCACAACTAGTGATTATATCTACATGTGCAATTGTAAAGTATTGAAATTGTCCCTAGTCGATGAATTGATAAATACGGACACTATCAATTCTGTTGAGACTAGCATGGGTTATTCTCTAATCAGCTGATTCTCACTGGCTGGTGACATTGGGATGTCCGGAGATAAACATGAATGCTAGTTAAGGGAACTAGTTCATTGGAGTGATTGGCTGTAAAACTTCATATGGTAGTCTACATATAGATATGTCAATGAAGTTCTTACTGCAGCTTAAGTGCGATGTTTCTTTGACTTGCGGTGTTCAAGTCATCTTGGTCATCGAGACTTATACTTTGACATCTTAAGCAAGCATCTCAAAGGAGGTGTGGACCCAGGATGATTGGGTATAAGCCGAAGTGCCCGAAGATGTTTGAATAGCCTACAAAGGATTCACCACTCCTTGCGAAGAGATGTATACCCAAGGCCTATCGTCCATTGTTACTTGAAGCCTCTGGCGAGAGCATGATATGTTCAGAGTATGAATCTCTTAAATACATGAGAGTAATTAGAATCTGTAGGACGAGAAAACGTTACTTGGGCTAGGTGTGACGTAGTCAGTCTAGTGGGGACTGACACACATAGACCATGTCCTAAACCAAGTGGGTATAAGATGGTGAAGGGAATGGGGCACGATTCATTATAGCTGCTGAAGGGTTTCAGAATTGTTTCTGAGGTCAACCATTGATCATTCGATTAATTGGGGATCATGATGTACTACTAGGTGCCACTCATGATCGTTCTATAATTGATTAATTATAGACAGCCAATATAAATCGAAAGCCTATTTAGTCACACGCACTACGAGTAATCCGAGGGATTTAAAACGAGTTGAAAATTGGATTTTCCAATCAAGAGATATTAGGTTTGGTTAAACCAAAACGATAAGTCGAATCTGAATTTTTCAGAGACGCATCGGAAGCGTAAAATGGCTAAGTCTTTTGAAGACTTAATAGATGAATTAAATAAGTTTAATTCATTGGGGCGTGGCTTGGATGGGCCGGCCAAAGAGGGTCTCCATCCTCTTTGCTTGATCGGCCACAATAAAGGGAGAGAACCAAGTTTTTGGTTCAATTTATAAAATAAACCAAGTGTGGTTTGTTTTATAAAATTATGGATAATATAAATTTTTATATAATAAACCAAGGTTTGGTTTATTTTTCATGGAAATTAAAATGAACCATGGACTGGTTTATTTTATTTTATAAAATCAATCATGGATTGATTTACCATGATAAGAAAATTTATTCCATAAGAAAAAAGGAGACTTGGTCGATTTTATCATGAATTAAAATATGATAAAACTTGGCATGATGGAATAAGTCTCTTTTTTGAGAGGCTTGATGGTTGAGTGGCCACTATATAAAGGACTCAAGGCAAGGCTTGGAAAATAATCGAAGTATTCTTTCCTGGGCTCTCTCCCTCTCCTCCCTTCTTCCTCTTGGCCGGCCACAAGGTTCCTCTCCCTTCTTCTTGCCGTGAGCACAAGGAGAAGCACCGAGGCGACGAAGTTCTTCCGTTGGGACGATCTTCCTCTCCGGCCATCATCACCTTGGGATTGGGCGCAAGTCATCTTCCTCCTTCTCGCCGGAATTGTGATTCCGGCCAACCTTGGTAGTGAGTTTTTCGATGTGATTACTTCTCTCTTAGTTTTTCTTGTCGCGTTCTCGGAGAATCTAGTAGTTCTCGAGAACACGAAACTCGTGGATTTGCGAAGTCATCCCGAAGATACTCGGCGTGGATGCGAATAGAGGCGGAGCTTCCAAGGGACGCTTACGGTTGGATCTCGTCCCTTCCTTCGAGTTACACGAGGTAATACGTAAATTAGTTTATGTTTCTGCAAAATTATAAATATATGATCATGTCTACACAAGATAAAGTTGCATGCTTAGATGTGTGGTTAAATAATTTGAGAAATTATTTATGCTAAACCTTCCGCTGCACGTAATTAATTTTAAAATTATGAACCCGCATCCATGTCATCATGCACCCGATCCCAACAGTGGTATCAGAGCCGAGGCTTGTTTTCGACATAATCATATAATTGTTTTTACGGAAAACATTGTCATGATCTCAATTTTGAAAAAATTTTCAATTATGAAAACTTTCCAATTATGGTAAATTTTCGATTTAGGAATTTCAAAGTTTGGAAATCATCATGAAATTTCGCAAACTTTTGAAATATCCCTGTTTCTGAAATTTTATGATAATTGTGAAAACTTTCCATTTTTGGAAACTTTCCAATTTTGGAAATTTCCATTTAGGAAATTTTCCAATTTTGGAAAAACGTAAGTTTTCTTTATACCAGAAACTTACAATTATTCTGAAAACCTTTTAATTTTTGGAAACTTTCCATTTATGGAAAGCTCGCAATTTTGGGCACTTTCTTTCAAGAAAGTCTAGACAAATTATGGGAATATTAATTGGCATTTAAATTCATAATTGGAAATTAAATTATTTACAAAATTCTTTATTTTGGATTGAGCCTCGGGGAGTCGTCCAATTTAAAGTTAGTTGTTATAATTAAATTTCCTAAATTGAATTTAAACGGTCAAATTCTTATTTTGGATTGAACCTCGGGGAGCCATCCAAATTAAGTTATTGATATTAATTTTTCATAAATAAAATATGTGATCAAATCTTGAAAATTTTTGAGGTGATTCTCAAATGATAATTTCCTTATTTGATTTATGAGGTGATGCTCTTACATATTATTGTCTCCAAAATTAATTAGGAAAATTGTTTCCTATAGAGTATATTTCCTTAAATAAGATTTTCATGAAAATAATATGTGGTTGAATTAAGGGAATCTGTCTCTTAATTTAATAAGATTTGATTTAGAGAAATCAAAGTCTTGAACATATTAATTCCGAAATTGATTATGATAATTTAGGAAATTGTTTCCCAAAAATAATTCCTTGAATAAAGTATGAAATTAGAATTAGGAAATCCGGTTCCTAATTCAATTAATGAGACTTGATAAATTAAGTCACATACATACTTTATTAAGGAAATAGTTAGAACATGACATAATTATATGTCATGAATGTGCATAAAAGAAAAGGATGAGACCCAAAACCCCTTACAAAATATTAAGGCCAACACCTTCCATTAATATGGTTAGAACCGGAGTTTTGTTTCTTGTTTGGGTTGATGGACACATCCATGCCCGGCTTGAACCTCAACATGTTCAAACCATGGAATTAGTTTATGATTAATATAGTTGGAGTCAGAGGTCAATCCTTAGTTTTGGTTGTTGGACACATCCAAGCCTGACTAAATGGTTGAATGAGCTCCAACCATATTAAAACTATTTCTTGATTAATGGGTCAACCTTAAGCTTAGAGCACCGATTTGTTGTGCCACAGCCAAGGTCGATGTAAAGAGAGGTGCAGTTGGATGCTATGTGTATTGTTGCATACTTGTTAATGAGTTAACAACCCAATGATTTATGTAAACATTCAATTAGTTGATAGCATAATGTGATATTTACATATGTATAATATGTAATCGGTATAATTACCTACCTTCATAGCTAAGAATAACTTGATGGACTCTAACTATGGTTGTTTTTATCTATGGTTGGATATCAACCTATTTGGAGATGTTCCTACGATCTCCCGAATTGATAAAAAGGGTTATTCAATTCGAAAAATAAATAGGATTTAATTAATGTATATTGATGCATTCTTTATCATTCTCATCACATAACCTCAATTTGTATTTCTAGGATAATCACCTGATCATGTCTTCTCTGAATTTGCGCTCCATTTTGGACACCAATAAGCTGACTGGGCCAAACTTCATGGACTGGCTTCGAAACCTGAGGATAGTCCTCAAGGCAGAAAATCTTGCTTATGTCCTTGAAGAACAACTTCCCAACCATCCTCCTAAAGATGCAACTCCAGACCAGTTAGTGGTCTATCAGAAACATGTGGCCGAATCTGAACTTGCGAGTTACATCATGCTGGCCGCTATGGTACCTGAGCTACAAAAGCAGCATGAGTATATGGATGCTCATACCATCGTCTTCCATCTTCATGAGCTGTTTGACGAGCAGGCGAGATCCGAAAGGTTTGAGGTCTCTAGACTCCTCTTCACCTCTAAGATACAGGAAGGCACTTCTGTTTCACAGTTTGTGTTGAAGATGTTGGGGTACATTGAGCGACTAGGCACACTCGGATTTGCAATGGATCACGAACTAAGTATTGACTTAATTCTGCATTGTTTGCCCAAGAGTTACTCACAGTTTGTGATGAACTATCGGATGAACAAACTGGAGACTACCATTCCTGAGTTGCTTAACCTGCTGAAGACTGTAGAGCCTTCTGTAAAGCAGGATCAGAAGACGGTATTGTTAGTTGGTTCCTCAAAGAAAGGTTCTAAGAGGAAGCCCAAAGAACAAAATAAGAGAAGGACGAAAAAGGCCAAAAAGACTGAAAAGGCACCAAAAGGCACATGCCATCACTGCGGCAAGGAGGGCCACTGGCGAAGAAACTGCAAGGTTTATCTTGAGTCCTTAAAGAAGAAGGCATCTGATGCCCCATCCTCTTCAGGTATCTTCGTTATTGAATGTCACTCTATTTCCTCGTACACCTAGGTACTTGATACTGGGTGTAACTCACATATATGTAATGACATACAGGGGCTAAGGAATAGAAGAAGACTCGTCAAGGGAGAAGCGAATTTACGAGTTGGAAATGGAGCAAAGATTGCTGCTATTGCCATCGGAACATATTTCCTAAAGCTCCCTACTGGACTTGTCTTAGAATTGGATAATTGTTATTTTGTTCCTTCGTTAATAAAGAACATTGTATCTATTTCATGCTTGAATGAAAAGGGTTATCATTTAACTTTTAGTAACAATTGCTGTTACATAACTTTAAATGATGTTCTATATGGGACTGGAACTTTGTGCAATGGTATCTACACGTTAGATTTATCCAGTGACGTTTTCAATATCGAAGTTAGCAACAAACGTGCTCGAATAGATATTCAAATAGACTCCTATACGTGGCATTGTCGTCTGGACCATGTAAGCAAGAAACGCATGACCAAATTACACCGATGTGGAATTTTGGAATCATTTGAACCTGGTTCATTTGATACATGCGAATCATGCTTAAAAGGCAAGATGACCAAATTACCCTTTTCCGAAAAAGGTAAACCAGTGGGAGAATTTCTTGGTCTAATACATACTGATGTATGTGGACCAATGTCAACTCTTGCACAAGGAGGCTATAGCTACTTCATTACCTTTATCGATGATCACTCACGATTCGAGTATGTGTTCTTAATGAAACACAAATCTGAAGCTTTTGAGAAATTCAAGGAGTTCAGAAGTGAAGTAGAGAAACAGCTTGGCAAAAGTATTAAGATACTTCGATCCGATCGGGGTGGTGAATACTTAAGTCAAGAGTTTCAAGATTATCTTAGGCACAATGGGATATTGTCTCAATGGACTCCGCCATATACACCACAGCATAATGGTGTATCTGAGAGGCGTAACCGAACCTTGATGGACATGGTTAGATCTATGATGAATCATGCAACTCTTCCAAAATCCTTTTGGGGCTATGCGCTTAAGACAGCTGTTTACTTACTAAATAGAGTCCCGACCAAGGTAGTCTCTACTACTCCATATGAGACGTGGAATAGTAAGAAACCTCATTTATCTCACCTAAAGATATGGGGTTGTCCTGCTTATGTAAAGCGGACTGTATCAGACAAATTGGATGCTAAGTCTGATAAATGTCTATTTATTGGATACCCTAAGGAAACAAAAGGTTACCAATTCTATCATCCCTTGGAACAAAAGGTGTTTGTTTCAAGGCATGCTGTATTTCTAGAAAAAGAATTTCTTTTACAAGAAAACAGTGGGAGTAGAATTGAACTTGAAGAAGTTCAAGAAACTCCAATAGACATTACAGAGACACCTAGTCTAGACCCACAACCAATAACTCATAATGATGAGCTATCAGTTGAACCTAAAACAACACCACTTCTTCGTAGGTCTGATAGGACACGCAATATTCCAGAGAGATACGGATTTCTCATAAGTGAATCGAACGACGTGTTACTCATTAACGATGATGAACCTATCAGTTGTAACGCCCGCTTTTTTTTTCCTAAAGCGGCGTTACGCTAACGTACGTAGGGGCATGTGAACATCGTAAGGCAGCGGAATACTTAAATTTTACATATACATGCACCTATCTATCCTTCCTAACATGGTGACATGGAACTTAGCATAGTAACATCATACTTAGCATCATAGCATACTTAACATCATATCATACTGAACATCATGTTATAAAGTCACCTAAGTCATTCCGTAAGCACATAAGTAGCAAACGTAAAGTTTTAGCATAAGACTTGTAAATGTATCTCTTCCTTGGCCAAGTCACTACCACACATATATTCTTGTCCCTCCTGCTGCTTCCCCCTATTGTCCTCTTGCTTGATCTACGGTACAAGGAAATAAGACTATAATCACATAGGCGTAGTAAGACTCTTTCCTACTCACTAAAATCATTAGTCACTTAAACATAAGCACACAAAACATTAACATAACTTGGTGCTTGGCATGAATCATAAGCATAAGACTTCAACCATTCTTAACAATATCTACGCATGGCATACATATAAACATAAAAGCATAATTAACATGGCATGATACATGGCATACATATGAACACAAAAGCATAATTAGCATGGCATGATACATGGCATACATATAAACATAAAAGCATAATTATCATGGCATGGTACATGGTATACATATAAACATAAAAGCATAATTATCATTATTATCTTGGCATAATGCATAGCATGAATGGATGCATGAGTCAAATGCATGTACATAAGGATGCTTACTTTTAAAACCATACTTTTAATTACTTAAACATAATCATAACATCATTAGGGTCCCCGGCTTGTACCACATACATACATCATAAGCGCGCATCCCTAAGTAGATACGAGGTAGCGAGCCCCGACCTACTAGGGTAAGGACAGCATAGTCGGTAGTCCAGAACCGGGTCATTCTTAAGGTGCCCATCCCTGTTGCACAGCTTCGGTAGTGCCAGAACCGTGGACAGCATAGTCGGTAGTCCAGAACCGGGACGTTCTTAAGGTGCCCATCCCTTGGACCCAAACTTCGGTCCGGTACAAGCCCATTCATAAGGTAAAATACTTTACATGCTTCATCATTCGTAAAACATGGCATACATCTTCATTCATAAAACATGGCATGTGTAACGACCCGGCCCGTCTACCGGCCCATTTACCGGTCCTCATGACCATCGTACCGTCGTACCGTCGACCATCGGCCGTGCCGTCATTCATAAACATAACATGCTTACATAAAACATCATTCTTGTTCTTGGTACTTGCATAATCATAGTACATAAGGTAAGCATTGCGTTGTATTCATAGATCATGACATGTTCACCTAAACCATCCTCCTAATTCATAGAGCTTGCATGATCATGACACATAAGATAAACATTGCATTATATCCATAAAACATGCCATAATTACATAGACCATTCTCCTAATTCATCTACTTGCATGATCATGATACATAAGGTAAGCCTTGCATTACGTTCATAAAACATGGCATATTCACATAAAACATTCTCCTAATTCATCTAACTTGCATGATCATGATACATAAAATAACTATGGCATCTAACATAATCATATCAAACGTGAACTATAACGCCTAAGGTTAGGGTTAAAGATAACATAATTTCTACCACATGCTTGAACCTATATATCATAATAAGCCATAAACCATCATTCTTGAAACCCTAACTCCACCTAAACCCCATTTACATGGCCTGGCCGAAACTTGTAAGGAAAGGGTTCAACCATTCAAATGACATGTAAGGTAGCATAAGGTAAATACAAGACCATACATTACTTATAAGTCATAGGAAGCTATTAGGGCTCATGTTTTAGGGTTAACCCTAACTCCTAGCCCTTCTTCCTAGGGTTGGCCGAAACCCACATGGACCATGGGTCCATGGAAAATTTATAAAAATTCCAATTAAACATCTAACACCACCCATGTCATACCATAGGAGCCATTGGAACCCATACTTGCCACAAACCCTAACTCCTTGCCCTATTACCCATCTTGGCCGAAACTTGTAGGGCCTCTAGGCCATGTGAAAATTCACATAAAACATCCTCAACCTCCCTTGTATCCTTAGGGTATACAAGACATACACTTGGAGGGTTAAATCCATCCCTTGCCATGGACTCCTTATCATGGTCCCAAGCCCTAGAAGGTCTTAGGGTATTCCAAAAATTCCTAAAAATTATACTTATTCTCTAAACATCATGAAAACACTTTAGAAAGCATGATTTAGATTTTTAACATCATCATGGACCCAAAACCCATGGTGGCCGAATACTTTAGGGTCCCAAAACATGGTTTTCTCAACATCAAATCTAAAACCAACTTTATATTATGCTAAAAATCACAAAGGAACTATTATACCACAGGTGAGGGAGTCTTACCTTAGGGTATCTTGGTTTTAGACCTTAGGTTTGGGAGAAGGATGAAGACCTTTGTGCTTTTTAACCACCTCTAGCCTTTGTAACCTTGAACAAGAATCTTGGATCTTGAAGGAGTGGACTTCTTGTGGACTTTTTCCCAAAGAAAACCCCTCCTATGGGGTTCGGCTAGAAGGAGGAAGAAGGAGAAGAAATGTGGCTTGGTGGATGAGGAGAAGAGAAATGAACCTTAATGGTTAAGTTATCTCTTATTTATGCACCATGAAGAGGGGTAAGTGAAGAGACATGGTGCCTTCTCTCATGTGACTCTTCACTTCCTCTAGCCTTAACAAAAATTTATTTCATTCCCTCATAGCACTCCCTTGCTAGATGAATTGGTTAGTGCATGCATGGTTGTAGACTATGTCCAAGGTTTAATCTTTGGTGCATGCACTTTATTTTTATTTTCTTTTTATTTCATTTTTTTCTTATTTTCAAAAATTCCCTAAAATTCCCCCATAATCATGCTAAAATTCCAAATTACAATTCTTTTATATTTATATTAATTTCTACCTAATTAAAACTCATTTTTGAAGCCCATATAAGGCCCATTAGTACTTAACTTCTCAATTTAAATGAGAAAATCATGTACCTCCAGCCTAGGGTTCGTACTAATATCTCTAGGTTCCTCGAAAAATTATCTAGACATGATCAATATTTTAAGGAAAATATTAAGATAATTTTCCGGGTCGTTACAATCCCCCATACCTCGTGAAAGTTCGTCCTCGAACTTAGAATAATTCCGGGTACTTGCGCCTCATCGTCCTCGCGTTCCCAAGTAGCTTCCTCGAACCGTTGATTTTGCCATAGGACCTTGACTAAGGATACCTCCTTGTTCCTTAGCTTCTTGACTTCCCGATCCAAAATCTGGATAGGTCGGCTTTCATAACTTAGGTCCTCCTGAACTTGTACTGTCTGTGGCTCGATCACTTGGTCTATATTGGAAACACACTTCTTCAGCATTGACACATGAAACACATTATGAATAGCTGTCATCTCCTGAGGCTGCTCCAGCTCATATGCCACCTTGCCAACTCTTTTCAGAATCATGTACGGTCCCACGTATCGTGGACTCAGTTTTCCTTTCCTCCCAAATCTTGTCACCCCTTTCATCAGAGCCACTTTGAGGAATACTAGATCTCCAACATTGAATTCCAATGGCCGACGCCGAACATCCGCATAGCTCTTCTGCCGACTCTGCGTAGTTTCTATCCATCGTCGAATGTTCTGTATCGCTCGGGTGGTGTCGTCGATGAGGTCCGTCGTGAGCCCCATCGCCTTCTTTTCACCACCTTCATACCAACAGATTGGAGACCTACATCTCCTCCCATACAAAGCTTCGTAAGGTGCCATTCCGATAGTAGCTTGGTAGCAATTATTGTAAGCAAATTCTGCTAAATATAGATATCGGCACCAACTTCCTTTGAAATCCAGGGCACAAGCTCTCAACATATCCTCTAATACTTGATTCACTCACTCCGTTTGCCCGTCAGTCTGAGGGTGAAAAGCAGTGCTGAACTGCAGTTTAGTGCCAAGAGACTTCTGGATGCATTCCCAAAAATGTGAGGTAAAGCGACCATCCCTATCAGAGGTGATAGTCTTGGGAACCCCATGGAGTCTAATTATCTCTCTAGCATATACTTGAGCTAGTTGCTCAATCGAATAAGTCATCTTGACTGCTAGGAAGTGAGCAGACTTCGTCAACCTGTCCACAATTACCCATATCGCGTCATATCCATTCGTAGTCCTGGGAAGTCCTGAAATGAAATCCATAGAAATGTCTTCCCATTTCCACTCCGGAATCGGGAGTGGCTGTAGGACTCCGCCGGGTCGCTGGTGTTCTGCTTTCACTCATTGGCAAGTCAGGCAAGTACTCACATGCTGAGCCACATCCCTCTTCATGCCAGACCACCAAAATTTCTCCCTCAGATCCTGATACATTTTAGTGGATCCTGGATGCATCGAATAAGGGGTTTCGTGAGCTTCCACAAATATCTTTCTCCGCAGCTCCAGATCACTAGGGATACATAGACGATCCCTAAGGTATAGTACCCCCCCCCCCCGTCGGCGATATGAAAACCATCGCCCTTCCCTTCTAAGATCTCCTGTTTGATTCTCTGAAGACCCGAATCACAATTTTGCTTTTCCAATATGTCCTCAAACAGCATTGGTGCTAGTGTCATCGTGGAAAGCCGTCCGGAAATGACCTCGACTCCAAAATTAACCATTTCCCTTCCGAGTAGCCGGGGTAATATGGATACGGATGTCAAGGTGGCACTTGACTTCCTGCTGAGTGCATCGGCCACTTTGTTTGCCTTCCCTGGATGGTAGAAGATTTCGCAGTCGTAATCCTTCACCAACTCTAGCCATCGTTGTCGCATATTCAAGTCTTTCTGAGTGAAGAAATATCGCAGACTCTGGTGGTCTATATAGATCCTACACTGTGCTCCATACAGATAATGCCTCCATATCTTAAGAGCGAAGACCACCGCAGCCAATTCCAGATCATGAGTGGGGTAGTTCTGCTCATGTTCCTTGAGTTGCCTAGAGGCATAAGCAATGACCTTACCCCCCCCCTCGCATAAGTACAGCTCCAAGTCCTAGCTTGGAGGCATCGCTGTACATATCGAAGTCCTGATTACCTTCCGGAAGGGTGAGAATTGGAGCACTGGTAAGTCTCCTTTTTAGTTCCAAGAAGCTCCTTTCGCAGTTCTCCGTCCACTCGTACTTTTTATCCTTCCGGGTGAGAGCCGTTAGGGGAGCTGCGATTCTCGCAAAGTCCTCTACAAACTTCCGATAATAGCCTGCCAGCCCGAGAAAACTTCTGATTTCATTAGCGTTCTTTGGCCGACTCCAGTTATTCACGGCTTCAATCTTGGTTGGGTCTACCATAACTCCATCTTTGGAAATGATATGGCCCAAAAAGGCCACTTGATCGAGCCAGAACTCGCATTTGGAAAATTTTGCATACAGCTGCTTTTCCCGAAGAATCTGTAATACCATCTTCAGGTGCTCAGCATGCTCTTCCTGGGTCCTCGAATAAATGAGGATATCGTCGATGAACACGATCACAAATTTGTCGAGAAAAGATAAGAATACCCGATTCATCAGGTCCATAAACATGGCAGGAGCATTTGTCACGCCGAAAGGCATAACCACAAATTCAAAATGCCTGTACCTTGTTCGGAAAGTCGTCTTCGGAATATCCTCCTGTTTTACTCTAACTTGATAATAACCAGACCTCAGATCAATCTTCGAGAAAACCGTAGCTCCCTTTAATTGATCAAACAGGTCGTCTATCCTCGGAAGTGGATACCTATTCTTGATCGTTACGTTGTTCAGTGCTCGATAATCTATACACATTCGCATAGATCCGTCTTTCTTCTTTACGAACAGTACCGGGGCTCCCCAAGGGGAATGACTAGGGCGAATAAATCCCTTGTCAAGCAACTCCTGTAACTGTTCTTGTAGCTCCTTTAATTCAACCGGCGCCATACGGTAGGGAGCCTTGGAGATCGGGTTGGTACCAGGTACCAATTCGATTTCGAATTCCACCTCTCTATCCGGAGCTAATCCTGGTAATTCATCTGGAAATACCTCTGGGTAATCGCATACCACCCTGACATCTTCCATCTTCTGATTCTTCATTTGACTGGCATCAACCACATATGCCAGAAACCCAGTATATCCTTTGTCTAACATCTTCTGTGCTTGGAGAGTTGATAAGAATTTCCTGGCTCTTGTTCTTGGCTCTCCGATGAATTCAAACTTAGAAGTTGCCTCGGGTCGAAAGACCACCTTTCTCTTACGGCACTCGATAGAAGCACCGTATTTGCCCAGAAAATCCATTCCCATTATAACATCATAATCTTGCATGTCGAGCACTATCAGATCGCAGTAGAGTTCTCTTCCTGCGATTCCGACAGGCACCGCACGCAGTACATGGGTGGACGTCATTATCTCTCCCGAAGGCAGGGCTGTTAAGAACTTGTAGTCTAATACTTGCGGAATCATATCTATCTTCTTGATATATGGCACAGAAATGAACGAGTGCGTTGCCCCAGTATCAAATAATGCAGTAGCGTACTTACTGAAAATAAGTATCTGACCTGTGACAACGGTAGAAGCTCCCGCAGCCTCCTCCTTGGTAACCGAGAAAACCCTAGCGTTCGTCATAGTTGGTGGGGCCTCCAGCATTGGGGTACCCTCCAGCTCAGCTTGCATATAGTGCAGTTTCGCTGGAGCACCTTGGTATTGGACGATTGGTTGGGGAAGGGCCTGGTTCCTGGTAGGATAATAAGCCGCCATATGCCCTTCCACTCCACAGGTGAAACACCGGTTCGTACCTTTACGGCATTCCCCGGAGTGTCCTTTTCCGCATGTCGCGCACAGGGAGGGCTTGGCCTGTTTGTTTGCTGGGCCCCCTTGGGGGTTGTTCCATGGCTTCCGTTTACCACCTTGGTCTCCTCTCCAGTTAGTATTGGCACTCTGGGGTCTTTGCCCTCCTGAGCGAAGATGAAAGGAAAATATCAAGGGTAATGAAAGAAAGAATCGAGAATCCCGGAGTGAACTTGATCCTTACTTTCATTTAGTGTCTTCCTTTGCTGATTGATATTGTTTAGATAGTGCTCAGTGAGTAAGGCGCTACTAAACAGCTCCTCAGCGGTCTGCGGTCTGTTAACTCCGCCGGCCACATTCAGAGCTATTTCCGGCCGCAACATCTTCAACATAAGTCGAACCCTTTCTTTTTCAGTGCGGACCAGCTCGGGGCATAGGCGAGCCAGTCGATTGAATTTCTTCACGGCTTCATTAACCGAGAGGTCGCCCTGGCGGAATTCCGTGAACTCATCGTAATGTTTGTTCGTGATGCGCAGGTTGAAGAATTCTTCAAAGAATTCCGACTCAAAATCTGACCACATCATCTGATTCACCTGTCTTTTAGCCTTGACCCTTTCCCACCACATTCTGGCATCCCCAGAAAGGCAGAATGATGCGCACTTGATCTTCTCATGCTTCGGCCAATCGAGCAGCTCTAGTGTACTTTCCACTGTCTTAAACCACACTTGAGCGTCCCATGGTTCGCCAGTACCTGAGAAGTTTTCCGGTTTCAGCCTCAACCACTGGATCAAGTAAGCCTCTTGTCGTGCTACAGTGGTCGGGCCTGTCAGCGGGGTTTGCGTAACTGTGGGCGCTACGGGTATAGCGGTCTGATTCACTGGGGGAGTAGTGGAATTTTCTTGCTGATTCACTAAGGTATTAATGGTTTGCTGCTGCTCAGTAACTTGTCGCTGGAGCTGGGTCACCAATTGCATCAGGTCAGGCGGTGGAGCTGTCTCGTTAAGTTGGTTACTCTGTCTTCTGGCCATGTTTTTCTTCACCAAAGATAAATGTGGATGATATGAGTTATTGTTATTCCTACTCCCCATATTAAATTCTAAATTATTTAATTCATAAAAATATCATTCATAGTTACATATCCTAAAGAAATTTTCATCATAAACATCATTCATACTTGCATATTCTAAAATCATAGGTATCATCTATACTGGCAATTTCTAGAATCATTAGAGAACATAAGGTATGCATAGAGGTACATACATGGAAGCGGCAGGAAGAGGACTTGATGTGTGTGTAGTGAAATGGTAACTGCTCTGATACCAACCTGTAACGCCCACTTTTTTTTTTCCTAAAGCGGCGTTACGCTAACGTACTTAGGGGCATGTGAACATCGTAAGGCAGCGGAATACTTAAATTTTACATATACATGCACCTATTTATCCTTCCTAACATGGTGACATGGAACTTAGCATAGTAACATCATACTTAGCATCATAGCATACTTAACATCATATCATACTGAACATCATGTCATAAAGTCACCTAAGTCATTCCGTAAGCACATAAGTAGCAAACGTAAAGTTTTAGCATAAGACTTGTAAATGTATCTCTTCCTTGGCCAAGTCACTACCACACACATATTCTTGTCCCTCCTGCTGCTTCCCCCTATTGTCCTCTTGCTTGATCTGCGGTACAAGGAAATAAGACTACAAGCACATGGGCTTAGTAAGACTCTTTCCTACTCACTAAAACCATTCGTCACTTAAACATAAGCACACAAAACATTAACATAACTTGGTGCTAGGCATGAATCATAAGCATAAGACTTCAACCATTCTTAACAATATCTACGCATGGCATACATATAAACATAAAAGCATAATTAACATGGTATGATACATGGCATACATATGAACACAAAAGCATAATTAGCATGGCATGATACATGGCATACATATAAACATAAAAGCATAATTATCATGGCATGGTACATGGTATACATATAAACATAAAAGCATAATTATCATTATTATCTTGGCATAATGCATAGCATGAATGGATGCATGAGTCAAATGCATGTACATAAGGATGCTTACTTTTAAAACCATACTTTTAATTACTTAAACATAATCATAACATCATTGGGGTCCCCGGCTTGTACCACATACATACATCATAAGCGCGCATCCCTAAGTAGATACGAGGTAGCGAGCCCCGACCTACTAGGGTAAGGACAGCATAGTCGGTAGTCCCAGAACCGGGGCGTTCTTAAGGTGCCCATCCTTGTTGCACAACTTCGGTAGTGCCAGAACCGTGGACAGCATAGTCGGTAGTCCAGAACCGGGACGTTCTTAAGGTGCCCATCCCTTGGACCCAAACTTCGGTCCGGTACAAGCCCATTCATAAGGTAAAATACTTTACATGCTTCATCATTCGTAAAACATGGCATACATCTTCATTCATAAAACATGGCATGTGTAACGACCCGGCCCGTCTACCGGCCCATTTACCGGTCCTCACGACCGTCGTACCGTCGACCATCGGTCGTGCCGTCATTGATAAACATAACATGCTTACATAAAACATCATTCTTGTTCTTGGTACTTGCATAATCATAGTACATAAGGTAAGCATTGCGTTGTATTCATAGATCATGACATGTTCACCTAAACCATCCTCCTAATTCATAGAGCTTGCATGATCATGACACATAAGATAAACATTGCATTATATCCATAAAACATGCCATAATTACATAGACCATTCTCCTAATTCATCTACTTGCATGATCATGATACATAAGGTAAGCCTTGCATTACGTTCATAAAACATGGCATATTCACATAAAACATTCTCCTAATTCATCTAACTTGCATGATCATGATACATAAAATAACCATGGCATCTAACATAATCATATCAAACGAGAACTATAACGCCTAAGGTTAGGGTTAAAGATAACATAATTTCTACCACATGCTTGAACCTATATATCATAATAAGCCATAAACCATCATTCTTGAAACCCTAACTCCACCTAAACCCCATTTACATGGCCTGGCCGAAACTTGTAAGGAAAGGGTTCAACCATTCAAATGACATGTAAGGTAGCATAAGGTAAATACAAGACCATACATTACTTATAAGTCATAGGAAGCTATTAGGGCTCATGTTTTAGGGTTAACCCTAACTCCTAGCCCTTCTTCCTAGGGTTGGCCGAAACCCACATGGACCATGGGTCCATGGAAAATTTATAAAAATTCCAATTAAACATCTAACACCACCCATGTCATACCATAGGAGCCATTGGAACCCATACTTGCCACAAACCCTAACTCCTTGCCCTATTACCCATCTTGGCCGAAACTTGTAGGGCCTCTAGGCCATGTGAAAATTCACATAAAACATCCTCAACCTCCCTTGTATCCTTAGGGTATACAAGACATACACTTGGAGGGTTAAATCCATCCCTTGCCATGGACTCCTTATCATGGTCCCAAGCCCTAGAAGGTCTTAGGGTATTCCAAAAATTCCTAAAAATTATACTTATTCTCTAAACATCATGAAAACACTTTAGAAAGCATGATTTAGATTTTTAACATCATCATGGACCCAAAACCCATGGTGGCCGAATACTTTAGGGTCCCAAAACATGGTTTTCTCAACATCAAATCTAAAACCAACTTTATATTATGCTAAAAATCACAAAGGAACTATTATACCACAGGTGAGGGAGTCTTACCTTAGGGTATCTTGGTTTTAGACCTTAGGTTTGGGAGAAGGATGAAGACCTTTGTGCTTTTTAACCACCTCTAGCCTTTGTAACCTTGAACAAGAATCTTGGATCTTGAAGGAGTGGACTTCTTGTGGACTTTTTCCCAAAGAAAACCCCTCATATGGGGTTCGGCTAGAAGGAGGAAGAAGGAGAAGAAATGTGGCTTGGTGGATGAGAAGAGAAATGAACCTTAATGGTTAAGTTATCTCTTATTTATGCACCATGAAGAGGGGTAAGTGAAGAGACATGGTGTCTTCTCTCATGTGACTCTTCACTTCCTCTAGCCTTAACAAGAATTTACTTCATTCCCTCATAGCACTCCCTTGCTAGGTGAATTGGTTAGTGCATGCATGGTTGTAGACTAGGTCCAAGGTTCAATCCTTGGTGCATGCACATTATTTTTAGTTTCTTTTTATTTCATTTTTTTCTTATTTTCGAAAATTCCCTAAAATTCCCCCATAATCATGCTTAAGTTCCAAATTACAATTCTTTTATATTTATATTAATTTCTACCTAATTAAAACCCATTTTTGAAGCCCATATAAGTCCCATTAGTACTTAACTTCTCAATTTAAATGAGAAAATCATGTACCTCCAGCCTAGGGTTCATACTAATATCTCTAGGTTCCTCGGAAAATTATCTAGACTTGATCAATATTTTAAGGAAAATATTAAGATAATTTTTCGGGTCGTTACATCAGTTATGAAGATGTTCTGAAAATTTCAGAAAGGGATAAATGGCTTTAAGCCATCAAGTCGGAAATGGATTCCATGTACGAAAATTAAGTATGGGACTTGGTTAACCCACCTGAAGGGATTAAGCCCATAGGGTGCAAGTGGGTTTTCAAGAAGAAAACCGACATGGAAGGTAATGTTGTTACCTTTAAGGCTAGATTAGTGGCAAAAGGATATCGTTAGAAACAAGGAATTGATTATGACGAAACCTATTCGCCAGTAGCTATGCTTAAATCCATTCGGATGCTCCTGGCCATAGCAGCTCATTATGATTATGAGATATGGCAAATGGATGTGAAAACAGCTTTCCTTAATCGAAACCTGCTTGAGGATGTATACATGATACAACCTGAAGGTTTCACATCGGTTAATAAAACCAAAGTATGCAAGCTTCGACGATCCATATATGGATTAAAGCAAGCATCCAGGAGCTGGAACATCCATTTTGATGAGACAATCAAAGAGTTTGATTTCTCACAAAATCCTGACGAACCTTGTGTGTATAAGAAGGTTAGTGGGAGTGTAGTCGTATTCCTAGTGTTATATGTCGATAACATATTACTTATAGGAAACGATATATCAGTCTTAGAGTCAGTTAAAATTTGGTTGTCCAAAACTTTCTCCATGAAAGACCTGGGAGAAGCAACCTATATCCTTGGGATTAGAATCTATAGAGATAGATCAAAACGTTTGCTTGGTCTTTCGCAGTCTACATATATAGACCAAGTGTTAGAAAGGTTTAGCATGTCGGAATCCAAGAAAGGTTACCTTCCCATCAGGCATGGGATCAACCTTTCGAAGTCTATGTGTCCACGCACAAAAGAAGAGAGGATTTGCATGAATAAGATTCCTTATGCATCCGCCATAGGATCTATCATGTATGCTATGTTATGTACTAGGCCCGATGTATCATATGCTCTGAGCATCACAAGCAGATACCAGTCTGATCCAGGAATGGATCATTGGGCGGCTGTCAAGACAATCCTCAAGTACTTAAGAAGAACTAAGGATGTGTTCCTAATATATGGAGAAGGAGATATGGTAATACGTGGGTATACAGATGCCAGTTTCCAGACAGA
The DNA here is from genome assembly GCA_024364735.1 of Boesenbergia rotunda. Classification (NCBI taxonomy): domain Eukaryota; kingdom Viridiplantae; phylum Streptophyta; class Magnoliopsida; order Zingiberales; family Zingiberaceae; genus Boesenbergia; species Boesenbergia rotunda. Next base: position 378,334 of record JAGFNQ010004109.1, on the reverse strand, counting down.
TAAGGATGACTCCAAATCTCAGTTCGGATACGTATTTATTTTGAATGGAGGTACAATAAGTTGGAAGAGTTCCATGCAAGACACCGTAGCGGATTCTACCACGGAAGCGGAATATATTGCAGCTTCGGAAGCAGCAAAGGAAGCAGTCTGGATCAAGAAGTTTGTCTCAGAACTTGGTGTGGTTCCAACCATTGATGAAGCAATACCGATTTACTGTACAACAATGGAGCTATTGCACAAGCAAAGGAACCAAGGTCTCATCAACGATCCAAACATGTGCTTCACCGCCATCATCTGATCAGAGAGATTATAAGTAGGAAGATATACAAATTGAGAAAATTCCCACTGAAAGGAATTTAGCGGATCCTTTAACTAAGGTCTTGCCTCAAAGCAAGTTTGAGGGTCATGTTAGAGCCTGTGGTATTGGATACCGTAGCGATTGGCATTAGGCCAAGTGGGAGTTTGTTAGTAATATGAGAAAAATGTCCTAAGGCATTCGCCTTATGATTGTAATCATTTATTTTAATAAATGAATATTCACTATTTGAGTATACATGTTTATGTATTTGATTGAGATCTTAAACTCATTTACTGAATGTCCGCAATACAATTCACAGCATGAGAGAATTTGTGATGAATTCACAACTAGTGATTATCTCTACATGTGCAATTATGAAGTATTGAAATTGTCCCTAGTCGATGAATTGATAAATACGAACACTATCAATTCTGTTGAGACTAGCATGGGTTATTCTCTAATCAGCTGATTCTCACTGGCTGGTGACATTGGGATGTCCGGAGATAAACATGAATGCTAGTTAAGGGAACTAGTTCATTGGAGTGATTGGCTGTAAAACTTCATATGGTAGTCTACATATAGATATGTCAATGAAGTTCTTACTGCAGCTTAAGTGCGATGTTCCTTTGACTTGCGGTGTTCAAGTCATCTTGGTCATGGAGACTTATACTTTGACATCTTAAGCAAGCATCTCCAAGGAGGTGTGGACCCAGGATGATTGGGTATAAGCCGAAGTGCCCGAAGATGTTTGAACAGCCTATAAAGGATTCACCACTCCTTGCGAGGAGATGTATACCCAAGGCCTATCGTCGGATTGTTACTCGAAGCCTCTGGCCAGAGCATGACATGTTTAGAGTTTGAATCTCTTAAATACATGAGAGTAATTAGAATCCGTAGGACGAGAAAACGTTACATGGGCTAGGTGTGACGTAGTCAGCCTAGTGGGGACTGACACACATAGACCATGTCCTGAACCAAGTGGGTATAAGATGGTGAAGGGAATGGGGCACGATTCATTATAGCTGTTGAAGGGTTTCAGAATTGTTTCTGAGGTCAACCGTTGATCTTTCGATTAATTGGGGGTCATGATGTACTACTAGGTGCCACTCATGATCGTTCTATAATTGATTAATTATAGACGGCCAACATAAATCGAAACCCTATTTATTCACACGCACTACGAGTAATCCGAGGGATTTAAAACGAGTTGAAAATTAGATTTTCCAATCAAGAGAGATTAGGTTTGGTTAAGCTAAACGATAAGTCGAATCTGAATTTTTCAGAGACGCATCGGAAGCGTAAAATGGCTAAGTCTTTTGAAGACTTAATAGATGAATTAAATAAGTTTAATTCATTGGGGCGTGGCTTGGATGGGCCGGCCAGAGAGGGTCTCCATCCTCTTTGCTTGGCCGGCCACAACAAAGGGAGAGAACCAAGTTTTTGGTTCAATTTATAAAATAAACCAAGTGTGGTTTGTTTTATAAAATTATGGATGATATAAATTTTTATATAATAAACCAAGGTTTGGTTTATTTTTCATGGAAATTAAAATGAACGATGGACTGGTTTATTTTATTTTATAAAATCAATCATGGATTGATTTACCATGATAAGAAAATTTATTCCATAAGAAAAAAAGGAGACTTGGTCGATTTTATCATGAATTAAAATATGATAAAACTTGTCATGATGGAATAAGTCTCTTTTTTGAGAGGCTTGGTGGTTGAGAGGCCACTATATAAAGGACCCAAGGCAAAGCTTGGAAAATAATCGAAGTATTCTTGCCTGGGCTCTCTCCCTCTCCTCCCTTCTTCCTCTTGGCCGGCCACAAGGTTCCTCTCCCTTCTTCTTGCCGTGAGCACAAGGAGAAGCACCGAGGCGACGAAGTTCTTCCATTAGGACGATCTTCCTCTCCGGCCATCATCACCTTGGGATTGGGCGCAAGTCATCTTCCTCCTTCTCGCCGGAATTGTGATTCCGGCCAACCTTGGTAGTGAGTTTTTCGATGTGATTACTTCTCTCTTAGTTTTTCTTGTCGCGTTCTCGGAGAATCTAGTAGTTCTCGAGAACACGAAACTCGTGGCTTTGCGAAGCCATCCCGATGATACTTGGTGTGGACGCGAATAGAGGCGGAGCTTCCAAGGGATGCTTACGGTTGGATCTCGTCCCTTCCTTCGAGTTACGCGAGGTAATACATAAATTAGTTTATGTTTCTGCAAAATTATAAATATATGATCATGACTACACAAGATAAAGTTGCATGCTTAGATGTGTGGTTAAATAATTTGAGAAATTATTTATGCTAAACCTTCCGCTGCACGTTATTAATTTTAAAATTACGAACCCGCATCCATGTCAACATGCACCCGGTCCCAACACATGGGCGCATGTTGTTGATGCAGTCTGGCCCTGATTGTTGTTTTGGTGTTGACACTAATTTTAGTTTAGGTTAATGAGATGAGTCTGGTTTAAGTCCTGGTCGGGGATTGGGCACGACTCCCGGTGAGTGAGGCCGGTTGAATGAAACCCTAGTGAGTGAAGCCAGATCCTAGCTTGGGAAGCTAGGTTGAATGAAACCCTGGTGAGTGAAGCCAGGTCCTAGCTTCAGAAGCTAGGTTGAATGAAACCCTGGTGAGTGAAGCCAGGTCCTAGCTTGGTAAGCTAGGTTGACTGAAATCCTGGTGGGTGAAGTCAGGTCCTAGCTTAGAAAGCTAGGTTGGATGAAACCCTGATGAGTGAAGCCAGGTCCTAGCTTGGGAAGCTAGGTTGACTGAAACCCTGGTGAGTGAAGCCAGGTCCTAGCATGGGAATCTAGGTTGAACGAAGTCTCAGTGAGTGAAGCTAGGCACGGAGTCTTGGTTCGGGGGACTGAGAACGAGTCAGAGAAGGCTAGGAAGCATGTTCTCTTGACTTATGGTGGAGTTGGCCTTGGCTGGATCGGTCTGGTGACCAATCAGGGAGTTGGCACGAACTCCCTGTTGTTGATCGGTCTGGTGACCGATCCAGAGAAGTCTGATCAGTCTGGTGACCGATCAGGGAGAGAACAGAAACATTGTTTGGCTTCTGTTCGACTCCTGATCGGTCTGGTGACCGATCAGGGAGAGAACAGAAGTTTATGGTTCGGCTTCTGTGTGGCTTCAGATCGTTCTGGTGAACGATCAGAGACCCTTGATCAGTCAGTGTAACCGATCAAATTGTCGTAAGGTTTCTCACCTAGACCGATCAGACTAGAGTCTGATTGGTCAGGGAGTGACCTGATCGGTCCCCAGGCCGATCAGGGCACAACCCGATCGGTCAGGTGACCAATCAGGGGGCGTGGGATGTGAAGCTGAAGGTTCTCTCCTCACATGTTGGATCGGTCTGGTGACCGATCCTCAGTACTTGATCGGTCAGGGTGACCGATCATAGATGCGTTCGCGATCCCAGGTTTCACACTGGGAACCGATCAGGCTGGAGCTTGATCGGTCTGGGCTTACCCTGATCGGTCCAGTGACCGATCAGGGTCCTCTCTGATCGGTCTGGGGACCGATCAGTAGCTGAAAACTTTATTTCAAATACATTGTCAGACTTCTGATCGCGCTCTGAACACTACTGATTTCGCTCTGATTTTTTCTCTGCTATTACTGGTGCAAGTTTGATTTCATTTGTTAAACCTCTGTTTGTTGGGACTTGGATGGCTAGAGAGGGGGGGTGAATATAGCCAGACACTAAATCTTGCACTTTTGAACTTCTGCACTTGATGATTAGTCGCAGCGGAAGAAATACAAAGTATACCAGCAAAAACAAAGTGCAGAAACTAAAGACAAACCAAAACGCTAACAAGGATCGTTTACAAGGTTCGGGGATAACTTGCCCCTACTCCTAGGCGTGCCCTTAAGGTGGGCGATCCCTTGATCGTCGGCAGATCAAGCCCCGATGAACACCGGATAAGATAGAGCCTCCTTCTCAGTGGAGAAACCTCTCCACAGATCTCACGGATGATTGAACTTGAGTACAAGAGATCACACAAGAAGGAACGCTCACACAGATCTCACAGGAATGCAACAAGAACACTTAAGCACAAAAGCACCAGAGAGCTCTCGACACAGCCCAGCCAAACTCCTCAAGTTTTTGTCTGTTCGTCCCCTCCGCTCCTCTGCTTCCAGCTTTGTCTTAAGCTTCCTCTCACCATCGCAAGCTTCATCAGCATCCACTGAGCCAGCCTGAACCCACTGACCTCCCTTAGCACTCAGTCCACTGAAGATCTCCTCTCCAGCTGAGCCTCCGTTAGTCGCCAACTGCGCCAGTTGCCGTTGAAACCTGAGAAGAAGAAACACCCAAACCTGCTCAACAGAAAGCCTCTCATTGACCCTCCTTGAGTGTTTGAATCACCTGCACACTTCAACAGAGGCTTAGCAAAACATATCACAAAGAATCGGCAGTGTATCAGAAAAAGCGCAGAGAAAACAGACGCGATTAGAGCGTCTGACAGTGATCAGAGTGAACCATGATCGGTCACCAGACTGATCAGAGTCACCCCTGACCGATCAGGCTCCAGCCTGATCGGTCCACAGTAGGAAACTGGGAAATCGCGGCAGATCAGGATCGATCACCGGACCGATCCACATGGTTGATGGGATTCCCAGCTTTCGCAACCAACTCCCCTTGATCGGTCACCAGACCGATCAGGTTGTGACCTGATGGTGACCGATCAAGTTGTGACCCGATCGGTCTGGGGACCGATCAAGGAACTTCCTGACCAATCAGGATCCAACCTGATCGAACATAGAGAGGAGCTCGCGACATTTGATCATTCACCAGAATGATCTGAACAGTGTTCCAGATCGGTCACCAGACTAATCAGGAGTCAAATAGAAGCCAACCCAAGTTTCTGTCTTCTCTCCCTGATCGGTCACCAGACCGATCAGACATAGCTGGATCGGTCACCAGACCGATCCAGGCATGGCCAAATCCACTCTAAGTCAAGAGAACGGGCTCCCAACCTTCTCTGACTCGTGCTCAGTCCCCCGGACCAAGACTCCATGCCCAGTTTCACTCGCCGGGACTTCAACCTAGCTTCACTCACTAGGACCTGGCTTCACTCACCAGGGTCTCGGTCACCCGGCTTCACTCACCGAGATTTCAACCTAGCTTCACTCACTAGGACCTGGCTTCACTCATCATGGTTTCGGTCACCTAGCTTCACTCACCAAGACCCGACTTCACTCACCGGGATTTCCATCACCTAGCTTCACTCACCAAGACCCGGCTTCACTCACCGGGATTTCAACCTCCTAACCCTCCGAGTTAGGACTTTTTCCCACCTAACCCTCCAAGTTAGGACTTTTCACATGTCAGTGTGCGATCTCCCGATCCACCCGGACTTAATCCGAATTCAACCAATCAAACTTAAATTCATGTCAAACACCAAAACAACAATCAGGGTCAGACTGCATCAACAATCTCCCCCTTTTTGTTGTTTAACAACCCGATTTAAGTTTAGGCATTAATGATCAATTGAAGACAGTTCAATTATCGTAAGGGAATCAAAATCCTCCCCCTACAATAACCCTAAACTTAATCAATCATTCTCTCCCCCTTTGTCAAACATCGAAAAGGGTATGGTTATTAAGTTTAGACATACCTCCCCCTCAAATACGGGTCTCTCCCCAAAACCCAAAATAATCAAAGGTAAACTTTGTGAATCGCATATGAAAGGCATATACCATAGATGTATCATGGCAACAATGTATATGCATCATACGGTAATAAGTGTGAATTGCACATGAAAATATATACAGAAATATATCATGGTCAAACATATATATGTTTCATATGACAAGTAAAGAATGCAGCTGTATCGGACACATAATCCTGATTGGTCTTCGTGACCGATCAGGTTCGTTGATTATTTGATACAGAAATATTTCTTGTTAGTCTGGGGAGCGATCAGATTTTAGAAAAATTTCTGAAACTCTGATACGTTCCTGATCAGACTGCATTAATAATTTGCATTCCAAAACAAGGGTGTTGACTCCATTGATATTCATCATTCCAGAAATATTTATGAAACACGACATTAAGAATAAGAGTCATGACTCAATAAACTCTTTCTTATGTATTCGAACATTCCAACATAGATTTGTATCAAATCAGCATTTTAATACTTGATATTTCAGAAAAAATTTTGAGAATCAAGGGTCTTAAAAATTCATACCCTTCTTTGAACACTTGAACAAACTTGTACTCACTTAGTACCAGGTTTGTACCAATGGAGGATCAAGTATGTTTCAATTGTACTTGATTTGTATTAGATTTGTGTGTGTCAGTATGATCAGGTAATCTGATACAACTTGATGAAATGGGATCGGACTGAGGAGTAGTCTGATACCTCTGATCAGTGTTGACCTGATCGGTCACCGGACCGATCAGTATGACTCCTGATCGGTCACCGGACCGATCAGTATGACTCCTGATCGGTCACCAGACCGATCAGGGTGAGTCCCGATCGGTCGGTGGACCGATCAGGTTCGACACAGACTGTTTTCAGAACCTGATCAGTTTCAGAAATAGATTTGTTTCAACCCTTAACCATTCCCAAACCCTAATTCAATTAGTTTTAATCCCTAAATGAGTTCCATTAATCATAATTCATTTAATCAAAACAAGCAATCTGATTAGGGTCCCTTAACTAGGCTTTATTTCATATCAATAATCAAGAATTTCTATGGATTAAAGTACCAACAACAGGTTTGTGTCAATTTCAAAGAATGATCAACTATGTTTCAAGTATGTTTTTGGAATGGTCAGGTGTAAATCAAAATGTTCCAAGTATGATCATGTTCATTCCAAACAATTTTGATAATCCAATATACCTTGATAATCAGATTTTATAGCAAATTATGTAACTCGAGTGCTGAATTTTGAAACATCATAAACTATGTGTTCATCTTGTTCTTAAACAAAAATTTGCATGCAATAGATTAATGTTACTAACACAACCAGTAAATTATAGCATACTTGATCATGTTTATCAAACAAAATACCTTAAGCAAAACCTAAGTCTAAACCTTAAGCTCATGTTCTTGTCTATTGATGCCTTATCATCACAAATTATGTGTTGATATTTCCTGAGCATGCATTCATGTTGTATAACACGTACAAGAAAATCATGGCATACCATAAACCATAACTTGCATGAAAACATAAATTGCAACAATAAACCTAATTATCCTAAGCAATTCATTGTAAAAACAAGTTATGTGTCAACCTAAACCATTCATGTGAATTTGAGGAAATGGTGAGCACACTCCTAAGTAGGAATGGCTAGATGTTTGGAGCACCAAATATTAACCGCCCATGTTGATAGATGCTCCTCCTCAATCAAAGTTATACAATTTTAAAGATAGAGGTTTTAGGTACCCAAATTTTGGGACCTAATGCATCAACAATGAAGGACTTAAGCACCCATGCCTTAGTCACTTTCTTCCTAACCTTTTGAACCCTAGAATTATTTTGTGATATAAAATGGGTTCTTGACATTAATGATACAAAGGTTGGTTCCTTAGGTCGGTAACCCATACCGGCCTTATTGAAAACCACCCTTTAGGAATTTAGTATCATGTCTAATGTTTTAAAGCTAGTTGAAAACTTCTCAAGAATATTCTTGAGTTTTTCAACTTCACTCCTCAGGATCCTATTGTCATCCTCAAGATTTTTATCATGCAAATTATCATGATCCTCATCCTTAGAGGATTTCTCATGAAAATCATTAATATCCTCCACCCTAGAGGATTTCAATTCTTCTACTTCCAATTTCAACAATTTAACTTTGTTCTTGGATTTTTTAAGCAACCTAGCTAGACATGCAATGGTTCTATAGCACTTATCTAGCTCGGGAGAGATTACCTCTTCATCATCCGAAGATGATGAAGGCGCGGTTGAGGAGCTTGATTCGTTTCTACTTTCCTCTTCATTTGAATCCTCTATGGCCATGAAGGCACGGTGATGAGTGTACTTCTCCTCCTTCTCTTCTTCGGATGAACTAGAGGGCGATTCATCCCATGTGGCTCTCAAGGCCTTCTTTTTCTTCTTTGATTTATCCTTCTTCTTCTTTAACTTTGGACATTCATCCTTGTAATGTCCTTTCTTGCTACACTCATAACAAGTAACATTAGTCTTATAATTTTAACTTCACTCGGGTTACCTTTACCCTTGAGGCGCCGGCTCTTCCTCATCATCCTTCTAACAAAGTTGGCCATCTCGGAAGAAGAAGACCAACTGCCCTCCTCCTCAGACTCGGATGAGGATGAAGATGAAGAGACTTCTCCTTCCTCTTCCCCTTCTTCTTCTTCTTGTTGTCACCTGCCACTAAGGCAATACCTTTCTCTTTTGAACTTTTGTTAGAGATCTCATGTAGTTCCATTTCACAAAATAGATCTTCTAACTTAACACAAGATAAATCCTTGGACACCTTGTAAGCATCCACCATGGATGACCACAAGGCGTTCCTAGGAAAAGCTTTGAGGACATACCTTATAAGATCTCGGTTCTCTACCTTCTCATTAATGGAGTGGAGACCGTTGAGGATTTCTTTGAATCGTCCATGGAGTATACTTACAGTTTCATCCTCTTCCATGGACAGATTTTGGAGTTGGCTGAGAAGGAGGTCCTTCTTGGCAGTCCGAGTGTCTTGAGTGTCTTCATGGAGCTCAATGATCTTGCTCCATAGGTATTTAGCACTTGTGAAGGGACCAACCTTGATTAGTTGGTCCTTGGTCAACCCGCATTGCAAAGTTACCACCGCTTTCACATCGGCTTCACCTTTCCAGATTTGATCTGCCGACCAACTTGAGAAGTCCATCTCTTTTCTCTCAGCATCTTTAGGAGTTGAAAAACCTTCCTTGACAGCAAACCACATGCTGAGGTTAGTTTTAAGGTAAAATTCCATCTTCGACCTCCAATATGGAAAATCAGTGTCGTCGAAGAGTGGAGGTCGGCTGGTGTTAAACCCTTCTCTTCCCATGGCCATCTTTGTTAGCTCCCGGATGTTAAGCCGTTGAAGTAGAGCTCCAAGCTCTGCTGCCACGGGTGACTACTACGAGGTGGATCCTGACCTCCGCTGGCAGATTGTTGAGCTGGAGCAGACTGTCCAGCATGGACTTCATATTTCAGAGGTTTGGCGGCAGGATGTCAGGTTTGAGATCTCTGGAATACGTGTCAATCAGCAGGTGACTGAATCGAGGGTTTTTGCGATGCACGCTCAGCAGCAGGCATGGTTCGAGGAGTGGCGCGTATGGGCAGCTGGTCATCCTTACCAGTATACATTTCCTGGAGTCGCGCCCTCCAGCAGCACTGCACCGAGGTCTTTCCTCCCTGACGATGACACGACCTACGACCCCATGCAGGCTGATGACCCCCCCCCCCCCGACCGAGGATTGATTGTGGTTGTACTCTGACTTTGATCTTTCTCTCATGATTTGTGATCTGACTGTTATGACTTTATGGTTGCTTTGACTGTTATGACGTTATGATGTATTTGACTATTTGACTATCTGATTGTTATGACTATCTGACTTTATGCCATTATGAGCACTACCTTATGTTTAGGTTGTTCACTTCCATGTTTATATGATGCGTATGATTGTTATATCCTACTTTACCTTTATCATATGTGTTCATATGCCTTCAAAATTAATCATATCCTTTGTCTATTTTTGGGGGAGACCCCTGGGTTGAGGGGGAGGAATTTTTAGAACTTAACAACCAGTCTACACCCTTTTCGGTGTTTGACAAAGGGGGAGAGTGTGGTTAGTTAAGTTTAGGATAATTACGAGTATTACTGTTGTAGGGGGAGGATCCTAATTCTCCTACGATAGTGAAATTTGAGACATTTGATTTCAAATTCCTAAACTTAAAATCGGGTTGTCAAACAACACAAAGGGGGAGATTGTTGATGCAGTCTGACCCCGATTGTTGTTTTGGTGTTGACACCGATTTTAGTTTAGGTTAATGAGATGAGTCTGGTTTAAGTCCTGGTCGGGGACTGGGCACGACTCCCGGTGAGTGAGGCCGATTGAATGAAACCCTGGTGAGTGAAGTCAGGTCCTAGCTTGGGAAGCTAGGTTGAATGAAACCCTGGTGAGTGAAGCCAGGTCCTAGCTTAGGAAGCTAGGTTGAATGAAACCCTGGTGAGTGAAACCAGATCCTAGCTTGGGAAGCTAGGTTGACTGAAATCCTGGTGAGTGAAGTCAAGTCCTAGCTTGGAAAGCTAGGTTGGATGAAACCCTGGTGAGTGAAGCCAGGTCCTAGCTTGGGAAGCTAGGTTGACTGAAACCCTGGTGAGTGAAGCCAGGTCCTAGCTTGGGAAGCTAGGTTGAATGAAGTCCCAGTGAGTGAAGCTGAGCACGGAGTCTTGGTCCGGGGGACTGAGCACGAGTCAGAGAAGGCTAGGAAGCCTGTTCTCTTGACTTATGGTGGAGTTGGCCTTGGCTGGATCGGTCTGGTGACCGATCAGGGAGTTGGCACGAACTCCCTGTTGTTGATCGGTCTGGTGACCGATCCAGAGAAGTCTGATCGGTCTGGTGACCGATCAGGGAGAGAACAGAAACATTGTTTGGCTTTTGTTCGGCTTCTGATCGGTCTGGTGACCGATCAGGGAGAAAACATAAGCTTATGGTTCGGCTTCTGTGTGGCTTCAGGTCGTTCTGGTAAACGATCAGAGACCCTTGATCATTCTGGTGAACATGGATGCGGGTTCATAATTTTAAAATTAATTACGTGCAGCGGAAGGTTTAGCATAAATAATTTCACAAATTATTTAACCACACATCTAAGCATGCAACCTTATATTGTGTAGACATGATCATACATTTAAAATTTTGCAGAAAGTAAACTAATTTACTTAATACCTCGCGTAACTCAAAGGAAGGGACGAGATCCAACCGTAAGCGTCCCTTGGAAGCTCCGCCTCTATTCGCGTCCACGCCGAGTTTTCTTCGGGATGACTTCGCAAAGCCACGAGTTTCGTGCCGACAAGAACTACTAGATTCTCCAAAGGCACGACAAGAATACCAAGAGAGAGATGGGAAGACTAACCACCAAACGAAGAACGGAATCAAGATTCCAGGAGGAAGGAAGGAGTTGCGCCCGCTTCTTCTTCTTCTTCGGCAGCTGCTTGGTGGATGAAGCTCACGGCAACAAAGGGGCCCTCCTTTTAGGGCCGGCGGCACTAGAGGAGGGAGAGGGAGAGAAGGAGAGAGAGAGGGGGCTTATTTCTAGATCTCTTAGATTGATTTCCAAGCCTTGCCTTGGTTGCTTTATATAGTAACTCTCAATCGCCAAGTCTCTTTTTTATGGAATAAATTTTCATAAGAAATTTATCATATAAATTTTTCTATGAATTATTCCATCATGCCAAGTTTTTATCATAATTTAATTTATAATAAAAACAACCATGTCTCCCCTTTTATTATGGAATAAATTTTCACAAGAAATTTATTATATAAATTTTTCTTATCATGGAAAAATCAATTCATAATTGATTTTATAAAATAAAATAAACTATTCAAAGTTTATTTTAATTTCCATGAAAATAATAAACCAAACTTCGGTTTATAAAAATTTATATATATTATCCATAATTTTATAAAACAAACCACGCTCGGTTTATTTTATAATTTGAACCAAACAATTTGGTTCTCCCCTTTTAATGTGGCCGGCCAAACAAAGAGGGTGAGGACCCTCTTTGGCCGGCCAAATCCAAGCCTATACCATACGAATTAAACTTATTTAATTTGTCCAATAAGCCTTCAAAAGACTTAGCCATTTTAAGCTTCCGATGCATCTCTGAAAAATTCAAATTCGACTTATCTCTCTTGATCGGAAAATCCAATTTTCAACTCGTTTTAAATCCCTCGGATTACTCGTAGTGCGTGTGACTAAATAGACTTTCGATTTATGTTGGCCGTCTATAATTAACCAATTATAGAACGATCATGAGTGGCACCTAGTAGTACATCATGATCCCCAATTAATCGAAAGATCAACGGTTGACCTCAGAAACAATTCTGAAACCCTTCAGCAGCTAAAATGAGTCGTGCCCCATTCCCTTCACTATCTTATACCCACTTGGTTCAGGACACGGTCTATGTGTGTCAGTCCCCACTAGGCTGACTACGTCACACCTAGCCCAAGTATTGTCTTTCTCGTCCAACGGATTCTAATTACTCTCATGTTTCTGAGAGATTCATACTCTGAACATGTGATGCTCTGGCCAGAGGCTTCGAGTAACAATCCGACGATAGGCCTTGGGTATACATCTCCTCGCAAGGAGTGGTGAATCCTTTGTAGGCTGTTCAAACATCATCGGGCACTTCGGCTTATACCCAATCATCCTGGGTCCACACCTCCTTGGAGATGCTTGCTTAAGATGTCAAAGTGTAAGTCTTCATGACCAAGATGACTTGAACACCGCAAGTCAAAGGAACATCATACTTAAGCTGCGGTAAGAATTTCATTGACATATCTATATGTAGATTACCATATGAAGTTTTATAGCCAGTCACTCCAATGAACTAGTTCCCTTAACTAGCATTCATGTTTATCTCCGGACATCCCAATGTCTCCAGCCAGTGAGAATCAGCTGATTAGAGAATAACCCATGCTAGTCTCAACAGAATTGATAGTGTCCGTATTTATCAATTCATCGACTAGGGACAATTTCAATACTTCACAATTGCACATGTAGAGATAATCACTAGTTATGAATTCATCACAAATTCTCTCATGCTGTGAATTGTATTGCGGACATTCAGTAAATGAGTTCAAGATCTCAATCAAATACACAAGCATGTATACTCAAATAGTGAATATTCATTTATTAAAATAAATGATTACAATCATAAGGCGATTGCCTTAGGACACTTCTCTCACAATACTAACAAACTGGGTTCTTTCCATGTATTAGATTTGGCTGTTTCTCCTTCTCAGGTTTCAACGGACGCTGGTGCTGCTGGCAACTGACCTGGGGCTCGACTGGAGAGGGTTCTGGGAGTCCAGGAGAGCTCAGTGGTAGCTGGGCAGTTGCAGATGAGCAGCTGGTGTGCTGCAGAGGAGCATCTGGTGGCTGTGACCTGGCGATCAGTGGGTAGAGGCTTATGAGCTTAGTAGCGAAGAAGCCTAAGTTGAACTTTTGATCCAATCTCTTCTTGCAACAACTTTGATCATCCTGAAGCTTAAGCGACTCTTGCATACACTCTTGAGGTTTCAGTTGGATTTGCGACTTGAGCACTGAGAAGGTTTTGATAGCGTTGCGAGGCGATCAACAAGCAGACAAGGGAGAGATGAGTGAAGGCTCTTGCCGAGGTTGTGCTGGGTTGTGAGTGTTGCTGTGTAAGCGCTTCTCCTTCTGCTTGTGCTCTGTAAGTCTTTGTGTCTTTGTGCTTCATTTCTCATATCTGTCGAGACATTGTGTGGAGAGGTTTCTCCACCGAGAAGGAGGATTCATCTATCTGGATTTCCCGGGGCTTGATCTGCCGACGATCAAGGGATCGCCCACCTTACGGGCACGCCATGGAGTAGGGGCAAGTTATCCCCGAACCTTGTATATCCTTGTGTTAGATTTTTGGTTTGTACTTTGATTTCTGCATCTCTGTTTTTCTGTTTGCTTTGCTTCCGTTGCTAACCATCAAAGTGCAGAAGGTTTTCAAAGTGTGTGAAAATCTGTGTCTGGCTACATTCACCCCCCCCCCCCCTCTATAGCCATCCAAGCACTAACACCTGTAAGGCTGTAGGGCGCCTCTATTACGGTCAAAATTTATCCGGAACGCTATCTTCGCGAAGCTGATTAAAACCCAGTCTTGGGCGCCCAACAGCTTCTTGGGCGCCTGATTCATTCAGGCACCTAGCATCCAGGGCGCCTGAATGCTTGGGGGCACTTATATCCATTCAGGCGCCCTGGAGCAGCTTTCCAGACCGTTTTGTGTGTTTGTTCGCATGTTTTGCCTTCAATTCTAGGTACCTGCAAGATACACAAATACAAGACAAACACATATACAATCTTAGCCTTAACAATTGGTTCTGACTTTGGGTTTCCCGCGAATCCCTAGGTCGAACCGACGCCTATGTTCCCTTCCCGGGGAACGCGCCTTTCACCTACTCCTCTCAGGAGAAGTTTGCCAACCGGCTCCTCCGGTTGGACTTTTGCCCAGCTTCACTCACTAGGACTTAGTGCCCAGCTTCACTCAGCAGGACTTTGGTACCTAGCCCTCGGCCAGGACTTATTGCTCAATTTCGCGAACCAGGACTTCGTGCCCAACCCTCGGTCAGGTCTTAGGTGCCCAGCCCTCGACTAGGACTTATTGCCTAATTCCTCGAATCAAGACTTCGTGCCCAACCCTCGGTCAGGTCTTAGATGCTCAGCCCTCGGCCAGGACTTAGTGCCCAATCCATGATCAGGACTTAGTGTCCAATTCCTCGAACCAGGTCTTATTGCCTAGGTTAACTAGAACTTTGTTTACTTTGAAACGGATTTCTTGACTAACCCTTACCTTGTCTGATATATCACTAACTTAAGCATATTGTTAATCATTGAAACACTAGAGGAGGACATTACTGATGCATCTTGCACCAACAGATTCCATATGCTCCCATAATCTTTCTAGTTGTATTTCTATTTATCGTTCACATCTACAATTGTATGTTCTCCTATTCCTATAGTTTATTGGGATTGCAATTGGGGCAACAGACCTAACCATACAAATAGAAAGCTCATTCATATCAAGCCCGCATTGAGCCTGATATTTTTCCATATCATATTTGGCTTAATATTTTTCTAGAACAAAGGAAATAGGAGATATGATGTCACCAATGGTAGTATCTAAGGTCTAAAGATATTGATACCTATAAATATTTAAAAATTAAACAAGCATAGTGTTTGATCAAATAGCCATAGCATGATCTCACCCTACAAATAATGCAAAAAGATGACATTTTAAAAGCTGCCAACTATTGTAAAGCAAGAAATCAGTAATCAATGTAAAATATGAGCACTATTTATCAACAATATAGCAAATTCATATCACAAAGGATGAGGCAGCAGAGTTGATTATCCCCATATGAATCCATATCAGACCCAATATGAGATTGATATGAATGAGTTTATCCTTTAACTAATTCTTTTTATAAAATTTTAACATTTCCGAAGAAGCTGAAATGTACAACAGACGACACTATTGATTTCCTTACAGCCTCAAAAATTCACAGTCTAAAATAGATGCAATTTGAGGTCTCTAGATCGATTAGTAAATTTTGACCAAAATCCACTGATAGACTTATAAAGGTCTAATTGGACCTATTTCATATCTTATAGATTTCTAAGGTTACAAGGAGTCCAATGATGTCGTCCATTATATATTTCAACTTCCTAGATGTGTTAAAATGTTATAAAAAATCAGCTAAACCCTAACCCCCTGTGAGTCTAATATGAATCATATCAAACTCATGTTAGAATCATAATCAGGTCAACAGGTACTTGAACTGGTTATGAAAACCATTTCTATATGTATAAAGAATAATAGGAACAGTTTTTCAATATGGTTATGAAAATCATTTCTATATGATATAGGTACAGTAACAAGAAGAGTGAGTTTTAAAGGGAAAATTTTCTTAAACTCCCCAATCTCAAATTCAACTTTGCATGCAATCCCAATGCAAAGTTTTCTTTGCATACAGTCTCTGATAGGATTGACAAGACAGTTCTGTGAGTATTACTTGAAGAAAGTTGAGTATAAAAGTTAGAAATTTGAGTATGTAAAGTTGCATCCACCACATCAAGAAACTGTGTACTTAATTTTCACTCTTTTATACTCACTTTTCACTCTTTTATACTCATTTTTCACTAATATATACTTAATTTTTACTCTTTTATACTCAATCCATCCGGGAGCAAATGCAAAGAATTTATCAAATGGGGAGTGGAAGCAAAGATCAAATGGGGATTAAAAAGTTTTCTATAATTTACCAAGTTTTAAACCAGGGTAAAAATATAAGAGTGATTAAAAATCGATCTTAAAATTCAAAAAAATGACTCCTATATAATGATTTTTTTCAGTGAGGTAATCCTCATTAATGGGAAAAAAACATTTTTTATAAAAAACAGTGGAAACAAATATTTTTTATATAAAAGTTTTTTTTTTTTTACCAACGGGTACTTGGCAAAATAATCATCGTTTGATTTGATTTTTTTAATAGCTTTAAAATAAGCTTAAAAGACTGGTCCCGGCGGGGCTCGAACCCGCGACCTTCGGCTCATAAGACCAACGCTCTAACCAAGCTGAGCTACGGGACCGCATGTTCTATTTTACCGGATTTAATAATACATATTAAACTATAAATGTTCCAAAAAAGTATAATATATTTCTAGGATATGTCACTAATTCATCTATTTCAAATTTATTTCGCCACTAAGTTTCATATGAAATGAATGATACAGCTACTAATACAATTGAATATTTTAATTATTTAATTACAACAGATAAGATTGTTTTTCTCCTCCATTATTTTATTTTGATAATATTAGACAACCTGATTAAATAACTGGATTTAACTTAATTTGAAATAGAGATAAAAGAGGATTCGTTCATTTTCGCGCCTCTATCAATTCATTCTACAAGAATACGGATGGTTAGATCAACTTGATTTGAAACAGAGACCGATTACAAAAATGTTAAGCTAAGCCAAAATAAATAAATGAGTTGTCATAAATAATTTATTTAAAGTAGATAATTTATTTTACAAAAATTAATTTTTATGCTCTATAATAATTTGGATGAGGACGAGACTTGGACATATACGATACATAGCTATTCTTGAAAGGGAGAGAATTAATGTAAATGGTACTTATAAAAAAAAAAATCAAACATATCTATATAAAATTTTCAACATCCATTCTATAATCACATTATATATATATATATATATATATATATATATATATATATATATATATATATATATATATATATATTTGACCGATATAAAAATATTTAACTATAAAAAAATAAATTTAGTTAATTTTATATATTATTAACATTTATACAATTATTTTATATATCATATGTAAATATGTAATGTTTTAATATAAATAACACAACTCATTTAAAATATAATTAACACAGTTATTTTATCATTAAAATATATTCAACAAATTACGAATCATGGAGTTGAAGTTTCGGAAAATCCAAATTGAGTGTTAAATTTATCAAATCAAGTATTTAATTCTATTTTCATGAATCAATTGCTAGAGTATAATAATACATTTAGACATTGTTTGAATAATGTCTTGAATCAATTGTTATAATATAACCATCGATTAAAAAATTTGATTCACATTCAAAATTTATTGCTTTCAATATCTCATATGAAAATAATATTTTAGGACATAAATATATTCAAGAGAATTAGATAAATATATAAAATCGGGATTTCATGTCATTATGAGCTCTCTTGGTTTATCAATTGATTTCAATCGATTTTGACTCTCAACTATCAATTTAGCATATTATATTGAGTGTAGTGATTTTCATAATTAATTTTTGGCCGAGTTAAATTTCATCAATCGATTGCTATATTATATTGAGAGTAGTGATTTTTATTAACTAATTTTTGATTGAGTTTAACTCCATTGATTGATTGCCACTGTAGTAATCGAATGATAGAATATTACGCGACCACAAAATCATTCTCAATCGATTGATATACTATAATAATTAATTGATAAATTTAGGATAGTAAGAGGAGTGAAATATATATTAGATAAGTAATATGATAATTTTAACATTTAGATACCTAACATAGATATTTCGAAACTTCAACAATGTTGTTTAATAATTAGCTGAAATATATTTATATTTTTTTTTACTAAGGTAAAAACATGATAATACTCCCACCAAATTTTTTTTACTAATGTAAAAATATGATAATACTCACACTAAATGACTCTATGTAAGTGATAAAAAATGATTCATTCATTTTAATATTTTTGTCAATTTATTTTATGATTAACACGGGAAAGATAAATTATGGAGACTACTAGTTAGGATTCTATGGCTAGCACATGGAGAATGTAGATACACTGACTTTATCAAATTTGATCCCCAAATCTTAAGATAATATCACATACCTTAGTCATCCATCCATCCTATAAAAATCCTAAATGTCTCAATGTAAATTTTTTGATGAGACAAAGAAAAATAAATCATATACTGAGTAATTTCTTAAATGAGAAGGTTATTTATAGTAGTCGTAATTTAAATCCTTACTCCATAAAATTCATTCAGGTGCCTACTCAGGCATGCTATGGGCTATTTATAATCTTTTTCACGTCCATAGAGCTTGCTCAATTGGGTTAAAACGCGAACCCTCTCTTCAATCAGTAACTCTGAACAAATCCTAGGAGTATATTTGGTTTAAGTTATCGTGTAACCAAGATCACGAAGAATAAAATATAATTTAATATTATTTGATTTAATCCTAAGTAATGTGATAAAAACGTATTTATTTGGACATTTTAATATATAACCTAATTTAACATTTATTATATTATCTCTAGTTCAATCATAATATTTTTTACAATTAAATCAATTTCATATTTAATTATTTTTAAAATAAATTAAATTAATATATTAATATTTATTATAATAATAGATTGATAATATATATTAAAATAAGGATAAATTTTCCTAAACTCCTCACTTACCAAGTCAACTTTGCATACAATCCCTACCCAAACATTTCTTTGCATGCAGTTCCTGATGTGATGTTTGGTGAGTATTATTTGAAGAAAATTGAGTATAAAAGTTAGAAAACTGAATATGACAGTTTACATCCACCACATCAATAACCCTGTACTCAATTTTCACTCTTTTATACTCAAGTTTCACTCTTTTATACTCAGTTTTCAGTGATGTATACTCAATTTTTATCCTTTTATACTCAATTCCATTAGGGAACAAAAACAAACAAAAACTTGTGTGGAGAGTGAATGCAAAGTTTGACTCCCCATTAGGGATTTAAAGCAAAGTTTTACCCTTTTATTTTAATTGTGATGCTCAAATAAAAAATATGGATACTTCATAGTTCATAGTACAAAATTGAATATATATATATATATATATATATATATATATATATATATATATATATATATATATATATATTTTGAAATTTTTTTACATAAGTCACATCATTGATATGCTTTACTTAAATTTCTTGAGTACGGATACAAAGGAAGGCACCCTCTAAGTAGTGTTTCGTATATGATATCGTCCCTCCTTGGTACAGATAACATACTTCGAACCACAAATTCCCTTCATGCATCTTCATTTTTCTATCGCACTCTCGGTTTATTTCCTGAACTAGGTGGAAATTTCTTTCTAACTTTTTACCAAACGACGCATCAAAAAATTCCTAATTACCAAAAATGCATACTAAAATTTTCTTTTTAACAAAGGACGCATCAAATAATGTGATCTTCCTCTTATACCCCTCCCACCAAGAATTTTTTTTCTCAGTTAATAATTCCGAGACATCCGAACCACTTTTTCACTTTTCAAATTAAAATAACATATTATGGTTCGGATGTCCTAGAGAATCGAATTTTTCTCCTTCCCTATATATATATTTCTACGTTGAGCAACATCGACTCATCACGAAGGTACATATATATTTCTACTTTGCCCCAGAGAGTGGACTTGTTCTAGAGGTGACTTCAAAGAGTTGACTCAAAAGAATCATTGAGGAAGATTGGTATTGAAGGAGAAACTTCAAGCAACAATTTGTTTGATGGAATGAAGAAAAAGATTTAGTAATGTACGTATGATTGGCTGCTTAAAATTTATGTATACGGTGAAAAAAATAGTATAAGGGTTCTTGTAGGGCTTATTTCAGCTAAACTCTGTTCTGCTCTGATATGGTATCAGACCTAATTTTATAATGATCAACTCTTTCTATTAATTTTTTGTTTGGAGAAGGACTCTAACAGTATCATGCATTACAGAAATAGGGTTCTCAGAACTTGTTTAAACTTACGATAAATTTATGCTTGAATACGACCTTGAGTCTGATATCCTTTGATATTAGGCCCTCATAGGGCTTGATATCCTTTGATATCAGACTCTCCTAGGGTTTGATATCTTATCATATCAGACCCTCCTAGGGTCTGAAATTATTGATTATTTTTTAAAATACTGAAACACTTAATTATGAATTTGAAAATTTGTTAAATTTAATTATAATTTATTTTTTAGGGATGATAATGTTGTTGACGAAATTCTCTCTGAGATATGGAATATTCTTGATGATGGGGAATGGAGCAGAAATAACCAATAATAATATTTCATTATCTTCCAAGTATAGTAGTAATAGAATTACATAAAATTTGACATTTAATCTAAATGAAGAAGCAAATAATCTAAAAGATGAGAATCTGAATTCTTGTACAAGACTTGTTGAATACTTTGAGCCAACCTGGAGTGAGGAGGACAACAGGAAATCCGAAATGTAGATGAATTATAACCCAGTATAAGTGTACTAGAATTCCAAGCTGATGATTTGCAAATTGAGCAATATGAATTTCCCCCAGATCCGTACAGTGACTTAGAGGAGAAGTTTCCAATAACTGATGATCCTTATATTTTGAATTCTCGATTGCTAGCTGGGCCAATTGGAGAGGCAGAGGCAAGAAATGAACATGAATTTTTTGTGGGGAAGATTTTTCCATCTAGACAAGAATGTACTTGTGAAATATGTTATGGTTAAGCATATGAGATATAACTCAGTTGACACCCGAAAAAATAGAGTTAAAGCAGTGTGCTTCGACCAACCATGTACATGGAGAGTAGTTGCCTGGGGGAAGTAGAGTTCACTGTTACAAAATATGTAAAGGAACACCAATGTGGAACTCTTAGAGAAAGTGCTGATCATCATGCATGTTCTTCATCATTTGTTGCATCTTTTGTTGAAGAGCAATTTCTTCATAATGAACAATACAAACCAAGTATGATTATATCAGATATTAAAACTAGATTTGGAGTGACCATATCATACAGAAAAGCTTACATAACTAGGGATAAAGTATTGAAAAAGGTTGCCGGAGATTATAATGAGATATATAGAGATCTTCCACAATATCTGCGTAAGTTAAGAGCTAGAGATCCTGAAACTTATGTGACACTATACAGGAATTGTAACAATGAGTTCCAGCGGTGTTTTTGGGATTTTGGTGCTTGTCAAAGGGTGTTCAGGTCTTATTTGCGTAAACTTATCGGAATTGATGTCACATATCTAAGAGGAAAGTATCCGGGTGTATTGTTGTAGACAAACACGCATCAAGCTTTTTGTTGCTACCATATGTCTTGTAATATGGTAACTGATACTGGAAGTAGAACAGCTTTATGTTTGTTTTGGGCAGCAGCACGAGCAAAAACAACACTCCAATATGATCTCATAATGCAGTCAATGCTTGAAAAACATCCAGATGCCCATAAGTTGCTTCAGAACATTGGCCCTAAAAGGTGGGCTAATGCATACTTTATTGGGAGAAGGTACATATTGATAACCATTAATTGTGTGGAGAGTTTAAATGCTTTGTTCAAGACTACACGTGAACTTCCCATAAACAGGTTAATTGATAATACAAGAAGAAAGGTAGCTCAATGGTTCTTTAACCGTAGAGAGGAAGTCTCAAAATGATATGTTGCTTTGACACCTCATGCTACTAAAGAAATGGATTCAAGGAGAGAGAAAGCTAGAGCATATAAGGTTCATCTGTACTCTCAATCAGAAATGAAAGTAGAGACATAGGGCACTTCATACATTGTTGATTTGGAAAAAAAAATATTGTCAATGTGGGGAGTTTCAAAATTCAGGACTCCCATACTCACATGCTATTGCCGTCATCATTCACCGGAACATGGATACACTCACATTTTGTGAGCATTATTTTTATTCACAAAATTAGAATGTCATATACATGGATCGTATTTACCCTTGTTGAAGCAAGGAGTTTTGGCCTAAAGGCGTAAACAACATTATAATTCTATGTCCCCGTAGCCTTGTGCAACCCGATAGATGAAAGAAGGCACGAATTGAGTCGAGACACAATGGGAAGGTAAAACTCAAATGCAACAGTTGCAAACAACTTGACCATAATCGAAGGACTTGTAGAATGCCGCCAACCCCAAGGTCTTGAGTTACTGGTATATGTATGCAGGAATATTCTGATTGAAGTAAATATTTTGTAAGTAGGAGAAATGAATGTATATATTTTGTATATTGTACAGCGAAAGTATTGTAAAAAAAACAAGCTGGTTGTTAATGTTGTCACTTGAAGAAGTATTCCAATACTATGCTACATTTCACCTTGTCTAATTCAATGTAAGCAGAATAGCTCAATCCTGAAGTCCTCTGATTTCAGACCCACATTGGGCCTGAAATAATTAGATTTCGGGTCCTGAAGTTCTGAAGTCCTCTGAATTCAGGCCTTCTGATTTCTGCATTATTGCTGCATTGTTCTGTGTCAACTGATACGATATGAGAACATAATTGATGATGATTGGAACTAATATTGGACACTAGAAAAATCATCTTCTAGCTAAACTCTAACTAGTGATATCAAGTATGGAGAAATCCAAGTATCGTAGGTCTATCAGTGGGTTTCCACTGAAACTCACTGATGGACCTATAAAAGTCTTATTGCAACAAAATCTGATAATATGATTTCATGGTCTGCAAAGAATCAAATTTTGCTATGCATTGTGTATTTAGGTAGTATCCAGATGTTGTTTACGATACATTTAATAAACTTGTTTCAAGATTAAACAACTAAAAGCATGTGTTGATAATACTTGAGTAATTCAATGAAATGAGAGTATTTTGTCACATCTTGTAGAATTATATAAAAGATTAGCCTATAAATAAATAATTTAATAAATCCTGATTTAATATTATAAAAAATATTTTTAAAATAGGAAAAAAATGGAATCCAAGCTGGGCCTGAAGATAATTCCTGTTCAGGCCCACGTTGGGCCTAGGTCTGATTTCAGGCCATCTGCTAACGCTAAAACTCTTTTGATTTCAGTCCTCTGCAAACCAAATATGAATATTCATATACAAATTATAAAGAAAAATGTAATATATGAACATTTACAAATAATTTTTAGTTGTATAGATTTTATATCTAATAAATACAACTGCATCTTTCTGTGTCAACTGATACGGTACGAGAGCATAACTAATAATGATTGGGACTAAATTTGGGCACCAGAAATATCATCTCCTAGCTAAACTCTAACTAGTGATATCGAGTATGGAGAAATCCAAGTATCCTAGATCCATCAGTGGGTTTCGGTGGAAACCCACTGATAGACCTACAAAAGTCCTCTCGCAACAAAATCTGATAATATGACTTCATGGTCTGCAAGGAATCAAATTTTGCTATGCATTGTGTATTTAGGTAGTATCCAGATGTTGTCTACGATACATTTAATAAACTTGTTTCAAGTTTAAACAACTAAAAGTCTGTGTTGATAATACCTGAGTAATTCAATGAAATGAGAGTATTTTGTCACATCTTATAGAATTATATAAAAGATTAGCCTATAAATCATTAATTTAAAAAATCATGATTTAATTTTATAAAAATAGAAAAAAAATGGAATCCAAGCTCGGCCTGAAGTCATCTCATTTCAGGCCCAACGTGGGCCTGAACAGGTCTGATTTCAGGCCCTCTGCTAACCCTAAAACCCCTCTGATTTCAGGTTCTCTGCAAACCAAATATGAATATTATTTTACAAATTATAAAGAAAAATGTAATATATGAACATGTACAAATAATTTTTAGTTGTATAGATTTTATATCTAATAAATACAACTGCATCTTTCTGTGTCAACTATATGTTATGAGAACATAATTGATAATGGTTGGGACAAAGTTTGGACACCAGAAATATTATCTCCTAGCTAAACTTTAACTAGTGATATCGAGTATGGAAAAATCCAAGTATCCTAGGTCTATCAGTGATTTTCCACCGAAACCCACTGATGGACCTACAAAAGTCCTATTGCAACAAATTCTCAAATTAAAAGGTCATGGTCTCCAAGAAATCGAATTTTGCTAGGCATTGTGTATTTAGGTAGTATCCAGATGAAATCTTCTTGTTTAAAGTTTAAACAAATGTAAGCATGTTTTGATCATACCTGAGTATTCCAATAAATAAGAGGATTTTGTCACAACTTATAGAATTATATAAAAGATTGCCTTATAAATAATTAATTTAATAAACATGATTAAATATTATAAAAAATATTTTTAAAATAGAAACAAATTTGAGTCCATGTTGGGCAGGACCAATGTGGGCCTGAAATAAGAGGATTTCAGGCCCAACGTGGGCCTGAAATAAAAGGATTTCAGGCCCAATATGGGCTTGAAATCAGCTTATTTCAGGCCCAACGTGGGGCTGAATAGCTCTGATTTCAGACCCTGTGATTGTAAGACAGGTGTCGTCAATAGAGGGAGGTGAATATCGACCTGAAAATCTTTGCATAAACTTCGTAAACTTTTCGATATTCATTCTAATCAGAGTTAGTAGCACAGCGGAAAATAAAACAGTAAAGTAAAGAATGACACAAATTGCACACGGGATTTTACTTGGTTCCCCACCCCCCAGGGTCAGTACATTCAAGACCTAAGCATGGGAACGCCCTGTTGATGCAGGCAGCACCTAAGTCAAACCTGGATTTTGATAATGGCAAAGGGTTCAGAAGTTAAGGTGTTATTGTGATCTAACATATTCACTGAGTGTGCAGGAAGAAGTCCTAAGTATGCTAGGCAAGAAGTCCTGGCAAAGGGCTGGGCAAAGAAGTCCTGGTCAAGGACTGGGCAAGAAGACCTGACTGAAAATCGGGCAAAGAAGTCCTGGTCGAGGATTGGGCAAGAAGTCCTGGCAAGGGACTGGGCACCGAAGACCTGACCGGAAGTCGGGCAAGAAGACCTGACCGAAAGTTGGGCACGAAGACCTGGTCAGGTGGATTGGGCAAAAGTCCAACTGGAGGAGCCGGTTGGCAAAAGGTAAACTCTCCTAAGAGGAGTAGGTGAGGACGCGTTCCCCGTCGAGGGAACAGTAGGCGTCGTTTCGACCTAGGGTTCCATTTGGGAGACCCGAAGTTAGAACCAAGACTGCTACGACTGTAACTAATGCTTATTATGTTTTGGGACTAACCTTAGTTGCAGCGTTGAAGGACTGGTCGTCTGCAAGTGAGGTACTTCACTGGGCCTAGGCGCCCGAATGGAGACAGGCGCCCGTATGGATACGGACGCCCAAGAATGAAGGCAAAACCCAAAACATAGC
Organism: Boesenbergia rotunda; assembly: GCA_024364735.1. Taxonomy (NCBI): domain Eukaryota; kingdom Viridiplantae; phylum Streptophyta; class Magnoliopsida; order Zingiberales; family Zingiberaceae; genus Boesenbergia; species Boesenbergia rotunda. The sequence continues at coordinate 352,651 of JAGFNQ010004109.1, read as the reverse complement.
TGCGAAACCACTGGACCAAGCCAGATCAGGCGCCCATGAGGTCACGGGCGCCCCCATCAGCTCAGGCACCCAAGTGGAGGTGGATAAGCGCTGACCGAGCCTGTGGATAAGGATTCGCGCAGGGAAGGTCACATGTTAGGCGCCCCCAACGTCACAGGCGCCCGTATGAGCACTATAAAAGGGGGCTCACCCCCAAGGCTTCGACATTCATTCTTTCCAATGCTCCAAACACTTTCGCTCAAGCGCTGCGCCCTGGCAAAGTTTGATTTCGAGATTCCAACGCCGTCGACGACCCTCTGCTCTGGAATTCGATCCATCTCGGTCGTTGATTAATTTTCAGTTTACGAAAGTGTTGTGATTTAGTTTTTCAAATTCTATATCTGTACTATCAATCTATAAAAATCTTTCTGAATATAGAATTGCCCAAAGTAAACGGTCAAGGACCGTGGGCCTTGGAGTAGGAGCCGACCGAGACTCCAAACCAAGTAAAAAATCGACTTGTGTTCTTGTGTACTTTATTTCTTTCCGCTGTGCATATTCTTTAACTGTCCGAAAAATTTTCATAACGATATTCAGCCCCCCTCTATTGTTTTCCTCGATCCAACAAGTGGTATCAGAGCAGGTGGCTCAAATTTGGTGCAACCACCAATTTGAGAGTATTTTCGGATTTTTCAAAATAATTTTAAATTTATTTTCCATTTTTATTCGTTAATCGAGGTTGGTGCAACACCACTCGATCGGGTTTTTTTCGATTAATTTCTTTCTTCCGCACTACTAATCCAAGACCAAGTCTTAGGACAAAGTTTCATTGTTTTTGTTTTATTTCAGAAATTATTATGACCATGCAAAAGGGTTTCAGCACAGCCAGACCACTACTCTTCAGTGGAGAAGATTTCTCCTACTGGAAGAGTCGGATGGAAGTCCACCTGAAAACTCAGGTGGATATGTGGATTATCATCCAATCTGGCCTTGAAATCCCCAAGAACACTGAAGGAGTGGCACAACACTACACAAAATGGGATGCCTCGCTGAAGAAAAAGATCGAGGCTCATGCAAAGGCAACTCAAACTTTGCAATGTGAATTAACCAAGGAAGAACTGAACCGGGTGGGTCCCTTCAACAGTGCTAAAGAACTCTGGAGCAAACTAATTGAACTGCACAAAGGTACCTCCGACACTAGAATCAGCAAAAGGGATCTACTGCTGAATAAACTCTACACTATAAAGATGAATGAAGGTGAATCAGCAGCACAGCTCCACGCCAGAATCCAGGAGCTGATGAACGGTTTGCACACAATCGGTCACAAGGTAGAAAACCGTGACCTTATCAAGTATACCCTAAATGCTTTCCCAAGAAATACTCTGTGGGCATCTATAGTAGATGCTTACAAAGTTTCTAGGGATCTTTATAAAATTAAATTAGATGAATTGTTTTCAGAATTAGAATTACATGAACAGACTAACTGCACTTTGGCCGAGAAAGGTATTGCTTTTCTTGCAGGTAAGACCCAAGGAAAGATAGCCAAGAAAAAGCCTCAACCTGCACTCGAGTCTGACTCAGACTCGGACTCAGAAGATAGTGAAGGGGATCGACCCAAGTTGGTGCGACTTGCCCGGGACTACTACAAGGAGCTAAAGCATCAGACCAACAGAAGGAAAGCCAACAGAAGAAAGGAAGATCCAGCTGAACCTTCAACGTCAAAGACCAAACCAAATGTCACCTGCTACGAATGCTACAAGAAGGAACACTACAAATCGGAGTGCCGCAATCTAAAGGAAGCCAAGAAGACTCGAAGGAAGAAGGCTCTTCAAGCCACATGGGACGAATCTTCCTCCGAAGAAGAAGAAGAGGCCCCACAGTCAAATTTGCTCGCCTTGACCGCTTCGAAAGACATCGACACCAGATCAGAATCGGAACCTGACGACGGAAGGCTCACAATTTTGGGGAACGACAAAATAACGATAAGTGGTTATTCTGAAATTGAATTATCAAAGTTAATAGCTTACTTATCTCGTAACTTGGCGAAAGCCAAAATCCGAGTCGAATCCCTCTGACAGGAAGTAAAACTCCTGAAAGAGGAAGCTGACTCTAGATCTTTGACCAAGAAGGTTCAAGAAGGAACCTCTACTCATGTTGAAAAGCTTGAGAAAGAGAACTCCTCCTTGAAAACTCAAGTCAAGGACTTTAGAGTGGCTTTAGAATGATTTACTTCGGGTTCCAAGGGTCTTGACATGATCCTTGGAAAACAGAAGTTCGTTCTAAATTGACCTGGGTTAGGGTATCGAACCAAGTCGAAACAACGATCCTACTATGTTGTATTGAACCAATCTAGACCCAAAGTTCAGGCATGGGTACCCAAACATTGCTTGAACAATCAAGCTTGACCAAACCAGTATTGGATCCCTAAGGACAAGATTCATATCTTGCCTAATCATTATCGTGGCTTTAATCCAAGGGGAGCCAATTTAAAAACGATCTTCATAATTAGATAAATTTCTTTTATTCCTTAGTTTTAATTGCATGCTTGATTGTTTATTTATTTCTGCAAATTATCATGCTTAGACCTAAGACTGGTTAGACTAAGGACTGAAACGATTTAACTGAAATTTGAACAACATAGTATTAGGTGGAGGTGAGATGATAATACGTTAGGGAAGCCATTTTGGCGGAATTAGCCGAAGCTACCGATCCAAGACCCAAACTAGTTAGACCAAAATCTCTCAAGGAGTAACTTGAAGATGATTTTTCAATAAAAGGATTTGTCAAGGAAATGGTTGATGATCAAATAAGGCTATGACCAAAGAAGGCCTAGTGCCTCGCCAAGACCTGGAAGCCGATTATTGAAAACCAAATTCACTTTATTATTGTCAGATTTGAATCTAACACAAATTTCAATTAATCTTAGATTCAATCAGTTTTCAAAATAAATTTAAAACTAATTATTTTTAAAATTAATTCAACTTTTGAAAATTAATCATATTTTTCAAAATAAAATCCTTACTTCTATTAAAACCTGTCTCACAAAACCCATAAGGTTAACGTGATTGATAACTATAGATTGGGTGAGACCGACTAGGTTGTGAAAATCAATTTAAACTATCCTTAATTCTAATTGGATCCAAATCAATAAATACTTTATGTGTGGGAATATAAAGATTTGGACCAATGAATGTTGGATAGCAGATGCTCCAGACACATGACTGGAGACAAATTGAAATTCACCAAACTCAAGTTCAAGAACCTAGGCTCAGTAGCATTTAGCAACAATGCTACACTCAAAGTCACTGGGTCAGGTAACATTGAACTCAAATCAGATTTTGTGATTAAAAAGGTACTCTTGGTTGAAAACTTTAAATTTAATTTGCTTAGTATAAGTTAATTATGTGATACTGGCTATGTAGTTACCTTTACCAACTCTAACTGCCTGATTAGAAATTTACAAGACTCAGAAGTCATGCTTAAAGGCACTAGGAAAAATAACGTTTATACTATAAGTTTACCCTTAGTACCTAAATGTCTCTTAACTCAATTAGAAGAATCCAATCTCTGGCATAGGAGATTAGGTCATACAAATGTTAGATTAATTTCGAAAATCACCCAACTTGGTTTAATTAGAGGAATGCCAAAAATTAAGAACCATGAAAACATGATATGTGACTCATGTAACCAAGGTAAACAGACCAGATGAATCTTATGCATTTATCTCGTTGATTACTTGCCATTTCAATAAGTATGCTAAGTCAATTGTAGGGTTATGCTTAGTAGAATAGGACTGCTCTACTTATGTTTCTTTTCAAAAACTATTTTATTTCTTATTGGCTATTTAATATATTTGAAAAATCATTTTTATCTTGAAATTTAAAATGATTTTCGACTTAGTTTTTTTTGAAAACTTACCCCTTCAAAACTAGGGCTTTTTCGCAAATGGACTTAGCTTAGGCCCTAACCCTAGAACTGCATGCATCTATAAATCTAGCAGCCAGCATCTCCCAAGCAACTTAGAGTACTTTTGATTGATAACTTAGACTGGATTGAGATGCTTAGGTCTATGCCTTGATTCAAGATGCTTTAAGTCAGTGCATCTGCAGTAATTGGGCAATAAATACAAATTGAACAGTAATCACGTTAAGTGTCAAGCTTAGAAAATCTAACTTGATCAGAACACTTAACTTGACTAACTCTAGCGAATGCTACTATTTATAACAGTTAGTAAGTAGCTAACTGGGTTAGACAGGACCCGAAAGAGAAGAATTTAAATTGATTTGGTCCAGTTTATGCTTAGAATTGGTTCAATACAACACTTTACTTTCCTTACTCAATTTTTTTTGCTATATTTGTTTTTGATATATGGCAAAGGGGGAGAGATTGGAGAGGAGAGAAAAGAAGTTTTTAAAATTTAAATCATAAAAATTTTAATTTTGTTTCAAAAACTTTCATCTCTTTTTTCAAAAAGTAAAGTAATGAAAACTCTTTTTGAAAATTTTGAAAGTACTTAATTCAAAATAATTTTGGAAAATTTTCTAAGTATTAAAAGTTTAAAATTATTTTGAAAAATTTTCTAAGTGTTAAAAGTTCAAAATTATTTTGGAAAATTTTCTAAGTGTTAAAACTTCAAAATTATTTTGAAAATTTTCTAAGTGTTGAAAACCTGAAAAATCCCCTCATGACAAGGACCTAGAAATATTTTCAAAAACCCCACGTATTTTTGAAAAACTCAGGGGGAGAATTTCTTCCAGAGGGAGGAAATTAAGTATCTTACTTGTTTCATTAACTTAACTTTTTGAATCATATTGTCATAAATAAAAAGGAGGAGATTGTTGGTGCAGCAGCACCTAAGTCAAACCTGAGTTTTGATAATGGCAAAAGGTTCAGAAGTTAAGGTGTTATTGTGATCTAACATATTCACTGAGTGTGCAGGAAGAAATCCTAGGTACGCTAGGCACGAAGTCCTGGCAAAGGGCTGGGCAATGAAGTCCTGGTCAAGGACTGGGCAAGAAGACCTGACTGGAAATCGGGCAAAGAAGTCCTGGTCGAGGACTGGGCAAGAAGTCCTGGCAAGGGGCTGGGCACCGAAGACCTGACCGGAAGTCGGGCAAGAAGACCTGACCGGAAGTTAGGCACGAAGACCTGGTCAGATGGATTGGGCAACAGTCCAACCGAAGGAGCCGGTTGGCAAAAGGTAAACTCTCCTGAGAGGAGTAGGTGAGGACGCGTTCCCCGTCGAGGGAACAGTAGGCGTCGGTTCGACCTAGGATTCCATTTGGGAGACCCGAAGTCAGAACCAAGACAGCTACGACTGTAACTAATGCTTATTATGTTTTGGGACTAACCTTAGTTGTAGGGCCGAAGGACTGGTCGTCTGCATGTGAGGTACTTCACTGGGCCTAGGCGCCCGAATGGAGACAGGCGCCCGAATGGGGTCAGGCGCCCGTATGGATATGGGCGCCCAAGAGTGAAGGCAAAACCCAAAACATAGCTGCGAAGCCACTGGACCAAGCCAGATCAGGCGCCCGTGAGGTCACGGGCGCCCCCATCAGCTCAAGCTCCCAAGTGGAGGTGGATAAGCACTAATCGAGCCCGCGGATAAGGATTCGCGCAGGGAAGGCCACGTGTTAGGAGCCCCCAACGTCACAGGCGCCCGTATGAGCACTATAAAGGGGGCTCACCCCCAAGGCTTCGACATCCATTCTTTCCAACGCTCCAAACACTTTTGCTCAAGCGCTGCGCCCCGGCAAAGTTCGATTTCGAGATTCCAGCGCCGTCAACGACCCTCTGCTCCGGAATTTGATCCATCTAGGGCGTCGGTAAATTTTCAGTTTACGAATGTGTTGTGATTTAGTTTTTCAAATTCTATATTTGTACTATCAATCTGTAAATATCTTTTCGAATATAGAATTGTCCAAATTAAACGGTCAAAGACCGTGGGCTTTGGAGTAGGAGCCGACCGCAACTCCGAACCAAGTAAAAAATCGACTTGTGTCCTTGTGTACTTTATTTCTTTCCGCTGCGCATATTCTTTAACTGTCCGAAAAATTTTCATAACGATATTCACCCCCCCTCTATCGTTTTCCTCGATCCAACACGCCCGTCCACTAATGGTCTCCTTTCCAGACTTTCCGGAGGCGGAGAAATCCGTCTTACAGTGCAAGATTTACAATCAAAAAGAGTTAAAGAAATTAAGAACTGAATGTAAATCAAACCAAACAGAATGAGTCGAAGACTCGGCCGATCTGGAACTCTGAAGTGTCGCGCACTTCCTCCCAGAGCTTCCTTGGTCGCAGAGCTTCGCCATTAGCACTTTGTCGTCAGTCAGAAGACTCAGATTGATCTCGGAAGTTGTGTTCTAAGTTGAGGGGTCGAAACCTCTTTTATAGTCTTCATTAGGGCGCCTGTGATGACTGGAGCGCCTCAAAGGGCTTGGTCAAAGCTTATCTCCGTGCCGAACTTGCCGCAGCCGATAAAGCCCTTGACCAGGGCGCCCTGGACCTCCCAAGCACCTCATTGAGCTTGGTTAACGCTTATCTCTGCTTCGAACTCGCAGCAGCAGATCCAACTTTCAACATGGGCGCTTGTGATATAGGGGGCGCCTAACTCCATTAGGGCGCCTCCTTCAATGGGGGCGCCTAGCAGCCAGCCTTTCAGCCGCGTTGTGTGTCGTTTGCCTGCTTTGTCTTCCATTCTAGGTACCTGCAAGATACACAAATACAAAGCAAATATACACACAATCTTAGCCTTAACGAGATGGTTTTGACTTTGGATTTCTGTGAAATCCTAGGTCGAACCGACGCATGTTCCCACCCCCGGGAACGCGCCTTCAACCTACACCATTCAGGAGACGGTTGTCACCTAGTCTATTCGGGGGGACTTTTACTTAGCCTTCGATACTCTCGGATCTCGAGATGTCCGAACCTCGACCCGTCTCTACTTATGTCCTTAGTCATCGCTCAGCTAAGTTGCTCAATCCCTCGGACCAAGACTTCGTGCCCAAATCCTAGGTCTAGGACTTCGGTGTCCAACCCTCGGCCAGGACTTCGTGCCCAATTCCTCGAACCAGGTCTTCGGTGCCCAACTCTCGGCCAGGACTTAGTGCCCAATTCCTCGAACCAGGTCTTCGTGCCCAACCCTTGGTCAGGACTTAGTGTCCAATCCATGACCAAGACTTAGTGCCCAATTCTTCGAACCAGAACTTCGTGCCTAGGATAACTAGCACTTTGGTTCACTTTGTTACACCTTTCTTGACTAACCCTTCCTTTGTTCAATGTGTCACTAACTTAAGTATATTGTCAAATATTGAAACATTTAGAGGAGGACATCACTGATGCAACTTGTACCAACAATCTCCCCCTTTTTGATATTTGACAATATCTTAAGTTAGATTGGCTGAAGGGACTAAATTATACTCCTTTCAAAACTGATCTAAGTTTTGAAAATAAGTTTTGATCTTTTGGGAGAAAAAGAAAAAATTTCTAACTTAAGCTTACTTTCCACCTTTTTGAAAAACATTTTGATTTTCCTTTTTGATCCTTCTGGAAGACAACAAAAATTTTCTAACTTAAGCTCACGCTCCCCCTTTGTCATACATCAAAAAATGACAAAAACAGTCTTGCACCAACAATAAAAAACTTCACTTAAGTTGCACCAAAAAATTCCGCTTTGAAAAAGTATTGTGCAATTTAGAAACAAATATTTGTCATTGTAGGAAAATATTTGGAACTTTTGAAAACTTCTTGCCTTAGAAACAGCTTCACTTAGAAAAGATTTCAAAAGATTGCAAACAAATACTTTTGAAAAAATGTTGTGAAGATAATCTTAACATATTTTCACTTTAAAAAAAATGGTTTTTGAAACGTGTTAATATTTAAAAAATATCTAGACTTTGAAAAATATTTTGATTATTTTCAAAAATGTGAGTATTTTTGAGACATATTAAGCTTTTTAAACACAATGCATGTACTTTTGAATTATGTATTTGAAAAACGTAAGTACTTTGAAACATATTATGAATCTGAAAAGCATAAGTACTTTGAAAAATATTATGAATTTGAAAAACATAAGTACTTTGAAAAATATTATGAATTTGAACAACAATTACTCGACTTATATTTTGACAGTACTTAGAAAAATATTGTTTTTAACACATAATATTTTACTTGCTTTGGTTTCTTTTCCAGTCTGACACAATCCTAGGAAACCTTGTTAACTACAAGGACATTTCCCTAAGTGTCTTGGAAATTCTCCAAACTCAAGTAAATATTATTTCAAAAAGTATTTCAAAACGTTTTTATAAGCCGCAAAAAATTTTGAAAGACAAATTACTTATATTTTCAACATGATTTTAAAATTATAGTGCAGGAAAACATATTATTTTGAAATGTTTAATAACTCTTTTAATTTGACATCCCCCTAAACCTGACCCAGTCCTAGGAAGCTTGTTAACCACAAGTACTCTTCCTCTAAGTCTTTAGGGTTTGGTTCAGATCAAAGGAATTATTTAATAATTTCTAAAATAATTGCCAAAAAAATTTAGAAAAATACTTGTCAGAATGTTTTCTTTTGACTTAGACTCCCTCTAAATTTGACATATCCTAGGAGCCCTTTGTAGATCATGAAGAAGCTCTCCTTGTGTCTTTAGGGTTTATCAGAATCAAAAGAATAGTTTTGACTGACATTTTGAGTATGGTAATTTTCTACAAGATAATTTTTTAAAGCATAAGCTTTTTCGAAAACATAAGTGATAGTAACTAAAGCACCATTTGCAAAAAAAAACATTTTGAAGTGATAATGATGTTTAAGGCATAATTTTCGAAAAACACTCTAAAATGCTGATAATTTTAAAGTACTATTTTTGAAAGATTCAAAAGAAAACAAAAAAAAACTCCCCCTGACACCAACACCGTTTAACTCTATCTAAGTGTCTTAAGGAACTTTAGTGTTAACCTAAGAGGCTTGTGTCTAATTGTGTAGGTCAAATAATTTTTTAAAGGAATATAATTTTTAAAAATCTATCATATATAATCAATCAGACAAGCATGAATTCCATAAAAACATTATTATGTTGAAGCGCTATTTTGAAAATATATTTTTAGAAAAATATTCTAACAATTTTGGAAAAACAATTTTAAAAAATATTTTTCAATTTATTAGTCCTTAACATCTCACCCATTCTAAATGTCTCAATGCAGTAAGCATGGTTGCCTTATGGGTGCTTTGTGAGATGCTTGAATCATTTTTCTTAATTCATTGTTAAATCTAAGATTTAATTGAAACTTGTATTAGATTCAAATTTATCAAATAGTAAAGTAAATTTGATTTTCGGTAATCGGCTTCCAGGTCTTGGCGAGGCATAGAAGTCTTCTTTGGTCGTAGTCTTATTGGAGCAACAACCCTTTCCTTGACAAAGTCTTTTATCGAAAATTCATTTTCAAATTACTTCTTGAAAAATTTTGGTCTAACTAGCTTAGGTTTTGGATCGGTAGCTTCGGCTAGTTCCACCAGACGGCTTCCCTAACGTACTATCATCTCACCTCCACCTAATACTAAGTTGTTCAAGTTTCAACTACTCTTTTTCCTATAACCGTTCTAAGTCATGCATAAAATTAAACATGATTGACATGACATATATTTAAAAAAAACAACAGATGCATAGCATGACAGTTATGCTTGAGTCAAACATTTTAGATTATTTAATTAAGTTTCTAATGATGTATCAAATTCCCGATTTGATACATGTCGTGTGAACCCGCGAATATGCCAACTCACTTTGACATATTTAATATTTTTAATTTAATTGCTGCGGTTTGGGTAAGATTTTATTTAATTTGAGTTTAAGTTATTTAAGAGTTAGAGTTAAGTTAATTGAAACAAATTTGAAGTTAAATTAATTAATTGAAGTTAAATTAAGAAGGAATTAATTAAAGTTGAATTAATTACGAATTATTAATTAAGAATTATTTAAAATTGAATTAATTAAGAATTATTTAAAGTTGAATTAATTAAGAATTATTTAAAATTGAATTAATTTTTAATTTGATTTAAATTTCAAAATATCTGGGTTGGTTAAAAGTTGTGGATTTAATTTCATCATTTTCAATATTTTAAAAATATCTGATTCCTTTACTATTTCTTCTTTATTTATCTTTTCAAGATTTTCTAATAATTCTGATTTATTTGAATCTTTGTAAACTTTATTAACTATAGCTTTGATCTCAGATAATTCCATCTCCTCCTCATCCTTATCATTAAAATCACATCCTTTAATATCCTTAAAGTAGGTGGAGTAATTTGGGTCACTAGTTAATGTTTTGTAATAATCTTCAATATTTTCTAAAAATTTGATAATTAAATTAACATCTAAAAAAATTTCATTTTCAATATCCTCAACGTTATCCTCAGCATTATCTTTAATATTTTTAGGATTAATCTCAAGAATTTCAAAATTAATTTTGGGATTATCCTTAAGAATTTCAAAATTAATTTCTGGATGATTCTTAAGATTATCAAAATTAATTTCTGAATTATCCTTAAGATTATCAAAATTAATTTCTGGATTTATTTCAGAAATAATTTCAGAATTATCAAAATTTTCAGAATTAAAATTATCATAATTTATTTTAGAAATTACTGAATTGACACTCAGGATTAAACAATTAATTTCTGATATTTTGGCTTTACTTACATTTTCTAACTGGTCATGCAAGATATTTACTTGACTATGCAATAATTCTAATTTATAAAAAAATTACCTAATTTATCATCTGACAGTGTAGGAATTCGAAAAGTTTTCAGAACGTAAATTTTGCGTACCTTTGCCGGACACTTATTTTTGTAATGCCTGTACTTTTCGCATTTGAAGCATTTGATGTGATCCTTGTTCCTCCGAACTCCTGGCGCTGGTGCCTCTTTTGCTTCTGGTGAAGAACGAGTCTTACGAGTAGGGCACTGATTTCTATAGTGCCCTCTCTCCCTGCACTTGAAACATATTATGTGGAATTTAAATATTGACATTTAAAATAAAATATACCCGATTCATTCCTGGGCTCCCCCTCAACTCCTGGTGTCTTTGCTCCGTCGGCGGTAAGTCCGGTGAAGAGCGATTTGGCACCGATACCACTTGTAGGATCAGTGCTGTCGATAAAGGGGGGTGAATATCGACCCGAAAATCTTTGCGTAAACTTCGTAAACTTTTCGATATTCGTTCTAATCAATGTTAGTAGCACAGCGGAAAATAAAACAGTAAAGTAAAGAATGACACAAATTGCACACGGAATTTTACTTGGTTCCCGACCCCCCAGGGTCAATACATCCAAGGCCTAAGCACGGGAACACCCGTCCACTAATGGTCTCCTTTCCGGACTTTTCGGAGACGGAGAAACCCGTCTTACAGTGCAAGATTTACAATCAAAAAGAGTTAAAAGAAATTAAGAACTGAATGTAAATCAAACCAAACAGAATGAGTCGAAGACTCGGCCGATCTGGAACTCCGAAGTGTCGCGCACTTCCTCCCGAAGCTTCGTTGGTCGCAGAGCTTCGCCATTAGCGCTTTGTCGTCAATCAGAAGACTCAGATTGATCTCAGAAGTTGTGTTCTGAGTTGAGGGGTTGAAGCCCCTTTTATAGTCTTCATTAGGGCGCCTGTCATGACTGGGGCGCTCAAAGGGCTTGGTCAAAGCTTATCTCTGCGTCGAACTCGCCGCAGCCGATAAAGCCCTTGACCAGGGCGCCCTGGACCTCCCAGGCGCCTCATTGAGCTTGGTCAAAGCTTATCTCTGCTTCGAACTCGCAGCAGCAGATCCAACATTCAACAGGGGAGCCTGTGATATAGGGGCGCCTAACTCCATTAGGGCGCCTCCTTCAATGGGGGCGCCTAGCAGCCAGCCTTCCAGCCGCGTTGTGTGTTGTTTGCCTGCTTTGTCTTCCATTCTAGGTACATGCAAGATACACAAATACAAAGCAAATATACACACAATCTTAGCCTTAATGAGATGGTTCTGACTTCGGATTTTTACGAAACCCTAGGTCGAACCGACGCATGTTCCCACCCCCGGGAGCGCGCCTTCAACCTACTCCTTTCTGGAGACGGTTGCCACCCAGTTCATTCGGGTGGACATTTACTTAGCCTTCGATACTCTCGAGATCCGAGATGTTCGAACCTCGACCCGTCTCTACTTATATCCTTAGTCATCGCTCAGCTAAGTTGCTCAATCCCTCGGACCAAGACTTCGTGCCCAAACCCTTGGTCCAGAACTTCGGTGCCCAACCCTCGGCCAGGACTTCGTGCCCAATTCCTCGAACCAGGTCTTCGGTGCCCAACCCTCGGCCAGGACTTAGTGCCCAATTTCTCGAACCAGGTCTTCGTACCCAACCCTTGGTCAAGACTTAGTGCCCAATCCATGACCAGGACTTAGTGCCCAATTCTTCGAACCAGGACTTCGTGCCTAGGATAACTAGGACTTTGGTTCACTTTGTTACACCTTTCTTGACTAACCCTTCCCTTGTTCAATGTATCACTGACTTAAGTATATTGTCAAACATTGAAACATTTAGAGGAGGACATCACTGATGCAACTTGCACCAACACTGATAATCCACCGATCTCTGATTTAGTGAAGAAAGATAATACAATAAAATATAGATAATAAATGTGGAAAAAAAATAATATAGATAATAAAATATGAAGATAGATTATAAATAATTAAGATAGATAATAAAATATAAGGATGAGCAAAATTAAAGAGATAAAGATGATTTACTAAAACAAGCTCTAATTCTGTATTGTTGCTGCATTGTTCTGTGCCAACTGATACAGTATGAGAACAATAATGATATTCATTAGGACTAAGTTTGGACATCAAAAATATCATCTCCTAACTCAACTCTAACTAGTAATATGGAGTTTTGAGAAATCCAAATATCTTAAGTCCATCAGTGGATTTTCACGGAAACCCACTGATGGACCTATAAAACTCCTATTGCAACAAATTCTGAAATGATGAGTTCATGGTCTGCAAGGAATCCAATTTTGCTATGCATTGTGTATTTAGGTAGAATAAGATGTAACCTTCTTGTTTCAAATTTAAACATATGTAAGCATGTTTTGTTCATACCAGAGTATTCCAATAAAATGAGAGGATTTTATCACAACTTCTAGAATTATATAAAAGATTACCTTATAAATAATTATTTTAATAAATCATGATTAAATATTATAAAAAATATTTTTAAAATGGAAACAAATTTGAGTTCATGTTTGGCCTGAAGTTATGTGATTTCAGACCCAACTTGGGCCTAAATATATCTGATACGTTGGGCCTGAAATAAGTGGATTTCAGGCCCAGCTTAGGCCTGAAATAATATGATTTCAGGCCCAGCGTTGGCCTAAAATCAGATGATTTCATACCCTCTGATAACCAAAAGCAAAGTTCCATATCACTCGATGCTTTAGTTGAATTAATAGGGACCGAAACACCACGGTCCGCTATGCCCGGTAACAATGCAACATCTCGTCTGGTGAACGCAATCGATACATTTGAAACATTTAAAATATTTAGTTATCATCAAGAATATACGTCTGAAATGAAATCATTTCAGGCCCAAATTGGGCTTGAAAAGATTTCATTTCAGGCCCAACATGGGCTTGTGGGCCTGAAATGAAATCACTGAAATGGATCGAAACTAAATCATTTCAGAGCATCTTTTTACTATTTTATCTTACTATAGTTAGTGTTTACAATTCATAACTAAAAGTGTTACCTGAGAAATTAAAAACTTGCGAGGTTGAATCCCAACTTTCAAATATATTCACTAAAATTCCACGGATATGCTACAATTCTTGTATGTCTAAGAAAATACTGAAGGGAGTCTCTTTGATCTTCGCAATGTGTCGACCATTTAAAATTTGAAATGCTTCAAAAAAATTATTAAAGTGGCCTAAAACACTGCATCAATGTAATTTTTGTCCAAAGTCATCTGAAGTCTACAGGTTGTATACATTACAAATTTATTAAGAACTAAACCCAAACATGCCATATTTGCAAAATCAATATAAACATGTGCAGAAACTGTGTTGTTTTGACCTAAGACTATCACTAATATACCTTGGTGGATAATACCATGGAAGAAGAGGCTAAAAAGCTCACTGACCTTTTTTCTACCATTATCGAAAAAAATAGTGCAGAAACCCTAACCCCTATTTTCGAGAGTGTCGATCAGTGTAGACTTCCACGCAAACACTTAAAGCTACCTCAGGGACACATGGACAGACTTTCCTAGGGTTTTGGTTGGGGGGAGGGATTGGGGAGATGAGCTCGCGACTATAGCACAGCTAGGGCACTCACAATGTCCTCCAACTTCAGCAATAACAATTAGGTTGTTGCTCTGAGAGAGAAAGGAGAAAAATTCGACTCTCTAAGGCATCCGAACCACAATATGTTATTTATTTTAAAAAGTCTGAAAAAGTGATTTGGATGTCTCGAAATTGTTAACTGAGAAAGAGAATTCTTGGCAAGAAAGGTATAAGGGAAGATCACCTTATTTGATGCACCCTTTAGTAAAAAAGAAACCTTAGCACGCGTTTTGGTAATTAGGAATTCTTAGGTGCGCCGTTTGGTAAAAAGCCGAATTTTCTTCATCTCCTCGTTAGCCTTAGTAACAGCAATAGCATACTTCGAACCAAAAATTCCCTTAGAGTCCTTGTTTGGGATTTGCCACCAGCATTCCATGACGATACAAAAATTCTATGAACCAAAACACATCAATTAGATATCAGAAAGCAAATTGTTGCAAGGAGAAAGAGAATTGATTACTTGTAATCCTGAACATCTGCAACTTGAGTTGTGTCAACATCTAAGTTCCTCTTGAACTGTCTCTTTGAGAAATCAAGAAGGAAATGACTATCTTGTTTGTGGTGAAAAGTTCAGAACAAGAGATCTCGACATTATATTTAACTCGTCTGCTATTCTTCGCTGTGTTTGTCTCCATGTCTGCTGAATTGGCTCTCCATTTCCCATCGCCATATGATGAAATCTTAGAATCGTTAATGGAGGAAAGAACAAACTAGCAACAAGAACAGGATACGAGGCCTATCTCTTCCAAACGCACCATCATCGACATGGAAGTGCTGAGGTTTGTTCTTGGTGCTGCCGAACCATTTTCATACCGTCTTGGACCAAGATGACTTCTCCAATCAAAATGAGATTATATATATCAGAAAATAATATCAGAATTCTAGAAGACCAAACATTTCTGCAATAGAAAACCTTGTCTTTCGTTGAGTTGTCATCTCTTATTTTTCTAGAAATCCTCCTTCATGCACACCGCTGCCAATGCTGATGTTGAAGAAGCGCAAAACACCGATTTTTTTTCACGAAAAAGATGAAGTTTTTTCTGCAAAGAAAGAGGGATCTGAAGCCGACAGATCTGAAGAAAGGGGAAAGCTGTGATTGTGGACGTAGATTTAGGGAATAATAGCGAATGGGAGAGCACACACTGCCTTCCTCCTCTCCCCCTAATGCCAAGGCCTTGGTTTCAGACTCCGTTACAGCAAAGCGTCCAATTCAAAGAGGAGAAAAGGTGGGATGACTTCGAACATCGGAAGGATGACGCCTCTGCTCTACTAGGGTTTCGTGATCAGGTGGGATGATTCTCGAAGATGGGTTTCACGACTCCCGAAGATTAGTTATAACGGAGCAAATTTTAAATTTAATTAATTGTTACGGATGTTTTTATTCATTAAAAACTTTCGTTAACCCGTGATTAACAAAAACGACGTTTTATCAACCGGCCTACGTGAAAAATTATCAAAAAGCGTTTTGAAGTTTGGTTATTACCAAAGGGAGTACTAAAAATATCTTCTTCCTCTTATACCCCTTCCGTCAGTAATTTCTTTTCGCAGTTCAATTTTTGAGGCATCAGAACCACTTTTTTTGAGTTTTGATTTTAAAATAAGAGAGTATTATTTAGATACAAGTATTTTCCTTTTTCTCACCCTATATATCTCTTTCTACTTTGTACAACTTGATTTATCATGAACCTTTTATTGTATTGTGCTATGATTGCAAAAGACGAAGTTGAAAGTGGGAATGTATTCTAGAGGTAACTTCAAAGAGTTGACTTTAAAGAATCGTTGAGGAAGATAGATGTTGAAGGAGAAACATCAACCAATAGTGTATTTGGTAGAAAGAAGAAAAATATTTAGTAAAGTACGTATGATTTGGCTACTTAAAATTTGTGTATATGGTGAAAAGAAATAGTATAAAGGTTCTTACAGGGTTTAATTCAATTAGACCATATTATGCTCTGATATGGTATGTATGAGACCTAGTATTGTACAGGATCAACTCTTCCTACTAATTTTTAGTTTGAAGAAGAACTCTAACGGTATCATGCATTACATAAATAGGGTTCTTAAAATTTGTTCAACCTTACGATAAATTCATGCATAAATACGACCTCAAGCTTGATATCATACCATATCAAGCCCTCCTCATGCATAATTTCATCAAATATCAGACCCTCCTTGGGCCTAATATCCTCTTATATCAGCCCACCGTGGGCCTGATATCGGATAATATTAGGCCCGAGGAGGGCTTGATATCATACCATATCAGGACTAAGGAGGGCCTGATATTGGATCTGTAACAATGTTTGTGCTAGATCGTTGACGGTTGCTAGAGGGGGGTGAATATCAATTTCTCGGTTTCTTTCTCTACAAGAAGGTTAGCACAATACAAGCAAAACAATAAACAATATGAAAACAATGCTAACACAGAGATTTACTTGGTATCCACCCCTAAGGATGACTAATCCAAGAATCCTTCGGTGGATCACTCCCCGGATACCCTCCGGCTAGCCCTTGTCACTCCTTGTGGGTGGAGAAACCTCGCCACACCACCTCGACAATATCTAAGCCCTTAGACTACTATTTGGCCTTTAACCAAAGCCAAATTCGTCAAGAGTCTCCAGCCAAACCCGAGCCTCTTTAAATAGAACTCAAGGCTGAAACCCTCGCCACCAGTCTGTTGGTGCAGACAGCACCCAAGTCGAACCTGTGTTTTGATAATGGCAAAAGAGTTCAAAAAGTTAAGATATTATGTTTATCTAACATGTTCACTAAGTTTACAGGAAAAGAAGTCCTATGTACACTGGGCACGAAGTCCTGGTCGAGGATTGGGCACGAAGCCCTGGCAAGGAGCTGGGCACCGAAGACCTGCTCGGAAGGTGGGTACGAAGTCCTGGTCGAGTACTGGGCATGAAGCCCTAGCAAGGAGCTGGGCACCGAAGACCTACTCGGAAGGTGGGCACGAAGACATGCTCGGAAGGTGGGCACGAAAACCTGGTCAGGTGTATCGGGCAAAAGTCCAACCGGAGGAGCCGGTTGGCAAAAGGTAAACTCTCCTGAGAGGAGTAGGTGAGGATGCGTTCCCCGTCGAGGGAACAGTAGGCGTCGGCTCGACCTAGGGCTCCTTTTTGGAGACCCAAAGTCAGAACCAAGACAGCTAAGACTGTATAAAACTAACATATTATTGCTCTGTATTATTTTGGACTAACCATGGATGCAGGACCGAAGGAACGAGTGTCTGCAGCTAAGAGAGCCTCAAAGGAGTGAGGCAGAAGCTGAGTAGGGCGCCCGGAGTGTCCGGGGCACCCCCAAGGTGAATACAAAAGAAGTGGAGCAAATGTACGCTTCGGAAGCTTACTGGGCGGGGCGCCCCCGTGCTCCCGGGCGCCCCCATGCTCCCGGGCGCCCCGGATGGTCCGGGCGCCCCGAGCTCAAGCCAACGAAGTGGATAAAAGTCAAGCCAGCGGATAGAGTCAACCCGGGCGCCCCTAGTGTCCCGGGCACCCCCAGTCAAACCTCAGCCCGATCCCAAAGGGATAACGGCTGACCGAGAGGTGCTCGGATCGATTGACACGTGGGGGGGGGGCGCCCCCAGAGGCTATAAAAAGGCCCCTCGACCCCAAGGCTTGAAGACACAATTCTTCCAACGCATTCACGCTCTTCTACTCCCGCGCTCTGCTCCGGAAACCTCCCAACTCGAGATACAAGCGCCGACGACGTCCCTCTGCTCCGAAAATACAATCTACACCGGACGTCGATAACGAAGAGCTGCTTTTAAGTTTTCTGTACTATTCTTGTAATACATTTTGTAAACTGTTTTTGCGCACATATAGAATTGCCCGCAGTAAACGGTCAACGACCGTGGGCCTTGGAGTAGGAGCCGACCGCGACTCCGAACCAAGTAAAATCGTGGTGTTCGCGTGTGTTTTAATTTATTTATTTCCGCTGTAATTCTCTTCTATCGTTCTTTTCGATTCAACAATTGGTATCAGAGCGGGGAAGCTCAAATTTGGTGCAACCACCAGTTTGAGAATTTTTCGGATTTTTTTCTTTCTTTTATTTTTTCGAAGTTTTCTCGTTAATCGAGGTTGGTGCAACACCCCTCGATAATTATTTCTCTTTATCCCGCACTACTAATCCAAGACCAAGTCTTGGGATATTTTCTTTCCTTTAAGTTTACTTTTCAGATAAAATGGCCATGCAAGAAGGCTTCAGCACCGCAAGACCACCTCTCTTCAGTGGGGAGGACTTCTCCTACTGGAAGAGCAGAATGGAGGTCCACCTGAAAACTCAGGTGGACATGTGGATAATCATCCAGTCCGGACTGGAGATTCCAAAGAATGCTGAAGGAGTACCACAGACCTACACAGAGTGGGATACCGCTCTGAAACGAAAGATTGAAGCTGATGCAAAGGCGACCCAGACCCTCCAATGCGGCTTAACAAAAGAGGAGCTGAACTGAGTGGGTCCATTCAACAGTGCTAAAGAGCTGTGGGGGAAACTGATCGAACTGCACGAAGGAACTTCAGATACTCGAATCAGCAAGAGAGATCTCCTCCTGAACAAGCTGTACACGATCAAGATGACCGACAACGAAACAGCAGCTCAGCTCCACGCCCGAATTCAGGAGCTAATGAACGGACTACACACAATCGGTCACATGGTAGAAAACCATGACCTGATAAGGTACACTCTTAATGCTTTCCCGAGAAACACCTTGTGGGCATCTATGGTAGATGCATACAAGGTTTCAAGGGACCTTTCAAAAATTAAACTAGATGAATTGTTTTCAGAACTTGAATTGCATGAGCAAACTAACTGCACCCTGGCCGAGAAAGGCATTGCCTTTATTGCAGGTAAAGCTGGAAAGGTATCCAAAAAGAAACCTCAACCTGCACTCGAGTCTGATTCAGACTCAGACTCAGAAGACGACGAAGGAGACCGACCTAAGCTGGTCCTACTGGCCCGGAACTACTACAAGGAATTGAAGAATCAATCCAATAGAAGAAAAGCCAGCCGAAAGAAGGAAGATCAAGCTGAATCAACTAAGAACAAATCAAGTGTGACGTGCTTCGAGTGCAACAAAAAGGGACATTTCAAATCCGAATGTCCTAACCTAAAAGAAGCTAAGAAAGCAAGAAGAAAGAAGACACTTCAGGCAACGTGGGACGAGTCCTCCTCCGAAGAAGAAGAAGAGGTCCCACAGTCAAATTTGCTAGTGCTAACCGCCTCAGAAGAAATCGAGACCGAGTCAGAATCGGAACAGGACGACGGCAGACTAACATTTTCAGACGACGGCGAAATCAAGGTAAGTGGTTTTTCTAGAAGTCAGTTAAATGAGTTAATTTCTTATCTTTCTCGAGATTTGGCGAAAGCTAAACTCCGAGTCGAATCCCTTCGACAGGAAGTAAAACTCCTGAAAGAGGGAGCTGACTCTAGATCTTTAACTGAGAAGGTTCAAGAAGGAGCCTCTACTTAAGTTGAAAAACTTGAGAAAGAGAACTCCTCCCTGAAAACTCAAGTCAAGGATCTTAGATCAGCTTTAGAACGATTCACTTCTGGTTCCAAGGGTCTTGACATGATTCTTGGAAAACAGAAATCGGTTCTAAATCGATCCGGACTAGGCTATAGAACCAAATCAAAACAAAGATCCTACTATGCTGTACTGAACCAGTCCAGACCTAAAGTTCAGGCATGGGTACCTAAACTGTACCTGAACAATCAAACTGGATCAAATCAGTATTGGATCCCCAAGGACAAGATTCATATCTTGCCAAACCATTATCGTGGCTATAATCCAGGGGGAGTCAAATTAAAAATAATATTTATTGTTAGATAAAATTCAATTCTTGTTTGCAATCTGCATGATTGATTGTTTATTTAATTTCTGCAATTTGCCATGCTTAGACTTAGGAATGATTAGTTTAAGGACTTAACCAACTTAACTGAAATTTGAATAACATAGTATTGGGTGGCGGTGAGATGATAGTACGTTAGGGAAGCCAATTCTAATAAGGTCAAGTATACTCTACTTGGTCTCTTTAGACTGGTGGAACTAGCCGAAGCTACCGATCCAAGACCCAAACTAGTTAGACCAGAATTTTTCAAGAAATAGTTTTGAAAATGAAGTTTCATTAAAAGACTTTGTCAAGGAAAGGGTTGATGATCCAATAAAAGCTACGGCCAAAGAAGGCCTAGTGTCTCGCCAAGACCTGGAAGCCAATTTTTGAAATTTAAATTCAAATTATTCTTTGTCAAATTCGAATCTAACACAAATTTTCAGTTAATTATAGATTCAAACATTATTTTTTAAAATAACTCAAATCAATTGCTTTCAAAAATTAATTAGACTTTTTCAAAATAAATCATAATTTTTCAAAATAATTCTATTTACCAAAACCTGTCTCACAAAACCTATAAGGCAAATGTGATTGACAACTCTAGATTGGGTGAGACAGACAGGTTGTGAAAATCAATTTATGCTATTCATGATTCTAATTGGATCCAAATCAACAAAACTCTTTATATGTAGGAACATAAAGATTTGGACCAATGGATGTTGGATAGCGGTTGCTCCAGACACATGGCTGGAGATAAATTGAAATTCACCAAACTCAAATTCAAGAACCTAGGCTCAGTGGCATTTGGCAACAATGCTACACTCAAGGTAATTGGGTCAGGTAATATTGAACTTAAAACTGACTTTGTTATTAAGAAAGTTCTTTTGGTTGAAAACTTCAAATTTAACTTGCTTAGCATAAGTCAGTTATGTGATTCTGGTTATGTAGTTACCTTCAACAATTCTAACTGCCTGATTAGAAACCTGCAAGACTCAGAAATCACGCTTAAGGGCACTAGAAAAAATAATGTTTACACTATAAACCTACCCCTAGTACCTAAATGCATGTTAACTCAGTTAGAACAATCAAACCTCTAGCATAGGAGACTAGGTCACACTAACCTAAAAATTATTTCAAAAATCACCCAACTCGGCCTAATTAAAGGTATTCCTAAAATTAAAAATAATGAAAACTTAATATGTGAATCATGTAATCAAGGTAAACAAACCAGGTCTAATCACAAACTAATCCAATCTGATCAAACTCAAACCACACTTGAGCTCCTGCACCTTGACCTATTTGATTCACATGGAGCCAAGTCACTGAGCGGAAACCGATACTGCTTAATAATAGTTGATGATTACTCTAGGTTCACCTGGGTTAGGTTTCTAAAGACCAAAGATGAAACCCTAAACATATTCAATAACTTTTGTAAGTTAATTGAAAATCAAAACGATACTAAAATCAAAAGACTTAGGAGTGACCATGGGGGAGAGTTTGAAAATCAACAATTTGAGGAATTTTGTAAGGTAAATGGGTATATACATGAATTTTCATGTCCGAGAACCCCCCCAACAAAATGGGATAGTCAAAAGAAAAAATAGAACACTATAGGAAGCCGCTAGGGCTATGCTCAATGAATTTAACTTAGCTAACCAATATTGGGCAGAAGCAATTAATACGGCTTGCTACATCCAAAATAGGGTCCTGATTAACAAGCGACACAACAAAACACCCTATGAATTATACTACCATAGACTTCCAAACCTACACTACCTAAGGGGTCTTTGGGTGCAAAGTCCATATCCTAAACACCAAGGACTATCTAGGTAAATTCCAGTCTAAGTCAACCCCAGGCATCTTCTTAGGATACTCAACAACAAGTAGAGCCTATAGGGTTTACAACAAACAAACCNAAAAAACCAAGAAACCCAGACTCAGTCACCCAACCGATCAAATTGTGGGTGATCCAACTCTAGGAGTCAGAACTAGATCTTCCTATAGAAACCTTAGTCAAATAGCAATGATTTCAAAAATAGAACCTAAGACTATAGAAGACGCCCTACCTGATCCTGATTGAATCATAGCTATGCAAGAAGAGTTAGCCCAATTTGAGAGGAACCAAGTCTGGGAACTAGTACCTAAACCTGAAGGCAAATCCATCATTGACACTAAGTGGGTTTTTAGGAATAAGCTAAATGATCAAGGAGAAATAGTGAGAAATAAAGCCCGCTTAGTAGCGAAAGGATTCAGCCAAGTAGAAGGGTTAGATTACGACGAAACATATGCCCCAGTAGCTAGACTTGAGTCCATTAGGATGTTATTAGCCTTTGCATCCCACAAAGGATTCAAACTATATCAAATGGATGTAAAGTCAGCCTTTCTAAATGGATTCATTAAAGAAGAAGTCTATGTAGGACAACCCCTCGGGTTTGAGGACTTAGAAAGACATGACCACGTTTACAAACTTACTAAAGCACTATATGGGCTAAAACAAGCACCTAGGGCCTGATATGAACGATTATCAACTTACTTAATTTCTAAAGAATTTAAACAAGGACAAATTGACTCAACCCTATTTATTAAAACCCTAGGAAAAGAAATCTTTATTGCCCAAATCTATGTTGATGATATAATCTTTGGGTCTACAAACTCTAATTTTCTAAAAGAATTCGTGAAAATAATGGAAAATGAGTTTGAAATGAGCTTAGTTGGGGAGCTCAACTTCTTCCTAGGATTACAAATTAAACAAACTAGGGATGGAAACTATGTTCATCAATCCAAATACACTAAAGAGTTAATAAAGAAATTTAAAATGGATAACTCTAAAAGCATAAGTACCCCCATGGCCACAAATGTAAAAATAGATAGTGACCCTGATGGTAAACCAGTAGACCTTAAACTCTATAGAAGACCTGATATCTTACAGCAAGCAGACCTGTGCTAAGGAAACGCACTTAGCAGCCCTGAAAAGAATACTAAGATATGTTAAGGGCACCCTAAATGTAGGGATTTGGTATCCTAGGACCTCAACCTTTGACTTATCAGGATACACGGATTCTGATTACGCTGGTTGTAAATTAGATAGAAAGAGCACAAGTGAAAGCTGCCAACTGTTAGGAAATAGTCTAGTAAGTTGGTGCAGCAGAAAACAACACTGTGTAGCTCTATCCACAACTGAAGCTGAGTATGTTGCCTTAGGAGAGTGTGTAGCACAACTTTTATGGATGATGCACACTCTTAAGGACTTCCAGCTCAACTACACCCAAACTCAGGTTTTCATTGACAACATAAGCTCGATTAATCTAACTAAGAACCCAATCCAACATTCCAGAACTAAACACATAGAAGTTAAACACCACTTTGTAAGAGACTATGTAGCCAGGGGTGAAATAGTCCTTAAGCATGTAGACTCTAAATCAAACTTAGCTGACATATTCACTAAACCCCTAGCTGAGTCTGAATTCAGCTCACTAAGAAGGCAGTTAGGATTATGCTTGGTAGAATAGGGTTACTCTACTTTTTTTTTAAACTGCTTTACTTATTTTAAATCAGTTTCTAAATTTTTTTAAAGTCAGCTTATACTTAGTTTTGAAAAGGTTTTAAAAATAAAATTTTTTCCGACTTAGTTTGATTTTAAAAACTACCCCTTCAAAACTAGAGCTTTTTTGCAAATGGACTTAGCATAGGCCCTAACCCTAGAACTGCATGCACCTATAGATCTAGAAGCCAACATCTCACAAGCACCTTAGGGTACTTTTGATTGATAACATAGAATGGGTTGAGATGCTTAGGTCTTTACCTTAATTCAAGATGCTTTAAGTCAGTGCATCTGCAGTAATTGGGGCACTAAATACTGTTGGTGCAAGTTACATCAATGATATTCTCCTTTAAGTGTTTTAATGTTTGACAATACACTTAAGTCAGTGATACAATGAACACACAAAGGGGAGCAAAGGAGAAGTAAACTAAGCTGAAGAAAAGTCCTAGTTAATCTAGGCACCTAGCGAAGGGCCGCTAGGTATCGAAACCTTAAGACCTAGCGAAGGGCTGCTAGGCACCTAGCGAAGGGCTGCTAGGTATCGAATCCCCAAGACCTTGCGAAGGGCTTCTAGGCACCTAGCGAAGGGTTGCTAGGCATAGAAGACATGGCGAAGGGCTGCTAGGCACCTAGCGAAGGGTTGCTAGGCATAGAAGACCTGGCGAAGGGCTGCTAGGCACCTAGCGAAGGGCTGCTAGGCATAGAAGACCTCACGAAGGGCTGCTAGGCACCTGGCGAAGGACTGCTAGGGAATGAAGACCTGGCGAAGGACTGCTAGGCACCTGGCAAAGGGCTACTGGGGAATGAAGTCTTGGTCCAAGGGACTGAGCAACTTAGCTGAGCGATGACTAAGGACAGGAGTAGAGACGGGTCAGGGTTTGGGCGTCTCGAGGTCCGGAAGTATCGGAAGCTAAGCAAAAGTCCACCCAAAGGACTGGGTGGCAAGCGTCTCCTGAAAGGAGTAGGTGAAGGGCGAGTTCTCGAGGATGGGAACTCGTGCCAGTTCGACCTAGGGTTTCGTGCAAATCCGAAGTCAGAACCAAGTCCTTAAGGCTAACATTATATGTATTTATGCTTTGTGTTTGTGTATCTTGTAGGTATCAAGAACCGGAGACAAAGCAGGTAAACCAGGCAAAAAACTGTGCTGCCAGCCTTGAAGCAGGGCGCCCCCAGCAGTGGGGGCGCCCCCATGCATCCAGGACGCCCCCAACAGTGGGGGCGCCCCCCAGACAAAGCTAAAAAGAGCAGTTTAAGTAAGCAGGCAGAACAGGTGTCAAGCGGAGCGTCCGGGGCGCCCGGAGCGTCCGGGGCGCCCGGAGCGTCCGGGGCGCCCGGAGCGTCCGGGGCGCCCGGGTTCGAACCTGTTTATGCTGTTTCGAGTGCGAAACACAGATAAGCCTTCATGAGGGCACCCGGAAGGTCTAGGGTGCCCTGGTCAAAGATTTTATCACCTGCGGCGAGGTAGTCGCAAGGATAAGGTTTGACCGGGTTTTTCGGGGCGCCCCCAGCGTCCAGGGCGCCCCCAGGAGGCCTATATAAGGGGCTTCGACCCCTCTGCTTCAACATCAACTACCAAGTACCATTCTGATCTTTCTGCCTGAAGACAATGTGCTAAAGATGAGGCTCTACAACCGGGAGGCTCCAGGAGGAAGTGCGCGGCACTTCGGGGTCCAGATCGACCGAGTTTCAGATCTTGTTTGTTCGGTTTGAGTTTACTATTACGCACTTAATTTTACTTATCTTTTGATTGTAAACTTGCACTGTAAGTCGGGTTTCTCCACCTCCGGAAAGTCCGGGAAGGAGACCAATAGTGGACGGGCGTTCCCGTGCATAGGCCTTGGATGTACTGACCCTGGGGGGTCGGGAACCAAGTAAAAATCCGTTGTGTCACTGTCTTGCTTTATTTCTTTTATTTACGTTTCCGCTGTGCTACTAATGTTCTAAGTTCAGAACGATCCAAGTTTTTCTACGAAGCTTCCGCGAGTAACTTTCACGATCGATATTCACCCCCCCCCTCTATCGACGGCACCGGTCCTTCAATTGGTATCAGAGCCGAGCCGCTCTTCACCGGACTAACCGCCAACGGAGCAACGACGCCAGGAGTTGAGGGGGAGCCCAGGGGTGAATCAGGTACTTTTTATTTTAAAAATGTCCATTTTTAAATTCCATATTATCTGTTTCACGTGCAGGGAGAGAGGGCACTACAAAAATCAGTGCCCTACTCGTAAGACTCGATCTACATCACCGGCGGCAAAGGAGGTACCAGCGCTAGGAGTCTGGAAAAATAAAGATCATGTACAATGCTTCAAGTGCGGAAAATACGGACACTACAAGAACAAATGTCCGACAAAGGTACGCAAAATTTACGTTCTGAAAAATTTTAAAACTCCTGCACTGCCCTTAATAATTTAGTTAATTTTCTTGATAAATTAGATTTACTGCACAATAGAATTAATATCTTGCATGTGAAATTAGAAAATACAGATATGACTAAAATATCTGAAATTAACTATTTAATCCAGAACGCCAATTCAGTAATTTCTAAAATAAATTCTGAAATTATTAATTCTGATAATTCTAATTCAGATAAATTTTATCCTAAGGATAAATCCGAATTCAAATTCGAAAATCCTAAGGATAAATCCAAATTCAAATTGGAAAACTCTTTAGATGATTATGAATTCAAATTTGAAAATCCGTTGTACAAATTTGAATTCGAATCTAAAAATTCTAAACATAACTCTAAAGTTAGTAAAATTAATCCAGAAATTAATTCTGAAAATCTGAAAGATAATCCAGAAATTAATTCTGAAAATCTGAAAGATAATCCAGAAATTAATTCTGAAAATCTAGAAATTAATCTTGAATTTCTTGAAAATATTGAAGATGTGTCTGAGGATAATTATGAGGATAATTATAAAGATAAAATTCTCCTAGATAATGACTTAATCATAGATAATATTGAAGATTATTACAAAACCTTAATTAGTGGCCCAATTTACTCCACCTACTGTGAGGATATTGAAAGATCTAATCTTGAGGAGGATATGGAATTATCTAAGATTAGGACCATAGTCAATAAAAATTACAAAAATTCAAATAAATCAAAATTATTAGAAAAACTTGAAAAGAAAGATAAAGATGAAGAAGAAATTTTCGAAATAATGAAAATGATGAATTTAAACCCACAATTATTAATTAATCATCATAACCTTAAAAAGTCAAATAAATTAAATCTTAATTAAATCTTAATTAAATTCAAATTAAATCCTAATTAAATCTTAATTAAATTCAAATTAAATCTTAATTAAATTCAAATTAAATCTTAATTAAATCTTAATTAAATTCAAATTAAATCCTAATTAAATCTTAATTAAATTCAAATTAAATCTTAATTAAATTCAAATTAAATCTTAATTAAACCTTAATTAAATTCGAATTAAATTTTAATTCGAATTAAACATTAATTAAATTCAAATTAAACCTTAATTAAATTCCAATTAAACTTTAATTAAATTTGAATTAAACCTTAATTAAATTCAAATTAAATTAAATTAAAATTCTAATTAAATTCAATTTAAATCATAATCAATGCAAACTTAAATTAATTCAAGATCAATTAAGTTCTAATTAATTCAACATCAATTATTTCTTAATTAACTTGAATCCAACTAAAATCTTAAATAACCTAAACTCAAACTAAAATAAAATTTTACTCAAACTATAACAATTAAAATCAATAACATTAAATATGTCAAAGTGGGTTGACATATTCGCGGGTTCACTCGACATGTATCAAATCGAGAATTTGATACATTTTTAGAAACTTAAATAAAATGATTTGAATTGTTTGACTCATGCATAATTGTCATGCCATGCATTTGCTATTGCTTTTGAATATATGACATGTCATTCATATTTAAATTTTATGCATATATTAGAATGGCTATAGGAAAAAGAATAATTGAAACTTGATCAATCTAGTATTGGGTGGCGGTGAGATGATAGTACGTTAGGGAAACCAACTCTAATAAGGTCAAGTATACTCTACTTGGTCTCTTTAGACTGGTGAAACTAGCCGAAGCTACCGATCCAAGACCCAAACTAGTTAGACCAGAATTTTTTAAAAAGTAATTTTGAAAATGAAAATTCATTAAAAGGTTTTGTCAAGGAAAGGGTTGATGATCCAATAAGGCTACGACCAAAGAAGGCCTAGTGCCTCGCCAAGACCTGGAAGCCAATTTTTGAAATTCAAATTCAAGTTACTTCTTGTCAAATTCAAATCTAACACAAGCTTCAATTAAATCTTAGAGTTAATAATAAATTAATAAAAATGATTCGAGCATCTCACAATACACCTATAAGGCAACCATGCTTGTTGTATTGATACACTTAAAATGGGTGAGATGTTAAGGACTAATGAATTGAAAAATATTTTTTAAAATTGTTTTTCAAAATTGTTAGAATATTTTCCTAAAAATATATTTTCAAAATAGTGCTTCAACATAATAATGTTTTTATGAAATTCATGCTTGTCTGATTGAATATATATATATTATATGTTTTCAAAAATTATATCCTTTGAAAATTGTTTGACTCACTCAATTAGACACAAGCCTCTTAGGACAACACTAAAGCTCCTTAAGGCACTTAGTTAGAGTCAAACGGTGTTGGATGCAGGGGGAGTGTTTTGTTCTTTTTATTAAAAATATTTTTCAAAAACTGCACCTTAATTTGCATCACATATGTTTTCAAAATTATCTTCTTTCTAAATTGTGGCTTCAAAATTTATCTACTTGAAAATTATCATTTCTTTGATTTTGATAAACCTTAAAGACACAGAGGAAAGTCCATTTCATGATCTAAAAGGGACTCCTATGACGTGTCAGTTTTAGGGGGAGTCTGAGTCAACATTCTGACAAGTTTTAAATTATTTATTTTGAAAATTATTAGATTATTCTTTTGATCTGAACCAAACCTTAAAACTCAGAGGAAGAATACTTGTGGTCAACAAGCTTCCCAGGATTGAGTCAAGTTTTGGGGGAGGTCAAATTAAAGGAATTATTTAATAACATATTTTTTTTAACTATATCTTCAAAATCTTGCTAAAAACATAAGTAGTCTTTCAAAACACTTTGTCAAAACTTGTGTGACTTATGAAATTATTTTTGAAATAATGTTTACTTGGGTTGGAGAACTTCCAAGACACTTAGGAAATGTCCTTGTGGTCAACAAGGTTTCTCAGGATAGTGTCAGACTGGAAGATAAACCAAGTCAAGTAAAATATTGAGTCTTCAAAAGTTCACACATTTTTTTTTGCACTAGCACATATTTTCAAAAGTACTATCAATTTTTTAAATTCTGTTAATATTTACTTGAGTTTGAAAATTTTTCATGACACTTAGGAAAATGTCCTTTAGTTAACAAGATTTCCTAGGATTGTGTCAGACTGGAAAAGAATCCTAGTCAAGTAAAATAAGATGTTTCAAAAATTACCTATATTTCTCAAAGTCTCATCTTTGTCAAAAATAGTTAGTACTTGCAAAATATGCATAATATTTATATTTTCCAAAATAGCATTCTTTCAAAAGTTATGCATTTTCCAAAAGTACTTAATTATTCAAAATTTCAATACATCTTTCAAAGGTACTTATATTTTTCAAAAATTACATAATTTTTCAAAGTACTATTACTTTTCAAAGCGTCTTTTTCAAAATTATGCAATTTTTCAACAATTGCAATATATCATTCAAAATACAATGCTTTCAAAAATTTTGCACTAAGTATTTTCAAAAAGAACCAAAGGTTTTCAATGTTGGTGCAAGTATTTTCTTTTGTTTTTTTTATGTATAACAAAGGGGGAGAGGTGTGCTTAAGTTAGAAAAATTTCTCCCCAAAGATCAAAAATGTAGTTTCAAAACCTATATCATTTTTTATCCCAAGGACAGTAAGTTAGCCCCTTCAAACCAATCTATCTTAAGTTATTGTCAAACATCAAAAAGGGGGAGATTGTTGGTGCAAGTTGCATCAATGATGTTCTCCTTTAAGTGTTTTAATGTTTGACAATACACTTAAGTCAGTGATACAATGAACAGACAAAGGGGAGCAAAGGAGAAGTAAACTAAGCTGAAGAAAAGTCCTAGTTAATCTAGGCACCTAGCGAAGGGCCGCTAGGTATCGAAACCTTAAGACCTAGCGAAGAGCTTCTAGGCACCTAGTGAAGGGCTGCTAGGTATCAAAACCTTAAGACCTAGCGAAGGGCTGCTAGGTATCGAATCCCCAAGACCTAGCGAAGGGCTTCTAGGCACCTAGCGAAGGGTTGCTAGGCATAGAAGACATGGCGAAGGGCTGCTAGGCACCTAGCGAAGGGTTGCTAGGCATAGAAGACCTGGCGAAGGGTTGCTAGGCACCTAGCGAAGGGCTGCTAGGCATAGAAGACCTGGCGAAGGGCTGCTAGGCACCTAGCGAAGGGCTGCTAGGCATAGAAGACCTCACGAAGGGCTGCTAGGCACCTGGCGAAGGACTGCTAGGGAATGAAGACCTGGCGAAGAACTGCTAGGCACCTGACAAAGGGATGTTGGGGAATGAAGTCTTGGTCCAAGGGACTGAGCAACTTAGCTGAGCGATGACTAAGGACAGGAGTAGAGACGGGTCAGGGTTTGGGCGTCTCGAGGTCCGGAAGTATCGGAAGCTAAGCAAAAGTCCACCCAAAGGATTGGGTGGCAAGCGTCTCCTGAAAGGAGTAGGTGAAGGGCGAGTTCTCAGGGATGGGAACTCGTGCTAGTTCGACCTAGGGTTTCGTGCAAATTCGAAGTCAGAACCAAGTCCTTAAGGCTAACATTATATGTATTTATGCTTTGTGTTTGTGTATCTTGTAGGTATCAAGAACCGGAGACAAAGCAGGTAAACCAGGCAAAAAACTGTGCTGCCAGCCTTGAAGCAGGGCGCCCCCAGCAGTGGGGGCGCCCCCATGCATCCAGGGTGCCCCCAACAGTGGGGGCGCCCCTAGACAAAGCTAAAAAGAGCAGTTTAAGTAAGCAGGCAGAATAGGTGTCAAGCGGGGCGCCCGGAGCGTCCGGGCACCCGGGTTCGAACCTGTTTATGCTGTTTCGAGTACGAAACACAGATAAGCCTTCATGAGGGTGCCCAAAAGGTCTGGGGTGCCCTGGTCAAAGATTTTATCACCTGCGGCGAGGTAGGCGCAAGGATAAGGTTTGACCGGGTTTTTCGGGGCGCCCCCAGCGTCCAGGGCGCCCCTAGGAGGCCTATATAAGGGGCTTCGACCCCTCTGCTTCAACATCAACTGCCAAGTACCATTCTGATCTTTCTGACTGAAGACAACGCGCTAAAGACGAGGCTCTACGACCGGGAGGCTCCAGGAGGAAGTGCGCGGCACTTCGGAGGTCCAGATCGGCCGAGTTTCAGATCTTGTTTGTTCGGTTTGAGTTTACTATTACGCACTTAATTTTAATTATCTTTTGATTGTAAACTTGCACTGTAAGTCGGGTTTCTCCACCTCCGGAAAGTCCGGGAAGGAGACCAATAGTGGACGGGTGTTCCCGTGCATAAGCCTTGGATGTACTGACCCTGGGGGGTCGGGAACCAAGTAAAAATCTGCTGTGTCACTGTCTTGCTTTATTTCTTTTATTTACGTTTCCGCTGTGCTACTAATGTTCTAAGTTCAGAACGATCCAAGTTTTTCTATGAAGCTTCCGCGAGTAACTTTCACGATCGATATTCACCCCCCCCTCTATCGACGGCACCAGTCCTACAAATACAACTTACACAGTAATCAAGTTGAGTGTCAAGTTTAGAAAATCTAACTTGAACAGAACACTTAACTTGACTAACCCTAGCGAAAACTACTGTTTATAACTGCTAGTAAGTAGCTAATTGGGTTAGACAGGACCCTAAAAGAGAAAATTGAAATTGGTTTGATTTAGTTCATATCCTGTATTGGTTCAGTACAGCAAATTATGCAATTTAGCAATTTTCTTTCTGCAATTTTACAATTTATCTATTTTTAATATTGCTTTTTTTTTTGATATATGGCAAAGGGGGAGAGATAGGAAAGGAGAGAGAAACTTTATATTTTTGATACTTTAAAATTTTGTTAAATTCAAAATTTTATCCTTTATTCAAAAAGTAATTAATCTATTTGTTTTGAAACTTAAGTTTTCAAAAATTTTCCTAAGTATTTGAAACTTAAGTTTTCAAAAATTTTCCTAAGTATTTGAAACTTAAGTTTTCAAAAATTTTCCTAAGTACTTGAAACTTAAGTTTTTTCCTAAGTACTTGAAACTTAAGTTTTCAAAAATTTTCTTAAGTATTTGAAACTTAAGTTTTCAAAAATTTTCCTAAGTACTTGAAACTTAAGTTTTCAAAAATTTTCCTAAGTACTTGAAACTTAAGTTTTCAAAAATTTTCCTAAGTATTTGAAACTTAAGTTTTCAAAAATTTTCTTAAGTACTTGAAACTTAAGTTTTCAAAAATTTTCCTAAGTACTTAAAACTTAAGTTTTAAAAAATTGGGTTAAGTACTCAAAACTTAAAGCTCTCAAAATGTTTCTAAGTATAAATTTTCCAAAAATTACACGACCATATTTTGGAAAATATGTTTCTTTTGAAAACTATTCTAAAGTGTTTGAAAAATTAATTCCATCTTTAGACTTAGAACTTTTCTTAAAACCCCACGAACTCTTTGAAAAATCTAAAGGGAGATTCCTTCCAGGGGGAGGAAACAAATTTTTAACTGTTCTGATTAACTTAACTTTTTAACCGGGTTGCCATAAATCAAAAAGGGGGAGATTGTTGGTGCAGAAAGCACCAAAGTCGAACCGGTGTTTTGATAATGGCAAAAGGGTTCAAAAGTTAAGATATTATGTTTATCTAACATGTTCACTAGGTTTACAGGAAAAGAAGTCCTAAGTACACTGGGCACGAAGTCCTGGTCGAGGACTGGGCACGAAGCCGTGGCAAGGAGCTGGGCACCGAAGACCTGCTCGGAAGGTGGGCACGAAGTCCTGGTCGAGGACTGGGCACGAAGCCCTGGCAAGGAGTTGGGCACCGAAGACCTGCTCGGAAGGTGGGCACGAAGACCTGCTCGGAAGGTGGGCACGAAGACCTGGTCAGGTGTATCGGGCAAAAGTCCAACCAGAGGAGCCGGTTGGCAAAAGGTAAACTCTCCTGAGAGGAGTAGGTGAGGATGCGTTCCCCGTCGAGGGAATAGTAGGCGTCGGCTCGACCTAGGGCTCCATTTCGGAGACCCAAAGTCAGAACCAAGACAGCTGAGGCTGTATAAAGATAACATATTATTGCTCTGTGTTATTTTGGACTAACCCTGGATGCAGGACCGAAGGAACGAGTGTCTGCAGCTCAGAGAGCCTCAAAGGAATGAGGCAACAGCTGAGTAGGGCGCCCGGAGTGTCCCGGGCGTCCCCAAGGTGAATACAAAAGAAGTGGAGCAAATGTACGCTTCGGAAGCTAACTGGGCGGGGCGCCCCCGTGCTCCCGGGCACCCCCATGCTCCCGGGCGCCCCGGATGGTCCGGACGCCCCGAGCTCAAGCCAACGAAGTGGATAAAAGTCAAGCCAGCGAGAAGCCAGCGGATAGAGTCAACCCGGGCACCCCTAGCGTCCCGGGCGCCCCCCAGTCAAACCTCAGCCCGATCCCGAAGGGATAACGGCTGACCGAGAGGTGCTCGGATCGGTTGACACGTGGGGGGGGGGGGGGGGCGCCCCCAGAGGCTATAAAAAGGCCCCTCGATCCCAAGGCTTGAAGACATAATTCTTCCAACGCATTCACGCTCTTCTACTCTCGCGCTCTGCTCCGGAAACCTCCCGACTCGAGATACAAGCGCCGACGACGTCCCTCTGCTCCGAAAATACAATCTACACAGGACGTCAGTAACGAAGAGCTGCTTTTAAGTTTACTGTACTATTCTTGTAATACATTTTGTAAACTGTTTTTGCGCACATATAGAATTGCCCGCAGTAAACGGTCAACGACCGTGGGCCTTGGAGTAGGAGCCGACCGCAACTCCGAACCAAGTAAAATCGTGGTGTTCGCGTGTGTTTTACTTTATTTATTTCTGCTGCTAATTCTCTTTTACGAATCCGAACGTTTTACGATATTCACCCCCCCTCTATCGTTCTTTTCGATCCAACAGAGCTGGAAGCTCTTGCGTTGGTGGCGCTGTGCTGTGCTCGGTGATCTGCTCTCTCATTTCTCATCCTTGGGCTTTGCTAGCGATCTGTAAGATCTTTCTTGTTGTTTCTGTGCTTAATTTCTGATACATTTGAGACCATTTGTGTGGAGAGGTTTCTCCACCGAGAAGGAGGATTTGATATTCGGATTTCCGGGGCTTGATCTGCCGACGATCAAGGGATCGCCCACCTCACGGGCACGCCAAGGAGTAGGGGTAAGTTATCCCCGAACCTTGTATATCCTTGCGTTAGAATTCTTGCTTGTTACTTAGTTTCTGCACTTAGTTTTTGCATTTGTTTTGCTTCCGCTGTCTAATCTCTGAAGTGCAGAGAAAATATAAAAACTGCTAAGTGTTGGTGTAAGTTGCATCAATGATGTTCTCCTTTAAGTGTTTTAATGTTTGACAATATACTTAAGTCAGTGATACATTGAACAGACAAAGGGGAGCAAAGGAGAAGTAACCTATGTTGAAGAGAAGTCCTAGTTAACCTAGGCATCGAAACACTAAGTCCTGGCGAAGGGCCGTTGGGCACCTAGCGAAGGGATGCTAGGTATCGAAACCCTAAGACCTAGCGAAGGGCTGCTAGGCACCTAGCGAAGGGCTGCTAGGTATCGAAACTCTAAGACCTAGCGAAGGGCTGCTAGGCACCTAGCGAAGGGCTGCTAGGTATCGAAACTCTAAGACCTAGCGAAGGGCTGCTATGCACCTGGCGAAGGACTGCTAGGCACCTGGCGAAGGACTGCTAGGGAATGAAGACCTGGCGAAGGACTGCTAGGTAATGAAGTCTTGGTCCAAGGGACTGAGCAACTTAGCTGATTTATGACTAAGAACAGGAGTAGAGACGGGTCAGGGTTTGGGCGTCTCGAGATCCAGAGTAATCGGAGGCTAAGCAAAAGTCCACCCGAAGGACTGGGTGGCAATCGGCTCCTGAAAGGAGTAGGTGAAAGGCGCATTCTCGGTGGTGGGAACTTGCGCCGGTTCGACCTAGGGTTTCATGCAAATCCGAAGTCAGAACCAAGTCCTTAAGGTTAAGAATACATGTATATATGCTTTGTGTTTGTATATCTTGCAGGTACCAAGATTGGAAGACAAAGCAAGCAAAAAAACTGGGTTGCAGTCTATGAAGCAGGGCACCCCCAGTGTTGGGGGCGCCCCCATGCATCCAGGGCGCCCCCAATGATGGGGGCGCCCAAGACAAAGAGTGAAAGTGGCAGTAAAGTGAAGCAGGCAGAACAGGTGTCAAGCGGGGCGCCCGAAGCGTCCGGGGAGCCCGGGTTCAAAGCTATTTTTGTAGTTTCAAGTCCAAAACTCAGATAAGCCTTCATGAGGGCGCCCGGGGCACCCTGGTCAAAGGTTTTATCTGTTGCGGCGAGGTCGACGTGGGGATAAAGTTTGACCGGGTTTATCGGGGCGCCCCCAGCGTCCAAGGCGCCCCCAGGAGGCCTATATAAGGGGCTTCGACCCCTCTGCTTCAAACACAACTGCCAAGTCCCATTCTGATCATTCTGACCGACGACAACGCGCTAAAGACGAGGCTCTACGACCGGGAGGCTCCAGGAGGAAGTGCGCGGCACTTCGGACGTCCAGATCGGCCGAGCTTCAGACTTTGTCTTGTTGGTTTGCTTTTATTTAATTCCGCACTTAATTTTCTATATTATTGCTTGTAAATTTCAACTGTAAGACGAGTTTTCTCCGCCTCCGGAAATTCCGGAAAGGAGACCAATAGTGGACTCACGCCGAGTACATAGGCCTTGGACATACTGACCCAGGGGGGTCGGGAACCAAGTAAATAAATCCCGCGAGTAATCTGTGCTTTGTTCTGTTCTTTATTTTTCTATTTTCCGCTGCACTAACACTCTAAGTCTAGAACGAACAAAAGTCGTACGAAGTTTTCAACGAAAGATTTATGATCGATATTCACCCCCCCTCTATCGACGACACCGGTCCTACACTAAGTTTCAAGTGTCTGGCTACATTCACCCCCCCTCTAGCCATCCAAGCACCAACAAGTGGTATCAGAGCTTGGAGCTCTATGCAAGCGGCTTAACATCCGAGAGCTGTCAACAATAGCTTTGAGAGAAGGTTTTAGCACCACTCGACCTCCCTTCTTCGATGGATCAGATTTTCAGTATTGGAGGTCTCGCATGGAGTACTACCTCAAGACCGACATTGGAATGTGGTTCTCCGTGAAAGAAGGCTTCACCCCTCCAAGAGACGCGGAGGGAAAAGAATTGGAGTCCTCACGGTGGTCGGCTGAGCAAACACGAAAAGGAGAAGTCGATGCGAAGGCGGTGGTGACTTTGCAATGTGGAATGAACAAAGACCAACTAATCAAGGTTGGTCCCTTTACGAGTGCAAAGGATTTGTGGAATAAGCTCATCGAACTCCATGAGGGTACCCGAGATTCAAGAATAGCCAAGAGGGACTTGTTCCTCAACCAACTACAAAATTTCTCCATGAAGGAGAGTGAAACGGTAAGTGAGCTTTATAGTAGATTTAAGGAAGTCCTCAACGGTCTTCATTCTATTGACGAAAAGGTCGAGAACCGCGACCTTGTGAGGTATGTGTTAAAAGCTTTTCCAAGTAATGCTTTGTGGTCATCCATGGTGGATGCCTACAAGGTTTCTAAGGATTTATCAATTGTAAAATTAGATGATTTATTTTGTGAAATGGAGCTTCATGAAATGGCTAACAAAGGACCCAAGGAGAAGGGGATTGCCTTAGTTGCAGGGGAAAAGACCAACAAGAAGAAGAAGGAGAAGAAGAAGGAGAAGGAGGTTTCTTCATCTTCATCCGAATCCGAGTCCGAGTCTGAGGAGGATGGCAGCGAGTCTTCTTCCTCCGAGATGGCCAATTTTGTTAGAAGGATGATGAGGAAGAGTCGGCGCTACAAGGGTAAAGGTAACCCTAGTGAAGTTAAGATTGATAAGTCTAATATTACTTGCTATGAGTGTAGCAAGAAAGGGCACTTCAAGAAGGATTGCCCAAAGCTCAAGAAGAAGGAGGATAAATCCAAAAAGAAGAAGAAGGCCTTGAAGGCCACATGGGATGAATTCTCCTCAAGTTCATCCGAAGAGGAGAAGGAGGAGAAGAGTACACGTCATGTGGCACTCATGGCAATTGAAGGAGAAGAGAGCAGTGATGAATCCACCGACTCCTCAAACGCGGCTTCATCATCTTCTGATGATGAAGAGGTAATCACTCCTGAATTAGACAAATGTTATAGAACTATTGCATGTTTAACCAATTTGTTGAAAAAGTCAAAAAATAAGGTTAAGTCATTGAAAATTGAAGTTGAACAGTTGAAATCCTTTAAGGATGAGGGTATTGACGATTTGCTTGTAAAAATGCTAGAAGATGAGAACAAATCATTGAGAGTGAAGTTGAGAGACTCAAGAGTGTTCTTGAGAAATTCTCAACAAGCTCAAAGACCTTAGATATGATTTTGAATGCACAAAGGGTTGTCTACAATAGTGTCGGTATTGGTTACCGACCCAAAGAACCATCATTTGTGTCCTTAATGTCTAGGACTGATGTTAGACAATTTAAGACTCCTAGGGTTCAAAGGAAAGTAGTCAAGGCATGGGTGCCTAAATCTTGCATAGTAGGTGCTTTAGGTCCCAAGATTTGGGTACCTAAATCTTCTAATTTTTGAATTGTGTAGGTTGTGATTGAGGGGGAGCATCTATCAACTTGGTTCATTGATAGTGGGTGCTCCAAACATATGACCGGTGATAGATCCTTATTCACTACCCTTCAAAAAAAAAGTAGAGGTAATGTTTCCTTTGGTAACAATGGTAGTCTTAAGGTTATAGGAATAGGAGACATTCAAATATCCGAATGTCTTAGGATTAAGAATGTCCTTCTAGTCAAGGGGAGTAGTTTAGAAATATCAGCGGGTTTTGACCAAAACCCACTGATGGACCTCCCGTATCTGGATTTCTGAAAACTCCATATGAATAGAGAGGGTAGAGGTAGGAGATGATGTTTTAGGTGTCCAAACATTTATATATTAGATATCACCAATCAAATATGAGTAGTTTAGAAATATCAGTGAGTTTTGACCAAAACCCACTGATGGACCTACCATATCTGGATTTCTGAAAACTCCATATGAATAGAGAGGATAGAGGTAGGAGATGATGTTTTAGGTGTCCAAACATCTATACATTAGATATCACCAATCAAATAGGAGTAGTTTAGAAATATCAGTGAGTTTTGACCAAAACCCACTGATGGACCTCCCATATCTGGATTTCTGAAAACTCCATATGAAGAGAGAGGTTAGAGGTAGAAGATGATGTTTTAGGTGTCCAAACATCTATATATTAGATATCACCAATCAAATAAGAGTAGTTTAGAAATATCAGTGGGTTTTGACCAAAACCCACTGATGGACCTCCCATATCTGGATTTCTGAAAACTCCATATGAATAGAGAGGGTAGGGGTAGGAGATGATGTTTTAGGTGTCCAAACATCTATATATTAGATATCACCAATGAAATAGGAGTAGTTTAGAAATATCACTGAGTTTTGACCAAAACCCACTGATGGACCTCCCATATCTGGATTTCTAAAAACTCCATATGAATAGAGAGGTTAGAGGTAGGAGATGATGTTTTAGGTGTCCAAACATCTATATATTAGATATCACCAATCAAATAGGAGTAGTTTAGAAATATTAGTGGGTTTTGACCAAAACCCACTAATGGACCTCCCATATCTGGATTTCTGAAAACTCCATATAAATAGAGAGGGTAGAGGTAGGAGATGATGTGTTAGGTGTCCAAACATCTATATATTAGATATCACCAATCAAATAGGAGGAGTTTAGAAATATCAGTGGTTTTGACCAAAACCCACTAATGGACATCACATTTATGTTCAGGCCCTCCTAGCGTGACTTCAGACCCTGCGTTTTAATATGAAATTAAGTGTTTTGATAGGTTTTTTTTA
The DNA here is from genome assembly GCA_024364735.1 of Boesenbergia rotunda. Classification (NCBI taxonomy): domain Eukaryota; kingdom Viridiplantae; phylum Streptophyta; class Magnoliopsida; order Zingiberales; family Zingiberaceae; genus Boesenbergia; species Boesenbergia rotunda. Next base: position 313,773 of record JAGFNQ010004109.1, on the reverse strand, counting down.
TATATTAATATATTTTTAAAATAGAAAAAAAAATTTGAGTCCAGGTCGGGCCTGAATCAAAAGATTTTAGGCCCACGTTTTTTTAATTTCTGCTTTTTTTTGAAATTTTTTTACGTTTTTTTTAATTTCTGCAAACGTTTTTTTTGAATTTTTTTATATATTAATATATTTATTAAATATTATTAAATATATTAATTTCTATTAATCAAATATAAAAATTATTTATTTATATTTTTAAATCACGTTAGATGAGCTATTTTTAACTGAAATATTTTTTAATTTTTACCTTACATTTTTAGCGCTGATTTCATAATATATTATTTTAAAATAAAAGTCTGAAAAAGCACGTGCAGACGTCTCGAAATTTGTTACTAAGAGAGAGAAAGAGAAAGACAGCGTTAGAAGGAGGGGTATAAGAGGAAGTACACATAAAGGCCTGCGCCCTTTGGTAAAATAGAAACCATGGTACGCCCTTTGGTAATTTCTGATTTTTAGGTACGCCCTTTGGTAAATTGCCGATAAGTCAATGATCTAGACGATAATTCAATAGAGTATTTTAAAAAATAAGTAAATATCAAGGAACATTCTAAAAATGATCTTTTATTATTATTGTTTTGGAAGTGAATGACGGGGATGACGAGTCACGAAAGTATAACCCACAATGACGATGACGGGGAAAGGATGTCCACACCCTGCGAGATTAACACGAGCATTAAAGAGGATACACCGGAAGATTTTCCGGTGGAGCCCTCTCCGACGCTCAAGTCAGAACTCTATCTTTTTCGGAGGACAACGAGGAATCAAATTTGTTATAATTTTGGAAAGCTTACCCTCTTTACTTGGATACCGAGACATCTTATATACCTGAGATCTTTATCATACGTGTCCTCACGTTCTCCTCCACGTTCCTTAATCATCGGTTACTTGATAGATATCTCTTTTGGTAATAGCCGCTGCGATCATTAAGATCTTAATTACTATGTATTGTGATCAATAATTACCTGATGACTTCCTGTTCTGGAAGGAGAAACGTATACTTGAAGTTAGGTTTTCTGATCCCTATGTTGACCTTTAGGCTCCACTCTCCTAAGTCAGTCTCGGAGTTTCATCTCCCGAGCTGACCTCGGGGTATTCATCCGTTTTCCCGAGATAGTCTCGTGGGCCCGATTCCCGGTCTAATCTCGGGCCCTTCTTCCAGTCTCCCGAGATAGTCTCGGGAGGCCGATTGCCGGTCTGACCTCGGGGCACTGGTTCGGCGGGTCCTACCACGTAGCTTCCTTGTGCCATGTGTCCACCCCGAATGCTCGTCCCTATCACAACTCTTCCCCCCTCAAATCTAATCGAAGGAAGTGTAAATGACTGATTAGGCTGGTGGCACGATGAGGGAAGCAAAGTATCTGTAGGGCCCATATTACCATTACTTCTCTCTTGACGACTTGTCGGGTCCTAGGAATCGAAACATTCGTCCCTTGGCCCGAGGTGGTCCTTTCAACTAATCCAATAAATTAATCCAAGAGTCTTTGCGAGTTCCGAGGCCCAATAATGATAGTTGTCCATCACCTATTAAGAGTGTATGGGGTATCTTAATAGCAAGAGAGCGTTTCAGCGAATATAATATTGTCATGTGATAGGGTATTTTCTACGTGATTTCCCCTTAATACGCTTGATAAGCACCATTTTATTGATTATTTTAATTGCTAAAATCCATGTTTGACCCATGTTTTTATTGCTTAATTATGATTTTACCCTAGGTTTTGGAACTTTATCTTATTTTGGACTTAATTGCAAAATTACATAATTTCTGGATTATTTGGCCACTAATTTTCTGATATATTTTTGTAGGCACCAAAGGTTCAAGGACTTAGGGCATACTGGGTCAAACCTGAGTCGGATGTGAACCGGATCGAATTATCAAGCCTACGATTAATCCGGGCCATCCGATTCAAAAGCGGCTAGATCTGAGCCATCCGGGACGATCTGAAGCAATCCGAGCTAGGGTTAGGGTTGATCAGGCTCTATGATCAAGATCTGAAGGTTTCATCCCAATCAGAGCTAGATCAACGTTGGATCAAGCAAGGAGGGCTCTAGAGCGTCCAATCACAGATAGAGTTGATCTGGACCATCCGTTGCACATCTGGAGGATCCGAGCTACCACAAGGCAGATCCTGACCCCAGATCATCATCATAAAAGTTTGGCTCCAATCAGAGCAAGATCAGCCGTTGGATCTCCTCCGATCAATCTGGGACGTCCGTTGATAACTATTTAATCAAACATTCCTGCGCAGCCTTCCTCGTCGCGTCTCCACCGCAGTTCTTCCTCCTTCGTTTTTGTTCTTCACTGTTTAGCTTAATTCTTCAATCCAAGGGGCGCGACCACCTCCATTCTTCATTAGATCAAGTCGAGGTCACTAGGGAGAGTAGTTTGTGGAGTTTGCAGCTCGGAATTGGGCAAGAGCAGGGTTGTTTGAGGGTTTCGGCAGCTTTGCATTTGAAGGAGTCGATTTCGGTTTTGTCAGATTCTACATCAGTCCAAGCCATCTGGAGGGGTTCTCGGACAAGCTTGGATCATTCCCGCACCTTCGTTTCAATCAGACAAGGCTGAGTTGAAGAATTCGAATGGGTTTTCCTTCTTGAACAGATTCGAGCTCGATTCGACCGCAGAATCAGTTCCTCAGTGAATTGCTGAGCTTAGGGGTTCGAGGCCAGCTCTTGATTGACAACCAAGAAGACTTTGAGCTGATGGAGTGATTGGGGTTTAGATTTCTTAGTTAATTTTCTTTGTAGCTGTAATTTTACTATTGTCGCAATTTCCTTTCTGCATTTCTAATCTAGCTGCTATAATCTCCTTGTTTTGACCGTTTCTTTCTCAACGGGAGGCTAATCCTTGAGTGACAGCAAGGGTTTCTTGAGTTGAGGAGAGAGATTTAGTTTACTTAGTCAATTTCCATTGTGTTAGTGTAATTTTCGATTCATGCTCTTGTTCTGTTTTTGAATTTCGATTCATCCACCTAGTTTCAGTTTCTGAATTCGTTTGCTGCTTAATTAGGTTCAATTTGCCAGTAGTTAGTTAGTGAACTGGTTTAGTGAACAATTGTTTTTAATTTTAGTTCAAATATCATTTCATTGTTGTGTATCAGATTTGTAGCTAGCGTGCCAAGTTTGCCATCTGTTCGTATCAAATTTTCCATTGCCTTCTGCGTATCAGAATTTTAATTGAGTTTCTGAATTGCGTATCAAGCCAGCTTAGCTTTCATTCCTCTGAATTCATTTTACGGATTATTTTACTTGCATAGCATTTCATATTGAGTTCCTGAACTCACTATCCCCTGTTTTTAGTTTTCGAATTACTGCAACTCAATTCAGTTTACTACATTGTCATTTCTGAATTTGGCTTCGAATTCCTTAGTTTCTGCATCCATCTGTGCTTAAACTTTGCATCGATTCATCTGCTTTACAGCAATTATCTTGTACAAGCTAGAGATTTGCATTCCGCTCAGTTTTGGCACAAAGGTCTGCAATTGAATTGGACTAAAAAATTCTGCAAACACTGCAACTTCAATTCTGAGATTCGATTCCATTATTTACCATTGGGTTCAGTTGCAACATTGACTGTGTCTAATTTAAACAACCCTTAAGTGAGCTGAATTTGTTGGTTTGATTTAAACATCGATTCTGCAACATTTCGATTTTTCTGAGTATCATCTCTTGGTTTGATTTCTGAGTTTTTGTTACCAACTAATTCATCATATCTGATTTTGTGCCAAGTAGCTGTTAGCTTTCCTTAAGCTTCCATGATTTTCGATTAGTGACTCAAGTCAGGTTGTATAGCTAGTTTCTGCAATCAATGAACGAAAGTCTGCATTTCGATAGGGTGCTAAACTCTTGTACTGCATTAATTTGCTTTTGGAATCTGCACATAATTGGATTGTTTCTCAGTTAGTTGCTTCACATAGAATTCAGTTCTGTGTTAAATCAAAACCGTAGTGTGCCATTTCAGAACTTCGTATCAAGTTGTGCTATGCGTATCAAATGTTCACAGCTGGATTGTGTTTCAATTTCCCTTCTTTAGACTTCAATTCTGCATATTGGTTCCTAGTTTCTGCGGTGACATCATTTGAAACTTGGCATTGAGTGAACTCAGAATTCTTCATAATTGGTTGGTTTTAATTGATAGTTACTGAAGTTGAACACAAGGTGAAGTATGATATTGCAATTGTGTATCAGTTTGATTCCTAAGTGCGCAGATTTGCATTAGTTGGTTAAAGACGTAAATTGGTTGAGTTCATTAATTACCATAACTAGCCCAAAGATTGTTTAGTTGAATTGACTTCTTTTCATTACGATTTCATTTCATGTTTGCAACCCAAAACCCATTTACTTATTTCGAAACCCGAAAACATAAACGACATACGAACACAAGCTCGAATCAAACACGACAACTAGTCCCCGAGAAAAATACGACCTGTGGCCCCTATATTACATTTTCATATTTTTGATTGTAAAAGGGTTTCCAGCATTCATTCATTGATATTTAAATTTGATGAGCCCATACATTTCGTGACAAATTAATCTAGTATATTTTGGGCCCGTCAACGCTTAGTAAGGTCATACCAACCAACGACCATAATGAACGGTGACACCTCAAGATTTGCAGTTATCACCGTCCACGCGTCACGCCTCTATTCTGGCACGAGAGCATCTCCTTCCTTATAAAATGAGAAGGCGAAAATGGCCCTCCAACTTCTTGCACAACTGACTATCAAAGCTTGTACATCCCGCTTTTGCCTACTATAGTTTCCTTTTGCTAGGGCTTCTTCTTCATCCGTAAGTCTCGTTCCCCTCTGTCTTCCTCTCCTCTTCATCACCATGGGCAAGGAAGGAAAGGAAAAGATGGACCAGGGTAGGAAGGAGAAACCAGAAGAGGAAAGGATTTACCGTTCGGAGTGGTACGAAGCCGCTTCATCTAAGGTTAAGTCCGCCACCTTGAGAGCTGCCTGCGAAGAGTATGGCATTTTGGCGGAGTTGGATGTTGAGGTCCCCAGGATAGACCAATCTCCAGTAGAACCTCCCTTAGGGGATTTCACTTTTTTCTTAGGGCAGATACAGTTTGGCCTCCATTTTCCTCTTCCTCCCTTTTTCATGGCCATATCTGATTACTTTGATATCCCTTTACACCAAATGGCTCTCAACGCTTTCACTCAGATGGGCGGGGGTGTTTATCCCTTTCAAACTTTTCAATATACCTTTTGTTGGTGCAATCGACCCAAGCGTGATCGAGTGGATCATGGGTTTTGATGTGTGTGTCAATATGTTTAAGTTAGGTTTCATGTTGATCTAATATGTATATTTGAGTGTGCAGGTTTGTAGGATACACATAGACTTAGTTGAACGTCTTCGGGTCTGGTGAATGATGGCATGGGGAGATGAGCCGTGGGCTTGCATGCATCCGAGGGACCGTGGACAAAGCAAGGACGATGAGCTAAGGAAAGCGAACTTCGAGGCATACGCGAATGATGACATGGGGAGACGAGTCGTGGGCTTGCATGCATCTGAGGGACGAGAGCCAAAGTCGAAGAAGGCTTGAAGGCAACAGGTCAAGACTGCTAGATGAGGAGTCAGCTAAGTCGTGAGGGTTCGAGTGCTGAGGGAATTGTATTCGGGAAAGGAAACCCTAGGTTTAGGGAGTTGGCAGTCGACTGATTCTTGTAGGATTTTTCGGGCCGCGAAAACCGCTTTTTCGCGTCGCGGAAACCCCGAAAGCCCCAATAGAAAGGATCCGAGCGAAGAAAACCATTTCAAAAAATTTACGAGTGCTCGTTTACATGCTTCAAAACCGATCTACAACCTAGATCTATTAGAGAAGAGAAAAACTACCTTCGATGCGTGCCCCGCAATTCCCGCTCGCTCCTCGGTTGGTGTCGGATCTCAAGGATGCAAAGTAGCAACCCTCTAGAAGTATCCACACAAGCAAGAGAGTGGAGAGGAGAGCCCAAAAGTGTGCTAGCACTACTTGGGGTCTCGGCAAGATGAGAGGAGAGGGAGAGCAAAACCAAACCAAAACCAAGTAAGTAGAAGAATGAATCACCACACCAAAATTAAAACACCTTTTGTGTGTTTTAATGGCCGGCCATTTAATGGCCATTATTGGCCATTAAGTGGACGGCCACAACCTTTGGTAACCCCCTTTTTGAATTCAAAATTCAAATGGGGAGGTTACTTAGCCTTGATGATGATGCCAAGTCATCACTTGGTCAAGTCAAGGTGATGTGGCTTGAGTCAAGTCAAACTTGCCTCTTATGGACTTTCCATATTTAGCCAAAGTCAAACTTTGACTTCATTACTCTCTCATGATTAGATTCATCCAACACTTGGATCAAACTCGAGTCCAACTCAAGTTGTCTAATTTGAGTCAAGTCAAACTTGCCTTTTATGGACTTTCCATATTTAGCCAAAGTCAAACTTTGACTTCATTACTCTCGGTCCATCATATGGACTTATTCTCCATCTATTGCTCTATGTGTGTGACCCTATAGGTTCTTGTAACGTTGGCAATGCCCTTAAACCTATTTAAGGACATAAGCAATGAGAGGTATCTAGCAACACATCATTGCTACCCAAGTTACAAGAATGTCGAGATCCAACATCACCATTGTGACTAATAATTGTGACCATCACAATATGTGACAACGTCCTTCTATCCTCGATATCTAGATTGATCTTTCATGAGGCATAGACCGTGTCATTCTCAAATCAATCTATATGTCTTGATCTCCAAGTAGACTCACTATAATCAAATAAGCTCAATATCTAATATTGCCTTATTTGGGCATGGCCATGCACTTAGTGGTCTTACTCTATCAAGAACGAAGATATCACTGCCGTCATATAGGAGGGATAGATCCCATCTACATTACTCACATCCCTCCGCATAATTTGTTACAAACCCAGTAATCGCCTTTATAGTCCACCCAGTTACGGGTGACGTTTGACGAAGCCAAAGTACGTAACTCCTTATGTAGGGAACTATGGTAACTTCAGGTCTAGGACTATAGTCATACTAATAGTCACATGAGAAAGTATATGACACTCATATAACGATCCATGATACTTTCTCATGGCGGGACATTCAGTATACATTCTCTAATGTATACCCATGTGTCAACTTGATATCTCATATCCATGACTTGTGAGATCAAGTCATCATGTTGACCTACATGCTAGTCTCTATGCATTAACATTGTCCTTGAATGTTAATACTTGACTAGGAATAATTAAGAGTAGTGTTCTCTATATCATCTCACTATCGATTCAACTAATCGATTGATATAGATAAGAACCTTCTACTCATGGACGTTATTATACTAAGTTATTTGGCACCAATACACATAAGTACAATAACCATAAGAAATGCCTTTATATATAAGAAATATATATACAAGAATATGATACAATGAGTCCAAAAAGTAATCATCATATGATTGGCTCTAGGGCTCTCACTAACAATCTCCCACTAACACTAGTGCCAATCGCTGTAGTATCTAATACCCAATGACCTAGTGTGACCATCATGCTTCATCTCTGCCAAAGCCTTGGTCAAGGGATCTGCGACGTTAGCCTCTGTGGGTACTCTGCAAATCTTCACATCTCCTCGATCGATGATCTCTCGAATGAGATGGAATCGTCGTAGTATGTGTTTGGTCCGCTGGTGTGAGCGAGGTTCCTTAGCCTGCGCAATAGCTCCATTGTTGTCACAATAGAGCTCTACGGGATCAGATATGCTAGGAACCACCCCAAGCTCAGTGATGAACTTGCGGATCCAAACTGCCTCCTTTGCTGCCTCTGATGCAGCAATATACTCAGCTTCTGTTGTAGAATCTGCAACTGTGTCCTGTTTCGAACTCTTCTAGCTCACAGCTCCGCCATTCAAGCAAAACACGAACCCTGACTGCGATCTATAATCATCCTGGTCGGTTTGGAAGCTGGCATCAGTGTAACCCTTTACAACTAGATGCTCATCGCCTCCAAATATCAAAAAATATTCCTTAGTCCTTCTCAAGTACTTAAGGATATTCTTGACCGCTATCCAGTAACGTTCACTTGGATCTGACTGGTACCTGCTCGTCATGCTCAAAGCATACGAGACATCAGGACGAGTACATAACATAGCGTACATGATAGATCCTATGGCAGAAGCATAAGGGATCTTATCCATGCGGTCTCTCTCCTCTCTAGAAGAGGGACTCTGAGTCTTCGAAAGACTCACACCATGTGACATTGGCAGAATTCCTCTCTTGGAATTCTGCATGGCAAAACAGTGTAATACCGTATCGATGTATGTACTCTGACTAAGGCCAAGCAATCTCTTAGATCTATCTCTATAGATCTTAATGCCTAGAATGCAGGCTGCTTCACCTAAGTCCTTCATTGCGAAACAAGTCCCCAACCAAGTCTTCACAGACTGTAGCGAAGGGATGTTGTTCCCAATGAGTAGTATGTCATCCACATACAAAACTAGGAAGACTACTGTGCTCCCACTAACCATCTTGTAGACACAAGGTTCATCTTCATTCTTGACGAAACCAAACTGTTTGATCGCATCATCGAATCGAAGATTCCAGCTCTGAGAAGCTTGCTTTAGACCATAAATGGCCCTATGCAGCTTGCATACTCTGCCAGTATGTTGTGGATCTACAAAACCCTCAGGCTGTGTCATGTACACATCCTCGAGGAGGTTTCCATTCAGAAACGCTGTCTTGACATCCATCTGCCAGATCTCATAATCGTGGTAGGCTGCAATAGCAAGCATGATACGAATGGACTTAAACATCGCTACTGGAGAAAAAGTTTCATCATAGTCAATACCATGAATTTGCTTGAAACCTTTAGCTACCAGTCTACCCTTATAGGTATGAGTAAGTCCATCCATGTTAGGCTTTCTCTTAAAGACCCACTTACACCCAATGGGTTTGACCCCTTCAGGTGGATCAACCAAGGTCCAAACTTGGTTAGTGTACTTGGATTCCATTTCGGATCTCATGGCTTCCAGCCATGACTCAGAATCTGGGCTCATCACAGCTTCCTGATAGGTGGTAGGCTCATTCTCAATGATCATAACGTCATCATGGTCAGGCAAGAGAAATGAATATCTCTCAGGCTGACGACGTACCCTATCAGACCTGCGAAGAGGTAGGTCTACCTGAACAGGTTGTTGTTCCACAACTTCTTGTGTAACAATCTCATCCACAATTTCTTGTGGTTCCTGTTCAGTATCCATCAAGGGCTCAGTGCTATGGTCGTTGTCTTGAACTTCTTCAAGATCAAACGAACTCCCACTAGTCTTTCTAGAAACAAAGTCCCTTTCTAGAAAGACCCCAGTCTTAGCAACAAACACTTTGTGTTGACTGGGAATGTAGAAGTAATATCCCTTAGTTTCTTTGGGATATCCCACGAAATAGCACTTATCGGACTTGGGTCGCAGTTTGTCTGAGACTTGACGTCTAACGTAAGCCTCACAACCCCAAACCCTCATGAAGGACATCTTGGGACTCCTCCCAGTCTATATCGTATATGGTGTCTTCATGACCGCCTTTGATGGAACACGGTTAAGTGTGAACGCTGCCGTGTCTAGAGCATATCCCCAAAAGGATATAGGAAGATCTGCATGACTCATCATAGATCGTACCATATCTAATAAGGTACGATTCCTCCTTTCGGATACACCATTCCACTGTGGTGTCCCAGGAGGAGTGAGTTGAGATAGAATCCCACACTCAGCTAAATAGTCACGAAACTCATGGCTCAAGTATTCTCCACCTCGATCTGATCGAAGTATTTTAATACTCTTGCCGAGTTGGTTTTGTACTTCATTTCTGAATTCTTTGAACTTTTCAAAGGACTCGGACTTATGTGTCATCAAGTACACATAACCATATCTACTGAAATCATCAGTAAATGTGATGAAGTATCTATAACCACCTCGAGCAGCAACATTGAAAGGGCCACATACATCAGAATGTATGAGTCCTAACAAATCTGTTGCCCTCTCGCTATGTCCACTAAAGGGAGTCTTAGTCATCTTGCCTAGAAGGCATGATTCACATGTCTCATATGATTCAAAATCAAATGAATCCAGCAATCCATCCTTATGGAGCTGGGACAAGCGACTCTCATTTATGTGGCCTAAGCGACAGTGCCAGAGATAGGTTGGGTTCAACTCATTTGATCTCAACCTCTTGGTACTTACATTATAGATAGGGCGTTCTAAGTCTAGAATGTAGAGTCCGTTGATAAGATCTGCACTACAATAGAACATTTCATTTAAATAGACTGAACAACATTTGTTCTTAATTATAAATGAGAAGCCTTTCTTGTTTAGACAAGAAACAGAAATTATGTTCTTAGTAAGTGCAGGTACATAACAACAATCATCTAGTTCCAGTACAAGCCCAGAGGGCAGAGATAGAAAATAAGTTCCTACAGCAACAGCAGCAACTCGTGCTCCATTGCCTACTCGTAGGTCCACCTCGCCCTTTGCCAATGCCCTGCTATTTCTCAACCCCTGCACATTGGTACAAATGTGAGAAGCACATCCAGTATCTAATACCCATGATGTAGAAATAGAAAGGTTGACTTCTATAACATATATACCTAAAGTAGAAGACTCGCTTCTCTTCTTCTTAAGATCCTCCAGGTAGATCTTGCAGTTTCTTTTCCAATGCCCTTTCTCACCGCAATGGAAACAGGTGGCATCCTTCTGCACCCCACCCTTGGGGTTAAGTGCTGCAGAGCTGGCTTTGCCCTTGGTTTGGGTCTTACCCTTACCTTTGGGCTTCCACTTACCCTTGCCTTTGGCCTTCTGTACCATCAGAACGGTACTAGGCTTGGTGAGATTAGGCTCAGCAGTTCTTAACATGTTGAGTATCTCGGGAAGTGGTTTGTCTAATTCGTTCATGTTGTAATTCATGACGAATTGACGGTAACCTGGCGGCAACGATTGCAGAATCAGGTCGGTAGCCAGCTCTTGGCCCAAGGGAAACCCTAGTCTATCGAGGTTCTTGACGTACCCAATCATCTTGAGTACGTGAGTTCCTACTGGGGTTTCCTCTTTCATCTTGCATGAAAAGAGGGCCTGAGTCACTTCGAACCGCTCATGCCTTGCCTGCCCTTGATATAATTGCTTGAGGTGGCCAATCATATCGTAAGCATTCATGTTCTCGTGTTGCTTCTGAAGCTCAGAGGACATGCAGCATAGCATTAGGCACGACACGTCTAACGCGTCGTCTTGATGCTTCTGATGAGCATCTCTAACGCTACGGATGGCTGAGGGTGGTGGTGCTTCAGGAACTGCTTGCTCTAGAACGTACAGCTTACGTTCCTGTTTGAGGACTATCCTCAAGTTCCTGTACCAGTCCAGGAAATTAGCTCCAGTGAGCTTGTCCTTCTCAAGGACAGATCGCAGAGAAAGAGTATTCGCGTTTGAAGACATGGCAATCTACAACAGATAAATGCAGAGAATAAATATCATATTCTAGTAATCATCTAATTAGGCCTTTAATTAAATGATGCTCCCACTAAATTATAGGAATTTTGGTGGAATCAAGTCATTGGAGTGGTCAAACCACACTACTAGATCCGTACCAATTAACTATAATTTATGTGGGACAAGATCCACATCATACTATGCCTTGAGTTAGCTTTGGCTAAATCGCCCAAGACTTAGTATGATCGGTAGATAACTAATTTATCAATTACATCTCTATGCAACTCTTGTTGGGGACAACTCAAGATGTAGAAATAGAAAGGTTGACTTCTATAACATATATACCTAAAGTAGAAGGCTCGCTTCTCTTCTTCTTAAGATTCTCCAGGTAGATCTTGCAGTTTCTTTTCCAATGCCCTTTCTCACCGCAATGGAAACAGGTGGCATCCTTCTGCACCCCACCCTTGGGGTTAAGTGCTGCAGAGCTGGCTTTGCCCTTGGTTTGGGTCTTACCCTTACCTTTGGGCTTCCACTGTGGTGTCCCAGGAGGAGTGAGTTGAGATAGAATCCCACACTCAGCTAAATAGTCACGAAACTCATGGCTCAAGTATTCTCCACCTCGATCTGATCGAAGTATTTTAATACTCTTGCCGAGTTGGTTTTGTACTTCATTTCTAATCGCCCAAGACTTAGTATGATCGGTAGATAACTAATTTATCAATTACATCTCTATGCAACTCTTGTTTATAGGATCAAGATTTAACGTTTACGAAATCTTGAGTTAGCTTTGGCTAAATCGCTCAAGACTAGTTAAAACGGTGATTTTGTCCTACCCTTTCCAACTATTGGAATACGCCTATAGCTTTACTCGATCCAATTGAGTTAACTAGTTACTCAATCTGATTGAGCTCGATCTAACCCGAGCCGTGATAGGCAGGACCAAGGTTGTCCCTCCGCATCCTACCAAGATTAAATGCGTTGCTCTGCTTTGGCAGAATCGACAAGCGCATATGATCGAGGTAGTGATGGGTATCAGGACCCGGTAGGCGTTTACGAGTTGATTCGATTTTATATCTAATCTAATCGAGGATGTGCATCACATCTAGGCATTTATGAAATCTAATTTAATCCTAAATGTGTATTAAGTGCACATCAAAATGTGGTTCCCACATTACTTGTGCATCTCATACACTTAAGTTTATTTTTACTATTCTACATTATCATGCATCATATACATCACAAGCATAGCAATAATAAAAATAAACATAAGTGACTTGGTCATGGCCCTACTAAGACCCTCTCAAGCCAATGAGAGGATCCGATGGTCAACCTAGGTCTAGCGGCTTCTCCAAGCGCTTCCTCTTGACCGTCTTGGTGTTGTCGGCTAGTTCTCCCGAGTCCAAGTTCTCCGGAATTTCCGTCGTCTTCACTTTTGTACATTACAAATTTTTATACTCGAGTTACATTCGAGTCTAAATATGAAATACAACAGAATTAAAAGCTGACACGCAGGTCGCAAACACAATACAACACGCACATGTACAAAAACGGCGCGCAGGCCGTATTATGAATTACAACACAATTTTAATCTTATTAAAAATTGAGTTTTGGGCCATGACCATCACACTACTGTACATAATTCAAAATTATGTAATTTTACAGATTTTATATAATTTTTCTACTGATTTTTAGAATTTTTCGAGTCACAACTCCGCGGCAGTCCCGGTAAGCGGGTTTCGGGCGTAATCGCGAGATAAGGCCCCTTGCGGGGTTAGGGGCAGCGCCCCTACTCGTGAAATAACCTTCACGAGTGTCTTCTTGCGATTATACAGCGCCTTTACCCGCTGTCCCAAAATCCATTTGGGCGAAACTTGCCGTTTCGGAGAAGTTTTTCTCAGTGGCAAAGTCTAGAAGTGCTTCGCACTCGTCGCTTTGCCTCTACGAGGAAAAATACTCAAAAATCCTAAAATTTAGAAAAATTACAGAAGCATAAAATTATCTAAATTTTGTATCTAATACAAAAAAATAAAAAAAAACAAAACGAGCACAAGCTTCGCTCGTGGCTCTGATACCACTGTAGGATTTTTCGGGCCGCGAAAACCGCTTTTTCGCGTCGCGGAAACCCCGAAAGCCCCAATAGAAAGGATCCGAGCGAAGAAAACCATTTCAAAAAATTTACAAGTGCTCGTTTACATACTTCAAAACCGATCTACAACCTAGATCTATTAGAGAAGAGAAAAACTACCTTCGATGCGTGCCCCGCAATTCCCGCTCGCTCCTCGGTTGGTGTCGAATCTCAAGGATGCAAAGTAGCAACCCTCTAGAAGTATCCACACAAGAAAGAGAGTGGAGAGGAGAGCCCAAAAGTGTGCTAGCACTACTTGGGGTCTCGGCAAGATGAGAGGAGAGGGAGAGCAAAACCAAACCAAAACCAAGTAAGTAGAAGAATGAATCACCACACCAAAATTAAAACACCTTTTGTGTGTTTTAATGGCCAGCCATTTAATGGCCATTATTGGCCATTAAGTGGCCGGCCACAACCTTTGGTAACCCCCTTTTTGAATTCAAAATTCAAATGGGGAGGTTACTTAGCCTTGATGATGATGTCAAGTCATCACTTGGTCAAGTCAAGGTGATGTGGCTTGAGTCAAGTCAAACTTGCCTCTTATGGACTTTCCATATTTAGCCAAAGTCAAACTTTGACTTCATTACTCTCTCATGATTAGATTCATCCAACACTTGGATCAAACTCGAGTCCAACTCAAGTTGTCTAATTTGAGTCAAGTCAAACTTGCCTTTTATGGACTTTCCATATTTAGCCAAAGTCAAACTTTGACTTCATTACTCTCGGTCCATCATATGGACTTATTCTCCATCTATTGCTCTATGTGTGTGACCCTATAGGTTCTTGTAACGTTGGCAATGCCCTTAAACCTATTTAAGGACATAAGCAATGAGAGGTATCTAGTAACACATCATTGCTACCCAAGTTACAAGAATGTCGAGATCCAACATCACCATTGTGACTAATAATTGTGACCATCACAATATGTGACAACGTCCTTCTATCCTCGATATCTAGATTGATCTTTCATGAGGCATAGACCGTGTCATTCTCAAATCAATCTATATGTCTTGATCTCCAAGTAGACTCACTATAATCAAATAAGCTCAATATCTAATATTGCCTTATTTGGGCATGGCCATGCACTTAGTGGTCTTACTCTATCAAGAACGAAGATATCACTGCCGTCATATAGGAGGGATAGATCCCATCTACATTACTCACATCCCTCCGCATAATTTGTTACAAACCCAGTAATCGCCTTTATAGTCCACCCAGTTACGGGTGACGTTTGACGAAGCCAAAGTACGTAACTCCTTATGTAGGGAACTATGGTAACTTCAGGTCTAGGACTATAGTCATACTAATAGTCACATGAGAAAGTATATGACACTCATATAACGATCCATGATACTTTCTCATGGCGGGCCATTCAGTATACATTCTCTAATGTATACCCATGTGTCAACTTGATATCTCATATCCATGACTTGTGAGATCAAGTCATCATGTTGACCTACATGCTAGTCTCTATGCATTAACATTGTCCTTGAATGTTAATACTTGACTAGGAATAATTAAGAGTAGTGTTCTCTATATCATCTCACTATCGATTCAACTAATCGATTGATATAGATAAGAACCTTCTACTCAAGGACGTTATTATACTAAGTTATTTGGCACCAATACACATAAGTACAATAACCATAAGAAATGTCTTTATATATAAGAAATATATATACAAGAATATGATACAATGAGTCCAAAAAGTAATCATCATATGATTGGCTCTAGGGCTCTCACTAACAATTCTTGGATCAGTCGACTGATATCAACTAGAATTCGAAGCGTCGGTCTGTGACATTTGAATTCAAGAGGACTAGTCGACTAGTGTTAGCACCAGTCGACTGGTAACGGTCAGAACAGTATCGAGCACTATTTAAGAGGGCTCGTTTTTGGTTGAGTTTCTTTGGCGAAACCAGCTTGGGTAAAGTCTGTTAGTAGCCTACAAGTGCTCAGAAGTTGTCAAGAGATTGTGGCAAGGTTTCTCCACCCACAAGGAGCGACAAGAGCTAGTCAGAGGTCTTCCGGGGACTCATTGACGGTCCCGAATTACTATGTTAAAGTTGTCACGAAAGTTGGAACCATCAGATTTAAATGTGAATGAATGAATGAAATGCTGGAAACCCTTTTACAATCAAAAGTATGAAAATGTAATATAGGGGCCACAGGTCGTATTTTTCTCGGGGCTAGTTGATATAATTTGATTCGTGCTCGTATTTATGTCGTTTGTGAATTTTGGGTTTCGAATGTAAATTGGGTTTTGTTTTCAATTCAGAAATAAAAGTGCAAAGAAAATTCAAGAAACTCAACTCATGAACCTTAAACCAAGTAATGGCAATTAATGAGCTTAACCACTAAACAACTTAATCAAACCAATGAGACTTGACCGAATTTGGAAAACAAATATCAATTCAAATTGTAAGAGTACACCACGACTTGTATTAATCTTCAGGCATTTTCTCTCCAAACCAAGGCATTCACTTGATACAAAAAAAAACACAACAATGATACAACTTGATGTGCCAAAACTGCTGTTAATAGCTTAACCTATAAACTGCCAACCAGAATTTGAAGCTAATTAATTCAGTTAGGAAACCAGGCTATTAGGGAAGAAATATGCAAGTCTAAGTGAAGAAATCAACAGCCGACTCAAAGCAAACACTGATCCATTCAGAACACACAAAAATCAGAAATGAAGTGCAAGAAATCAGATTGCATTGGCTGTAATTCAGCAGCAATCATGATATGCAGGAAGGAAAAACATGCGCAGAACATTCGATTGCAGAATTCAGACACAAATCATTTCAGAAATGAAGTTCAGATGCAAGTACTAAAGTGGCACATGTAAGGAAAGGCTGATACTCAGGTTTTTAGGGCAGAGATGCAGAAGAAGAATTGATATGCAACAAGTGCAGGAAATCAGAATGTGTATGCAGAATTTCAGCAACAAATTAATTCAGAGTCACACAAACAACTGAAAGCAAGTGCATACATCTAACTTCATGAATGATTCAAACGAGCTGATAATACTTGACTCAAATCTCAGAGCTGATGAACTTAAACATGCTGAAATATAACTAATACACAAACTGCAGAATTGCAGAAATGACTGCAAAACTTCAACAGCTTAAAGGGCAGGAATGCAGCTACGATCTGATTGCAAATCGAATTAGCAGCTGCTGTGAAGCAACTTGATGTGAAGTAACCAATTCAGATGCAGAATTCATCAGACAATTAATGCAGAAACTTAAGAGAAGCAAGATGGCAGAATTTACACTAATGTGCAGATTTGAATGCCTGCAGAAATTTAAGGCTGAAACGCAAGCTGAAACAAGCTGCCATATTTGATATGAAGTGCTATTTGAATGGACAAACTACAATGGAAATTTAGTGGGAAGGCTGAAACTCGTTGGATACTAAATGCAGATACCAAATCAGGTTTTATTGTGTAGAAACAGGTTCCGAAAAGTGACACGCAGCAGGTTATCAGAACAGAATTGGGTTTTTTGCAGAAATGAAATGGCACGCAAGAAATGGAATTGCAAAAACTACAATTAAGTGCTATTTTAACTAAACAAGCTATTGATCTAATGCTAGAGCAGAAGTTAACAACTAAGAAACTTAGAAACAACTCAGAAAATAAGAAATCTGAGACAAACTCAGAAACTGAATGGAAATTGCAGAAATTAAATGGCACACAGCTGGGAATTGGCACGCAAGATTTAACACTGCAACCTAACTGAAATCGAATGCAATTATCCACTAAACAAGCTCCTAACTTACTGACATTGAAGATTAAAATCCTAATTAAACTAAACAATGCAGAAAACAAACCAAACAGCTGATAAAACTGTAAATTCAGAAATGCAGAAACAGAACACGGCAGTAATGGAAATTAAACTACAAACACAATGAAACTAACTATCTGAACTACTCCTCAACCATCCTCAACTCAAGAGCTCCTTGGTCGTCAATCAAGGGAGAACCTCGGACTCGCAAGCTCCGCAAATCAGTGAAGATACGTCTCTGCTACTGAAACAGATCAAACTATGCCCAAACTGAAATTCAGCTCCGAATTCTTCAAACTCGCTGTGGTGGCTTGCGATTTGGATTTGGGAGTGACCGAGACCTTCCAGGGAACCCCTCTGGTCAGCTCGGATGCAGTGGAAGTGGAGCACAGCTGAGTTCGCTGAATTCGGGTAGCAAACTGCCGAGACCTCGCGCAACTTCGCTATTGAGCAAAAATCAACTCTGAAACATCACTGAGATCATCTTTTCACTAACCTAACCCTTGCTTTGATGATGGATTGAGGGATCGCGCCTCCTTGATGAAGAAATCTAGCTAAGAAATGGAGAAGAACTGAAGAAGACGAAGCTGCTACGGCGGAGACGCGACAAGGGAAGCTGCGGGCGATTTCTGATTAAATATGAACAAATGGACGGCTCAGATTGCTTTGATGAAATCCAACGGTAGATCTTGATCTGATTTGAGCCAAACTTTTATGATGATGATCTGGGGTCAGGATCTGCCTTGTGGTAGCTCGGATCCTCCAGATTTGCAACGGATGGTCCAGATCAACTCAATCTATGAATGGACGCTCTAGAGCCCTCCTTGCTTGATCTAACGGTTGATTTAGCTCTGATTGGGATGAAACCTTCAGATCTTGATCATAGAGCTTGATCAACCCTAACCCTAGCTCGGATTGCTTCAGATCGTCTCGGATGGCTCAGATCTAGCCGCTCTTGAATCGGACGGCCCGGATTAATCCAAAACATGATAATTCGATCCGGTTCCACTTCCGACTCAAGTTTGACCCAGTATGCCCTAGGTCCAGGATCCTTTCATGCCTACAAAAATATATCAGAAAATTTAGTGGCCAAATAATCCAATAATTATGTAATTTTACAATTAAGTCCAAAATAAGATAAAGTTCCAAAACCTAGGGTAAAATCATAATTAAGCAATAAAAACATGGGTCAAACATGGAATTTAGCAATTAAAATAATCAATAAAATGGTGCTTATCACTCATCCACCGACAGATCGAGATCGTCCACCTTACGGGCAGCCGTGGATTAGGAGTATCATCTCCGAACCACGTAAAGGTTTGGTGTTAGCATTGTTTTAGTTTATATTTAAGTTTTCCGCTTGCACTTGCTAACACGTGTAGGAAGAAAATCTAAAAGTAGCTATTCACCCCCCCTCTAGCTAAACGCCAAGGTCCTAACAAGTGGTATCAGAGCGAGGTCACTCGTCTACGGACTAATCGTCGAGAGAGCAAAAAGCTAGAGGAAATGACGATTAAAGAAAGATTAGGGGACGATATCAATGTTCCACCTCCTTACAACCGTGAGAGTTTCGAGTATTGGAGGATGTGGACAAAGACATGGTTCGACATGGATTGGAATTTCATGATCGCGCTAGAAGAGCCATTTGAAGTCCCAAAAGATAAACACGGGAAAAAGCTCCGACCACGATATTAGAATAAGGAACAACAAATGCAATCAAAGGCAAATGATAAGGTAATATCAATTCTACTTAATGTTGTGCCTAATGATGTGATTAGCCGTGTAGATGAGTACAAAAATGCACATAAACTATGGAACAAGATGATAGCGCTTCATGAAAATCCTACACGAGTAGAGGAAGAAGAAGAGGCCCATGAGATGGGCTTAATGGTCCAAGAATAGGAGAAGGACCAATCGGATGAGGAAAGAAGCTCAACATTCGAAGAGGAGGAGGAGAAGAAAAAGATTCATCCATATCCTGAAGTGAAGTGGCACAAGAATTTGAAGAACCATCCACGTCATCAAAGGAAGAAGAAAAAGTCTCCACTTCAAGGATTGAGGGGGAGGAGATCATCCTCAATACCGGAGCAAGAAGAAGTATCCACCTCCACCAAAGCAAAGTCAAAAGATCACATTATTTGCTTTGGGTGCAACAAGAAGGGACACTACAAGGACAAATGTCCATTAGGTAAAAAGGAGGTAAACCCTAAACCCAAGTCAATTTATTTAAAATCTAACATGGGTTGTAGGGAAAAGAAGGAGAAGAAACATATTAGATGTTTCACGTGTGGTGAGCTAGGACACTATCACACCAAATGCTCAAGGAAAGGAGAACTCAAGAAATTGGAGCATTTGAGGAAGTGAGAGAAGAAGGAGAAGAGGAAAAGCTCACATCAAGGGGGAGCTGCAAGGGTAAGGGAGGTAATTCCTAACTTTATGCATTTTTCAAATGCCTCCATGCATGTTAGAAATAATGAAAATTATTTACCTATGTATAATTTTGATTTTAGATATTATGATAAAAATAGGGTTAATGTTGTATATCAAAATCCTAGGGATTCATGTATCATAATAAACCTAGAATCTTTAAACCTAAGGACCAAGGCATTAATCCAAAGAAAGGAAGACACATGCCTAGACAAATGGGTAGATCTAGAAATGTCCAAGGTGGACATGATGATGCTAAGGTTAAGAACCTAGAAAGGGAAAATTAAGCTTTGAGAGCAAAACTTGATAAATTAGAGAAAATCGTAGATAGAGTCACTATTGGACCTAAGGGTTTAGGCATGGTGTTGGGTAGTCAAATCCCCGACAATGATAGATCGGGTCTAGGATATCGATCTATGAGAGCTAATGCTATGGAAAAGTCATATGCAAGGGTGTCATATGACTATAGCAAAGGGAAGTCCATGTATGATAAGGGTGTCATATGCATCGCGAAGTTCGCGATTCCGGATGATTTTTTGACCGCCTATAGGGCGCCTCAGAGGCTCTAGGGCGCTCGAGATGATGCTATAAAAGGGGCTTTGACCCCTCAACTCAGCACATCACTTGCAACATCATTCTAAGCATTTTGAGCAAAGAAAAAGTGTTTAAGTCGAAGCTCTGCGACCAAGGAGGCTCCAGGAGAAAGTGCGGCGCACTTTGGACTTCCGGATTGGCCGGATCAACTTTTGTTTGGTTCGATTTTATTTTACAAGTTCGCATTTATGTTATCTTTTTGTTGCTTGTAAACTTAAACTGTAAGATGGGTTTCTCCACCTCCGGAGATTCTGGAAAGGAGACCACTAGTGGACTGGCACTACCCTGATTAGGCCTTGGATGTGCTAACCCTGGAGGGTTGGGAACCAAGTAAAAACCCACGTGTCTCCTCTGTTTGTTTTTTGTTTTTTATTTTTTCGCTGTGTTACTAACTTTCTGACTAGAACGAACGAACAAACGACGAAGTTTTCCGAAAAGTTTCCAAGTCGATATTCACCCCCCCCTCTATCGACGGCATCGATCTTACAAAGTGGTATCAGAGCCTGGTAGCTCTTCACCGGACTAACAGCCAACGGAGCAAAGACGCCAAGAGTTAAGGGGGAGCATGGGTGAATATAGGTATAATTTAAATTATGTCAGTTTTTAAGTTCCATATTATTTGCTTTAAGTGCAGGGGGAGAGGACACTATAAAATCCAGTGTCCTACTCGTAAGACTCGATCTTCATCACCAACGGCAAAGGAGGTACCAGCCCCAGGAGTTTGGAGGGACAAGAGCCACATCCACTGCTTCAGATGTCAAACACTAGGACATTACAAGAACCAGTGCCCAGACTGGAAAAAGGTTTGATCCATAATACCAAAAAATGCAACTACAGTAAAGGAGATAACAAAAATTAATTTTCGTAATAATTTTCAAATTCCTGCACAATTATATTATTCTAGTAATTTAGATAACTCTGTTAATTTTTCTGATAAATTAGATCTTTTGCATAATCAACCTAAGTTATTGAATGACAAATTACCCAATATTGATAATAATAAAATATCAAATATGAATTCTTTAATCTTTAATATCAATGCGATAATTTTTAGAATTAATTTCAATATTTTATCTGATTATGCTGATAAAAATAATAATAATATTGTTGATAATTCTGAAGATAAAGATAAAATGAAAATTAATAATCCTTTAATTTTTGATAATTTAAGGATGACAATATTTCAATTAATAACCATAATACCAATATGGGTAATAATATTGATGATAATCCTTCAAATAATTTTGAGGATAATGATGTAATTATTTCTGATATTTCTGAAATTAATTCTGAGGATATTAAAGATAATACTCTAGATAATATTGAAGATAATACTCAATATACCCTTGAATATACAAATTTAATAAACAACCCTGAAAATTACTCTACCCACTATGAAGATAGAGAAGAATATAACTCTGATGATGAGGATAAGATGGAAGAAGAATTTCTGAGAATCAAAGCTACATTTAATAATGCCTATAAAAATTCAAACAAAGTAGAAGTACTAGATAAACTTGAAAAATTAAATGAAAAAGAAATAGTAGATGATTCAGATATTTTTGAATTAATAGAAATGATAAAACTGGACCCAAAACTGTTAACAATTTAATCTTTAATTAATAACTTCAGGCCCCGCGGGCATGACACGATTGGTAATGGCTCACTTGGGTGATCCCTCACTTCTCGGGTTCGATTCCTCCCTGGTAGAGCGTGCAGTATGCTGACGGAAGAAATCGCCACAGGCTGCTGCGTGGTCGGGCCATCGGGTACCAATATCATCAGTGGTGAAGTCACTACGTGTCTCCATCCCGTGATTTACCCTCATTGACCGGTGGGGACTCTCATTGAAGGCTGTGGGGCAGGACTGATTAGCCAAGCGGATTAGCCAGGCGCAAGCCTGGATACCCCTTGTAAATAAAAAAAATAACTTCAACACTAATTTTTAAATAATTTAAATCTTAATTAATTCTTAAATAATTAAACCTTAATTCTTAATTTTAATCTAATCTATCTATCTATCTATCTATCTATTAATATCTATAAAACACAGTTTTGTATGCAGACGTGGCATTCACAGGGAGCTTAGAATTCCCGCCTAAACTGAATATAAATTTTCTAAATAAAAAATTTATAATTAAAAATACAAATTCAAAAGAAAATATATAATTACAAATCCTAAAAAGAAAAATTCAGATCTTAATCCAAAATTAAAATTTTAAAAAATAATTTATCAAATTTAAAAAAGATAATTCAAAAAAAATTTGATATAAGAAAAATAATAGTCTCACATCTATTGTTCTACTTTGATATTAAATTAATTTTTATATGGGGGATGACCCATCACAGTAGCTTGCTACTAAGGTTTTCATGTGTCGCCTGTTTGTTGCACTATAGCATAGGTTTGGCACACCCCTATCAAAGCAAAGTAAACTTTAGATCGCATCCACATCCATCACCCTTATAAAACTTATGATCATGACATATATATATATATATATATATATATATATATATATATATATATATATATATATATATATATATATATATATATATATATATATATATATATATATATATTATCACCAAAAATGTTAATTGAATTGTATAAGATTCCCGTGCATCGCACGTGTATTATACTAGTTAACTCTTAATAATTTAGCTCAATTAATTCTTAACAATTTTAACTCTAATTAATTCTTAACAAATTTAACTCAATTAATTCTTAACAATTTTAACTCTAATTAATTCGTAACAATTTTAACTCTAACAATTTTTTTCTTAATTAATTTTTAATAATTTCAACCTTAATTAATTTTTAATAATTTCAACCTTAATTAATAATTCTCAAACTTAAATCCTTAATTACTAATCACAAATAAATATTTATTGAACTATCTTGTAATAATTATTAACAAGTCAACTTTAATAATAAATTCAATCCATAATTCAAAAGTCATACAAAATTCATGAACCTAACTCAAATTGATTACCTTCAAGTATGAAACCAAATAAAATTCTACCCAACCGAAACCTCCAACTTAATAATATTAGATATGTCAAAGTGGGTTGACATATTCGCGGGTTCACACAATATGTATCAAATTGAGAATTTGATACATTATTAGAAACCTAATAAAATATTTTGACGTGATTGACTCATGCATAAATGTCATGTTCATGCATTTGCTGATTTTTTAAAAATATTTGTCATGTCATTCATGTTTAATTTTTGCATTATTTAGAACGGTGAGATAGGAAAAGATTGGTTAACACTTGCCTAACCTAGTACCAGGGTGGGGCGAGATGATAGTACTTTAGGGAAACTTGGCCTAGCTAAGTGGAACTAGCCGAAGCTACCTCGCCACATCCTAAACTAGTTAGATCAGAGTTTTTCAAAGAGTAAAATAAAGGTATTATTTCTTTAAAAGACTTTGTCTAAGGAATGGGTTGATGATCCAATAAGGCTATGGCCAAAGAAGGCCTCTGTGCCTCGCTAAGACCTGGAAGCCGATTATTGAAATCTACTTTTAAATTACAAATTGATTAAACTCGAATCTAACTCAAGGTAAACCAGTCTATAAATAAATTAAGAAAAATTATTCAAGCATCACACAATACACCCATAAGGCAACCATGCTTGCTTGTACTGCGACACTTAGAATGGATGAGATGTTAAGGACTAATTAATTAACAAATGTTTTCCAAAATGTTTTCAAAATCTTTAGGATATTTTCTTAAAAATATATTTTCAAAATAATGTTTAAACATAATAATATTTTTATGAATTTCATGCTTGCTTGATTGCTTATCTATAAAATATATTTTCAAAAATCATATATCTTTTCAAAATTTGTTTGACCTACACACTTAGACACAAACCTATTAGGTCAACACTAAAGTCCCTTAAGACACTTAGATAGAGGTCCTTGTAGTTAACAAGGGGGAGCCAGACAGTGTCAGGTTCAGGGGAAGGTTTTTTTGTTGTTGTTCTTTTCAAAATTATTTTTCAAAATTATGCTTTTCAAAAATATTATTTCAAAAATTATTCTTTTGGAAAATTCACATCTTTTAAGATGATATATGCTTTAAAAATTCATCATTTCAAAATATATTTTTTTTAAAAAATGTCAAAAACTTATTATATCCTTCAAAATATTTTTCAAAGAATCATTTCCTTGAAAACTATAATATTTCAAAAATATGTTAATTATTCTTTTGATGTGGATGAACTCTAAAGACACATAGGAAATATCCTTTATGATCTTCAAGGATTCCTAAGATTGTGTCAGGTTTAGGGGGAGTCCTACTCAAAAGAAATTAATTCTAATTTGTAACCAGTTTTTTGAAAAATTATTAGATAATTCTTTTCGTTTGAATCAAATCCTAAGACTCAGAGGAAGATCACTTGTAGTCAACAAGCTTCCTAGGACTGTGTCAAGTTTAGGGGGAGGTCAAACTAAAAGAGTTATTAAAATTTTCAAAATTATTATGTTTTCATACATCATCTTTTCAAAATCATTTTGAACACATAATATTCTCTTTTCAAAACAATATCTTCTCAAAATCATTTTCATATATTCTCAGTCTTAAAAATATTTTGTGAAATTTTTTTCATCTTTTGAAAAAAATCGTTAATAATTTTAACTTGAGTTTGGAAAATTTTCAGGGCACTTAGGAAATTTCCTTGTAGTTAACAAGGTTTTCTAGGATTGTGTCAGACTGAAAAAGAAATCAAGTCAAGAAAATTATTATGTTTTCAAAACAAAATTTTATTAAAAATATTTATTTATGGAAAAATCCCTAAGACACATAGAAATTTTCTTGTGGTCAACAAGATTCCTAGGATTGTTGTCAGACACAGGGAAGTTCAACGTATTTTTCCATATTATTGGTGCAATTTAAGTACTTAGTTTTTTTAATACTTTACAAAACAAGTACTTAGTCTTTTTCCAAAAAAAAGGGAAGAGTTTCGAAATGTTTGATCAACAATTATGCTTTCAAAACAATTATCCTAAGTACTTTCAAAAAGGAGGAGAGAATTTTTTTCAAAATTTTCATTGTTAGCGCAAGTTTTTTCATATTTTTTTTATGTGTGACAAAGGGGGAGAAGAGCTGAAGTTAGATTTTTTTTCGATTTCTCCCAAAGGATTAAACCTAGATTTAACCCTTAGACCAAATCTAACTAAGATATTGTTAAACATCAAAAAGGGGGAGATTGTTGGTGCAAGATGCATCAATGATGTCTTCCTCTAAGTGTTTCGATGTTTAACAATATACTTATGTTAGTAACAATATGTTTTAGACAAAGTAAGGGTTAGTCAAAGTGATCAAGGGTGAAACCAAATATGACCTTATGTTTGGTAGGGTTAACCCAGGGTTGACAAAAGTTTAGCCAAACAGGATCTGATGTGTGGCAGGATAAACCAGAACCCAGGCTTGGTTAAGATGACCAAGGGTTAGCCAAACAGGACCTGAGGTTTGGCAGAGTGATCAAACCTAGATTTTATCTGGTTAATATACTAAGGTTTGATCAGTTAGAACAAGGGTTAGCTAAACAGGATCTGATGTTTAGCAGAAAACCCAGGGTTGGTCAGTTAGACCAAGGAGTGAGCCAAACAGGACTTGATGTTTGGTAGAAGAGAAGTCTAGTCAAGATTAATATGACTTCCAAAAGAAGTCTTTATCAAAGCGAAGGAAAGTCCTATTTAACCTAGGCACGAAGTCCTGGTTCGAGGAATTGGGCACTAAGTCCTGGCCGAGGGCTGGGCACCTAAGACATGACCGAGGGTTGGGCACGAAGTCCTGGTTCGAAGAATTGGGCACTAAGTCCTGGCCGAGGGTTGGGCACCTAAGACCTGACCAAGGGTTGGGCACGAAGTCCTGGTTCGAGGAATTGGGCAATAAGTCCTGGTCGTGGACTGGGCACCGAAGTCCTGATCTGGATGATCAGGCAAAAGTCCAACTGGAGGAGCCGGATGGCAACTTCTCTTGAGAGGAGTAGGCAAGGGCGCGTTCCCTAGGAAAGGGAACATTAGGCGTCGGTTCAACCTAGGGTTTCGAAAGAAATCCAAAATCAGAACTAATCTTTAAGGCTAAGATTATTTGCATATTTGTCTTGTGTTTGATTATCTTGCAGGTACTTGGAGTTGGAGGCAAGACAGAAGAGAAAACACAGGAAAAATGACACCTGGAAGAATCATCCAGGGCGCCTGTGTTCATACAGGCGGCCCCATGCTTCAGGGTGCCCTAAAGGGGCCCATCCCAGGTGCCTGAATGGTCCCAAGCGCCCTGGATGGTCTAGGGCACCCTGGACAGCATGGCTTATCAGCATCGCGAAGTTCGCAATTCTGGATGATTTTTTGTCCACCTATAGGGCGCCTCAGAGGCTCTAGGGCGCCCGAGATGATGCTATAAAAGGGGCTTTGACCCCTCAACTCAGCACATCACTTGCAACATCATTCTAAGCATTCTAAGCAAAGAAAAGTGCTAAAGTCGAAGCTCTGCGACCAAGGAGGCTCCAGGAGAAAGTACGGCGCACTTTGGACTTCCGGATTCGCCGAATCGACTTTTGTTTGGTTCGATTTTATTTTACAAGTTCACATCTTTGTTATATCTTTTTGCTTGTAAACTTAAACTGTAAGATGGGTTTCTCCGCCTCCGAAAATTTCGGAAAGGAGGCCACTAGTGGATAGGCGCTACCCGTGATTAGGCCTTGGACGTACTAACCCTAGGGGGTTGGGAACCAAGTAAAAACCCGCGTGTCTCCTCTGTTTGTTTTTCGTTCTTTATTTTTCTGCTGTGCTACTAACTCTCTGACTAGAACGAACGAACAAACGATGAAGTTTTCTGAAAAGTTTCCAAGTCGATATTCACCCCCCTCTAACGATGGCATCGATCCAACACCATGCACAGGTTTACTCATCTCGGGCATCTTCAACACCATGAGAGATGGTAAGATCTTAGGTTACTTCTGGTCAAGCATCCTTGGCCCCACCACCAGGTCTACACATCTCGGGCATCCTCGACACCATGAGATGGTAAGATCTTCGCCTGCTCCTGTCCAAGTATCCTCGGCACCATGGCCAGGTCTACTCATCTCGGGCATCCTTGGCACCACAAGATGGTAGGAGCTTAGGCTACTCCTGGTCGGGTATCCTCGGGACCACAACTAGGTCTACACATCTCGGGCATCCTCGGCACCACGAGATGGTAAGATCTTCGCCTGCTCCTGGACAAGCATCCTCAGCACCACGACCAGGTCTACTCATCTCGGG
Source organism: Boesenbergia rotunda (assembly GCA_024364735.1). Taxonomy (NCBI): domain Eukaryota; kingdom Viridiplantae; phylum Streptophyta; class Magnoliopsida; order Zingiberales; family Zingiberaceae; genus Boesenbergia; species Boesenbergia rotunda. The sequence continues at coordinate 286,077 of JAGFNQ010004109.1, read as the reverse complement.
CATCCTTGGCACCACAAGATGGTAGGGGCTTAGGCTACTCCTGGTGGGGCATCCTCGGCACCACGACCAAGTCTACACATCTCGGGCATCTTCGGTACCACGAGATGATAAGATCTTCGCCTGCTCCTAGCCGGGCATCTTCGGCACCATGACCAGGTCTACTCATCTCAGGCATCCTCGGCACCATGAGATGGTAAGGCTTAAGCTTCTCCTGGTCGGGCATCCTCGACACCATGACCAGGTCTATGTTAGATCTTGTACGGTTGCTAGGGGGGTGAATAGCAAATCGTGGCGATTTACTTGGTATCCACCCCTAAGGGTGACTAATCCAAGAATCCTTCGGTGGATCACTCCCCGGATGACCTCCGGCTAGCCCTTGTCGCTCCTTGTGGGTGGAGAAACCTCGCCACAATACCTCGATAGCACTTGAGCACCAAAGGCTACTAATCTACTCTACCCAAGCAGATTTCGCCAAAAACCCCAGCCCAAATCAAGTTCTCTTTAAATAGAACTCAGGCTGGAAACCCTCTCTAGCAGTCGACTGCTCCTAAGGCAGTCGACTACCCCCACTCAAATTCGACCGTTGACAGCCCCAACGTTCGAATTTTGCTACACACCAGTCGACTGCTCCTAGAGCATCCGACTGGTCCAGGGCCAATTACACACTGTGAGTTTTGGCAGTCGACTGGACAATCCCCAGTCGACTGCCCAACTTACAACAACACTCCTACTCACTCCGTTGACCTTCCTCCACGCGTGCCTTCAGGTACACTCCCTTGGATTGCCCCTTGAAGTCCTCTTCCACCGGCTATCGTCCCTCGGATGCGCACACAAGCCTTCCCTTGGCTTGCCTCCATGCCACCCTTCACGTGTGCCCTTGAAGTCCACTTCCCGGCTTGCCCTTGGAGTCCTCCTCCCTCGGCTCTTGTCCCTTCATGACTTGCTGACTCTTCACCAGTAGCCTTGACTATTGCCTTCGCACCCTCTTCATCTTCGGCCCTCATCTCTCGGATGCACACAAGCCTCCAGCTTGTCTCCATGCCATCCTTCACGTATGCCTCGAAGTTCGTGCCCCTCGACTCATCATCTCTGCTATACCAAGGTCCCTCGGGTGCACCCAAGCCTCCAACTTGTCTCCATGCAACCCTTTACCATACCGAAACCGTCTAGCCAAGTCAATATGTGTAAACCTGCAATCCTGCACACTCAATTACACATATTAGTACACAAGGGTAAACCTAACTTAAACCCTTTGTCCAAACATCAAAACTCATGGTCACTTCGGACCATAGATTGCCTTAACAGTCTACACATCTCAGACATCCTCGGCATCACGAGATGGTAAGATCTTCGCCTGCTCCTGGCCAGACATCCTCGGTACCATGGCTAGGTCTACTCATCTCGGACATCCTAGGCACCACGAGATGGTAGGGGCTTAGGCTACTCCTGGTCGGGCATCCTCGTCACCATGACCAGGTCTACACATCTTGAGCATCCTTAGCCCACGAGATGGTAATATCTTTGCATGCTCTTGACCGGGCATCCTCGGCACCACAGCCAGATCTACTCATCTCGGGCATCCTTGGCACCATGAGATGGTAGGGGCTTCAGTTGCTCCCGGTCGGGCATCCACAGCATCACGACCAAGTCTACACATCTTGGGCATCCTGGGCACCATGAGATGGTAGGAACTTCGAGCTCTTGCATTGGGTCTTAATGAGACATTTCCTTTGTTCCTTTAATTATTCAAACTGCAAAGAAGTATAAATACATATACAAATACATGTATTGCTCACGTGGCTCACCAAGTACAATACGGTTGGAGGTGATTTGCATGTCATGACCTCTCTAGCCTTTTGCCTTCAGCGTCTTGCTGATAATAGCTACCTCCGGTGAGCTTTTTGATGACGAAGTAAGGCCCACTCCATTACGACTCAAGCTTTCCAGGGTCACCGACTGGCTTGATTCTTTTCCAGATCTTATCCCTGACTTGAAAAGTCCGAGTGATCACTCGGCGATTGTACACCTGCTGTATACGCTGCCGATATACAAATAGTCGGGTAGCTGCTTTGTCTTGCACTTCTGTTACCAGGTCCAGGTCGATTAGCCACTCCTTGTCTTCTTTGTTGTAGTGTTGTCGCCAAACTGACTCATTGTCTATCTCCACAGGAATCACCGCTTCTGCTTCATACACTAAATTGAAGGGACTCTGACCGGTCCCTTCTTTGGGAGTAGTACGGTACACCATAGGATGCTCGGGAGTTCTTCCACCCAACTACCTCCGACGTGGTCCAGCTTTATCTTGAGCTCTCTAATAATCTCCCGGTTGACTACTTCTGCCTGGTTGTTTCCTTGAGGATAAGCGACTGAGGTGAAAGCTTGGTGAATACTTAGTCCTTCACACCACTCTCTGAGTTTGTGCCCTGCAAACTCTCTACCATTATCTGACACCAACTTATAAGGAATGTCATACCTGCATACTATATCCCTCCACAGGATCTTCATCACGGCGGCCTACGTGATGTGCGCAAGCAACTCAGCCTCAACCTATTTGGAGAAGTAGTCGACCAATACTAAAAGGAACTTCTTCTGCTGAGGTCCAATTGGGAAAGGACCCATAATATCCATTCCCCACTGGTCAAAGGGGCATGAGACAGTGGAGGATCGAAGTAGTTCGGTCAGGCAATGAGTGATATGTTGATGCTTTTGATAAGCTTCGCACCCGACAATAAATTTGATAGCATCTACTTGCAGCGTGGGCCAAAAATATCCGGTCAGAATAATCTTTCTGGCCATGGATCTTCTCCCAATATGACTTCCACATATGCCTTTATGAACCTCCCACATGATGTAGTTGACCTCCTCTGGACCAATATACTTGAGCAATGATCGGGCAAAGACTCTTTTATATAACTGCTCCTTCACCAGCGTAAACCTGGCAGCCCTACGACGGAAAAGCCGAGCTTCCTTATCACCCGCCGACACGGCTCCACTGTGTAAGAATTCCATATAGGGTTCTCTCCAGTCGGGTAACACAGTGTCAGTAGCCTTCTCTTCGATCTGGGCTACGACTCCTTCCGAAGCGCTGGGCTCTTCCAGCGTCCATGATGTAATGGAGCTGGCCAATTTGGCTAGCTCATCTGTCTTGACATTGTCAGCTCGAGATATCTTTTGCTGAACAACTTTAGTGAAAGAAGACTTCAGTTGTTCATATATGGTCACATACCTCTGCAGGCGATCATTCTTAACTTCGAACTCTCCTTTCAGCTGTCGAGCTACGAGATAAGAATCTGAGTGCAAGATAACTCGAGCAGCTCCCACTTGCTTGGCAGCTTGGAGCCCCGCTAAGATCTCCTCATATTCGACTTCATTATTGGTGGCTCGGAAGTTGAGTCGGATAGATAGTTGTAGTACATCTCCTCTTGGATAAAACATCAGAACTCCGACCCCACTATGCTTGTTGTTGGAGGAGTCATCAACATAAATTTTCCATACTTCATCAGCTTCAGGTCCTGGGACAGCCTCGAGCATAAAGTCAGCTAGAGCCTGAGCCTTGATAGTAGTACGAGGGTGGTACTCAATCCCATACTCACTCAACTTTGTTGTCCACTTGATCAGTCGTCTCGAGGCCTCTGGATTTGTGAGGATGCACCCAAGTGGACTATTAGTGAGCACCACAATGGGATGCGCCAGAAAATACAGTCTCAGTCTTCGGGCCATTAGTACTAAGGCATAGGCCAGCTTCTTTAGGGTAGTATACCGAGTTTCTGCATCTTTCAGGAGGTGCCCAAAGAAATAGATGGGATACTAAGTAGTACCTGTTGGATCGGGTTGGTCCGGCTAGAGGGGGGTGAATAGACGACTAATAAAATAAAAGTGGTGGAAACTCGTCTATTAAAAAAAACTTGGTTGCAACTTGGTCGTTGCTTCCAAGACGGTTAAAGCTCAAAAAAAATCTCCTTGTGGCGGAGAAGCCTTACAACTGAAGATCGCTAGACTTTAGAGAGAATTACAATAAATGAATTGAATTAATTTCTAAAGCAAACCTCTAAGTCTATTTATAGCCTAAGAGAATAAATCTGGATTGTTGATCACTTTTCTCTTGGCCGTTGATTCATGGATGTAATCTGGATGGTTAATCTTGGATGGGATTAAACTGCATCCATTGGATTTGATTAAAGGATAATGTAACATTATCCTTTAAGTTTTAATTGTTTTAATTAAAACTTTATCTTCCCTTGCTGGAGATGGCTGTTGTAATATCCATATCGCTGTTGTAATCTATACATAACAATATCGGCATGACTTAATTGCCATCGCCCTTCATCCCAATTGGTAAGTGGGTTAGTGTGTTTCCTTGAGGACTCGGGTTCGATCCCTCTTGGCACCAAATACCTTTTTCATTTTTTTTGGGCGCTTAGACTAGACTTTTTTTTTATTCTTCGTCTTCTGGGTGATTTCCGGCCAACCGAAGTTAGGCTCACCCGAACCCGACTCCGGCCTTTCGCCCCTCGAGCGTCCTTCCTCCCGGCTTCTCGTCCCTCGGACACCGCGCACGTCCTTCTCGCTCCACCGGTGTACTCTTCCACAGCTTCCGCGTCCCTCGGATTGTACTGAGCCCGTCGGCTCACTTCCCCGCGCAATCCTTCTCGTCCATTGCGTCTTACGCTTGACTTCCTCCGTACCTAAGTTCCTGCACACTTAGCAGAGGGATTAAAACCAATAGGACCTAACCTAACTTGGTTGATCGCATCAAAACCAACCAGGGCACCAACAATCTCCCCCTTTTTGATGTGCATCAACCCAAGTTTAGTTAGGGATAAACAACAAATAATAATAATATTATAATAGAATTAAGCAAAAAAAAATTTACAATCATGTACATAACTTCCCCCGAACATAAACTACTCTCCCCCTTAACTTAATACTATTCCTCCCCCTTTGATCACATCAAAAAAAATGGGGAAATATAATTAGAGAAGAAGAAAAATTTTAAGTGTGATAACAAATATTCTAAGTAAAAAGAATCGCATTACCACAATTTTTTTTAAAATGGCATATTTTTTCCGAAGTTAATTCCAATTTTTTGTTTTATATCGAAAAAATAGATTTCAATAAACGATTCATAAAAAATCGAACATTTATAAAAAAAAACTCTGAATATTTTTTGTCAAAGTCGAAAATGAAGATATGAGTTTAGACAAAAATTTTCACTTTTAAATTTGTTTATCAAGTCTGAAAATAACAGATACGAGTTTTTGAAGAATATATTTTTTTTATTTTTAATTTCAAATTTTGACCGAAAATATTTGAAAAATATTAATATAACTTTTGTAAAAGAATTCTGCACAAAAAACTTATCAGTTTAAAATAAATTTTGGAACCCAAAATAAATTTTCATCTACGGGGTTAATCAAAAACTTTGGAGCAATATAATTTCTAGGAATTTTCCTAATCTGGCCCTTATGATTTTTAACATACCAATTCAGATTTTCAGGATAAAAATGTTTTTTAATTCTTAAACATGCAATATCATTTTCTAATTTCTCCACTAGATTCTTCAAAATTTCATTTTCTATTTTTAGTTGGTCGAATAGAACTGATGAACATACAGTGTCAAATCTTTCTTTTAACTCAGAGTTTTTTATCTCTAATTTATTCATCGACTTAAGCATGGATTTTATTACCGAGTAGATTCGAGCAGGTGGAAGTAGACATACCTCACTTACCGGGTCGGTTTCGAAGTTAGGATCTTTCTCTTCATTGCTGCTTTCTCCCGAGGTGCTTTCTTCATCTTCGTCCTGGTGGCTTGCCATCAGTGCAAGTCCGACGAACTCTCCGGCTTCCGATTCATCTGACGAGGTCTCGTCCCAAGTGGCTTTTAGTGCCTTTCTTTGGCTGGTTCTTGAGTTTAGGGCACTGATCTTTTAGGTGTCCCTCCTCATTGCAGTTGTAGCATCGGACCATTCGTTTTTCTTTCTCTGCACCCTTTTTGAGCGGTTAGTATTAATGAATTTACATAATTTTCTTACCGCTAGTGTTGTTTCTTCATCATCCACTGAAGATTCTTCGTCAAGTTGGATCTTCCTTGTGTTTAGCGCAATGTTGTCAGCTTTCCTGCTCTTTTCTACAAATCGAGATTCGTGAAGTTCCAAAGTAGAAAATAACTGTTCTAAAGTACTTATTTCTAGATTTTTTGAAATATAATACGCATCGATTACCGAGGTCCATTCCGGGGTTCTCGGAAACGTGTTTAGAGCGTACCTTTGAGCATCGAGGTTAGTTACCTTTTCTCCGAGATTTTCGAGGCTTGTGATTAGTTCTTTTACCTTTGCATGTAATCTCGCAACAAATTCTCCGTCTTCCATCCGTAGATTGGTCAGTCGGCTTCGAAGAACATCTCGTTGCGCAAGTTTTGCTTCCGAGGTTCCTTCGTGCAGTTCCAAGAACTTTTCCCAAAGTTCCTTCGCCGATTCATACTTACCGATCCGGTTCACATCTTGCTCTGGGAGGACGGTCAGCAGATGAAATTCTGCCTTTCCGTTTGCTATAGCATCAACTTGTTCCAAGAATCAGGATCCTTGATCTTTCCTTCATTGTCTTTGGGAGATGCATAGCCATTTTTCATAGTAATTAATAATTCATAATCCGTAGTAAACAATACCTGCATCTTCCGTTTCCATGTCGTGAACTCCCCCTCAAACTTAGGCGGGTATATCGCTGGTCCAACCATCTTAAAATTTGCTGCAGTTGGCGGTTAGTCCTTCTGCGGCGGCCTCGCTCTGATACTACTTGTTGGATCGGGTTGGTCCGGCTAGAGGGGGGTGAATAGACGGCTAATAAAATAAAAGTGGTGGAAACTCGTCTATTGAAAAAAACTTGGTTGCAACTTGGTCGTTGTTTCCAAGACGGTTAAAGCTCAAAAAAATCTCCTTGTGGCGGAGAAACCTTACAACTGAAGATCGCTAGACTTTAGAGAGAATTACAAGAAATGAATTGAATTAATTTCTAAAGCAAACCTCTAAGTCTATTTATAGCCTAAGAGAATAAATCTGGATTGTTGATTGTTGATCACTTTTCTCTTGGCCGTTGATCCATGGATGTAATCTGGATGGTTGATCTTGGATGGGATTAAACTGCATCCATTGGATTTGATTAAAGGATAATGTAACATTATCCTTTAAGTTTTAATTGTTTTAATTAAAACTTTATCTTCCCTTGCTCGAGATGGCTGTTGTAATATCCATATCGCTGTTGTAATCTATAAGTAGCAATATCGGCAACACTTTATTGCCATCGCCCTTCATCCCAATTGGTAAGTGGGTTAGTGTGTTTTCTTGAGGACTCGGGTTTGATCCTTCTTGGCACCAAATACCTTTTTCATTTCTTTTGGGCGCTTGGACTAGTCTTTTTTTTATTCTTCGTCTTCTGGGTGATTTTCGGCCAACCGAAGTTAGGCTCACCCGAACCCGACTCCGGCCTTTCGCCCCTCGAGCGTCATTCCTCCCGGCTTCTCGTCCCTCGGACACCGCGCACGTCCTTCTCGCTCCACCGTTGTACTCTTCCGCAGCTTCCGCGTCCCTTGGATTGTACTGAGCCCGTCGGCTCACTTCCCCGCGCAATCCTTCTCGTCCACTGCATCTTACACTTGACTTCCTCCGTACCTAAGTTCCTGCACACTTAGCAAAGGGATTAAAACCAACATGACCTAACCTAACTTGGTTGATCGCATCAAAACCAACCGGGGCACCAACAGTACCTTCTTCCCAAATAAGCATAAAACCCACGGCTTGCTCAGCTGCGGATAGGTAGACAAATAGCGTTTCTCCCTCCAACGACTTATATAGGATGGGAGTTCAGAGAGATATGCTTTTAAATCTACAAAAGTCTTCTCGCATTGATCATCCCAATCGAACTTGACAGCTTTCCTCAGGATTTTGAAGAATGGCAAAGTTTTGTCAGCAGATCTGGAGATGAATCGGGACAGAGCTGTTATTCTGCCATTCAGCCACTGTACGTCTTTGAAATTGCGAGGAGATGGCATGTTGAGAATGGCTTGCACTTTCTCTAAATTAGCCTCAATTCCCCTTTTCATCACCATGTACCCGAGAACCGACCACTCTCCACCCAAACAAACATTTAGCGAGTTTTAGTTTCAAGCTGTTGGCCCTCAAGGTGGCGAATGTTTCCTCTAGGTCGGTTATTATGTCCTTCCCCTTCTCTGTCTTGACCAGGATATCATCTACATATACTTCAATGTTCCTCCCGATCTGGTGGTGGAATACCTTATCCATCATTCGCTGATAGGTTGCCCCTGCATTACGCAACCCGAACGACATGACATTGTAGCAGTAAGTGTCATTTGTCGTCCCGAAACTAACCTACTCTTGGTATTTCCGAGCAAGGGGAAACTGGTGGTATCCCTGATATGTATCCAACATTGAAATAAATTCACAACCGGAAGTCGAATCTACCAGCTAATCGATGCGAGGTAAGGGGTAACAGTCTTTAGGGCATACTTTATTTAAATCACGGAAATCAATACAAACCTGTCATTTACCCCTAGGCTTAGGGATTAGTACAACATTCGCCAGCTAGATAGGGAATTGAACTTCTCTTTTGTGACCTCCTCCCTAATTATCTTGTCTTACTCGGGTGCAAAGTGTCTTTGCCTTTGCTTCACCGGCCGGGCTCCTGGGGTTATATGCAACCGATGCATGGCCAAGGCAGGGGGGACACCATTGATTTCTTCAGTAGCCCATGCAAACACATTTCTATGGTCCATTAAGCAGCTAATCAGTCGGCTTCTATGTTCTGGAACAAGATCAGTAGCAATTCATGTGATTCCTCCAGCTTGTTGAGGATGAATTTGGACCTCTTCGCTTTCGACCTCCCTGTGTTCCTCTTTAGCTCCTTCTTCTTCTCGAGGATTGGCCAGGTCGATTTGCAATGCTTCATCCGTCCTTGGGTTCTTGCGGGCTTCTGTTCTGACCTCCTGACTATAGCACCGTCGGGAAGCCAGTTGATCTCCTTTGACTTCAACCACCTTCTCCCCCACCGAAAATTTGATCTTCTGGTGGTAGACTGAGACCACCTCCTGAAATAAGCTGAGCACCGGTCATCCCAGGATGGCGTTGTAGGATGATGGGGTATCCACGATCATGAAGGAAGGCCTCCTTGTCCTTTGTAGCGTGTTATCCCCCAGCGACAGAGACAGGGAGATCTGTCCCATCGGTTGTACTTGTTGGGACTGGTGCGAACGGCTAGACGGGGGTGAATGGCCAGTCACCCACTTGATTCGCGATTTTCTTCCTACAATGTTAGCGTACGCAAGCAAAACTATAAACTATAAAATAATATAAATGCTAACACCAAACCTTTACGTGGTTCGGAGATGATACTCCTACTCTACGGTTGTCCGTAAGGTGGACGATCCCGATCCGTTGGTGGATGATGTTGGTGCCAGAAGCACCATATCGAACCTTGTTTTGATATTGGCAAAGGGTTCAAAGTTAAGTATTATTGGTGCTCTAACGATGTTACTCAAGTGTGCAGGAAAAGTCCTAGGAACACTAGGCACGAAGTCCTAGTTCTATGAATTGGGCACTAAGTCCTGGCCGAGGGCTGGGCACCGAAGACCTGGTTTGAGGAATTGGGCACTAAGTCCTGGTCGTAGACTGGGCACGAAGACCTGGTAAGTAAAGCTGGGCAAAAGTCCAACCGGAGGAGCCGGTTGGCAAAAGATAAACTCTCCTGAGAGGAGTAGGTGAGGACGCGTTCCCCGCCGAGGGAACAGTAGGTGTCGGTTCGACCTAGGGTTCCATTTGGGAGACCCGAAGTCAGAACCAAGATAGCTACGGCTGTAAATAATGACTAACACTCTTGTTTGGTTTGTTTTGGAATTAACCTTGGTTACAGGGACCGAAGAAGTGTGTTTCTACAGCTCAGACGCCCCAAAGGAGCGGGGTGGTTCACTGGGCTAGGCGCCCGGGAGGTCACGGGCACCCAAGGTCAAGGCCAAAAATTGCCAAGAAGCAAGACTGCTTCGAACCACACTGGGCTAGGCGCCCAGGAGGTCCCGAGCGCCCAAGGTCAAAGCCAAAGCGGTCATCGAAGCAATCTGCCACGAAGCCAATGGACCAGGTCAACTCAGGCGCCCGAGAGGTCCCGGGCGCCCCAGTCAGCCCAGGTGCCGAATCGAAGGGGATAAGCGCTGACCGAGTTGCGGATTGAGGTTCTCGTAGGTGAAGGCACGTGTCAGGCGCCCCTAACGGATCAGGCACCCCCATGGGCACTATAAAAGGGGCTCGACCCCAAGGCTTCAAAAAATCAATTCTTTCCAACGCTCCAAACACTTTCGTTAACACGCTGCGCTCCGGCAAAGTTCCATTTCGAGATTTCAGCGCCGATGACGACCCTCTGCTCTGGAATTCGATCCATCTCGGGCGTCGGTAAAGTTTCATTTGACGAAAGTGTTGTAATTTGTTTTTCAAATTCTATATTTGTACTCTCAATCTGTAAAGATCTTTCCGAATATAGAATTGCCCAAAGTAAACGGTTAAGGACCGTGGGCCTTGGAGTAGGAGCCGACTGCGACTCCGAACCAAGTAAAAAATCTACTTGTGTTCTTGTGCACTTTATTTCTTTCCACTGCGTATTTGCTTTTTTTTAGTCCAAAAAGTTTTTAACGATATTCACCCCCCCCCCCCGCCCCCTCTATCGTTTTCTTTGATCCAACAGATGACTCCCCGGAAAGCCTCCAGTTAGCTCGCATCGGTCCTTGTGGGTGGAGAAACCTCGCCACAACCTCGCCACAATGCCTGAGCACTTGTAGACTACTAATAAGCTTTACCCAAGCTTATTTCGTCAACTTTTGCCCAGCCAAACCAAACTCTCTTAAATAGAGCTCGACCCTGAAACAGCCGTTACCAGTCGACTGGTACCAACACTAGTTGACTGGTCCACTCAGATTCGAACATTACAGCCCAACATTCGAATTTCAGCCGACACCAGTCGACTGCACAGAAGATCAGTCGACTGATCTTTCTATGCCTTACACCAGTCAACTGCTACATGCAGTAGTCGACTACCCAAACCTTAAATCTAGGGTTTTAACCCCGAGTACAGTCACTCAACACTCGTCCTCGCCCGACCAATCTAGACCTAGCCTTCTAGCCTCCTCCATCAGCCTTGCGTCCCTCGGATGCCTCTCCATCCTTCACGCCTTGTCTTCTAGAGCTTCCTTTAGCCTCGGTCCTTGTTGTCGGATCTTCCTTTCCAAGTTGCCACTTGAACTTTTCTCCTTTGTTGTACATATATCCTGCATACTCACATCAAATACAATAATAATCCTAATTTAAACCTTTGCCCAAACATCAAAATCCAAGGTACCTAGATTGCTCTAACAATCTCCCCCTTTTTGATGTTTGGCAACCCATTTAAGTTAGGGAAATAAGAACAAAGAAAATAAATCATGGAACCTAACCTTAGGCTCCCCCTTTACCTAAACTCCCCCTTGAGTAGGTTTTCCTTGCAAAGGTACTTCTCCTGCTTTGCCAACAAATGCTCCCCCTTCACCTAAGCTCCCCCTTGAGCTTGGATTTCTTGCAAAGGTGTGTTGGTTTCTCACTTAAACGCAACACTTCTCCCCCTTTGCCACACATCAAAAAGAACTTCAACAATATCCCAATTATTGGATTCTTTAACCTTTAATGATTATAAACAAAGTGTGTTAACTCTCATAAGATTATACATTTGTTTTACATTATTATGACACTTTTCGACCGCTGAAAAATAATTTCAGCCTGTATCAGTCAACTGAGACAGTTATCAGTCGATTGACCTAATCGAAACCCCAACTCACAGAATTATCAGTCGACTGACTCCTACATCAGTTGACTGATACCCTGATATCAGCTCATTTTTGCATTTCTAACCCAATTTCAGAAATACACCAGAAATTCCACAAGTCTCTAAAAATTCTCAAAATTTATGGAGAGGTTTGTAGTACTCCGTGTCTACTTGGGAAAAATACATTTAAAAATGTATACATCTTGTATTCCAAGATTGACACAAAATTCAAAAACTATCTAAATAGTTCAATAGAACCTTGACCTACAGTCCTAATTTTGGCTTCCTCTTGATGTATCTGCCTATACCAAATCACAATACATCCCTAGCATTGGTTTGTATGACATCTACACATCAAAAACCAATTATTCATACAATATGACCCCAATGTCATATTTTCATTCATGAAGCATAAACCCAATGTGCTAAAACCTAAGGATTGAGACTCGAATCCGTCTCCAAACCTTTTGGCGCACTCCATTGTTCATCTAGAGTTCTGGGAGAAATCCTCCTGAGATCCATTTACCATGGGTCCCAATTTAACTCCTTGAGCTCTTAACCTTAGCCACCTCCCTAGGTGACTCATCCAAGGTTACTAAGCCACACTGGTGTACCTCCGGTGATCCTTGGCTCTCACCTGTTACCTTCTTAATCTTGGATGACTTGTCCTTGATTATTCCTCCCTTGATTACTCATATAATCGAAGTTGTTTTGATTATATGGAGGTGGGATCCGAGTATCCCATCCTAGCGGACCTTCCCAGTCCATCTTCCTCTAGTGCCTTTGCTCTCTCGGCGGTTAGTCTGTAGACGAGCGACCCCGGATTTGATACCACTTGTTGGGACTGGTGCGTACGGCTAGACGGGAGTAAATAGCTGATCACCCACTTGATTCACAGTTTTCTTCCTACAATGTAAGCGTGCACAAGTGGAACTATAAAATACAAAACAATACAAACACTAACACCAAACATTTACATGGTTCGGAGATGATACTCATACTCCACAACTGTCCATAAGGTGGACGATCCTGATCCGTCGGTGGATAACTCCCCGAAAAGCCTCCGGCTAGCTCACGTCGCTCCTTGTGGGTGGAGAAACCTCTCCACAACCTTGCCACAATGCCTGAACACTTGTAGACTACTAATAAGCTTTATCCAAGCTTATTTCGTCAACTTTTGCCTAGCCAAACCAAGCTCTCTTAAATAGTGCTCAACCCTGAAACAACCATTACCAGTCGACTGGTGCCAACACTAGTCGACTGGTCTACTCGGATTCGAACGTTACATCCCAACGTTCGAATTACAGCCGACACTAGTCGACTGGACAGAAGATCAGTTGACTGATCTTTCTGTGCCTTACACCAATCGACTGCTACATGCAGCAGTCGACTGCCCAACCCCTAAATCTAGGGTTTTAACCCCGAGTACAGTCACTCAGCACTCGTCCTCGCCCGACCAACGTAGATCTAGCCTTCTAGCCTCCTCCATCAGCCTTGCATCCGTCGGGTGCCTCTCCATCCTTCACGTCTTGCCTTCTGAAGCTTCCTTCGGCCTCAGTCCTTGTTGTTGGATCTTCCTTTGCCAAGTTTTCACTTGGACTTTTCTCCTTTGTTGTACCTATATCCTGCATACTCACAATGCACATCAAATACAACAATAATCATAACTTAAATCTTTACCCAAACATCAAAACCCAATATACCTAGATTGCTCCAATAGTACTTTGTATCCGGTGAAGCTGAAGAGCAGGGTAGAGACAGGATGCAACTCATCCTCGTCGTCCTACATCTAGTCTAGAGCCACCTTGTACAGGATATTGACGGAGCTACCTGTATCCACAATGATGGATTTAACCTCGTAATTAGCTATTCGGGTGAGAATTACCAGTGCATCTTCGTGGCGGGCTTCCACATCCTCCAGATCGTCAGGGCCGAAGGAAATGATAGGGCCCTGATGCTTTTCCTTGCCCATCCTGATGGTGTAGTTTTCCCGCCAGTGGGTATAAGCCTTTCTTGCCCGATGAAAGTCTCTTCCAGTCGGATCTCCTAAGATTACTCCCACATGGCCCAATGGAGATCCACGTACCGAAGCCTTGCTCTTCTTGGGGTCCCTTTCAGGTGAGATAGACTGGTGGTGCACTCTCCTGACTTCTTCCTCTTGAAGGTGAGCAGGATCGACGCCTGGATTTGTCCTACCCCGATTGTCATCGATGAGGGGAAGGGCTTCGACAAGGAGATCGCCCTCGATACACTGCTTTGTTTCACCATTTGCGGGGCTTAGCGTCTACGTCCTTAGATCTCCTCTTCTTCAAGGTGTAACACTCTTTTGTAGAGTGCGTTGTGATGCCGTTGAAGTCACAGTACTTCTTTCGTGGCTCAGGTCCCTCTGTGTCGACCGTCTCCACCGACCTCTCCTTGTCGGACTAGTGATCCTTCCTAGAGTGAGGATTTTTTGCTCGAGTTGGAGCGGGTGGTTCTCTCCTCTAGAATCGTACCAAGATTTGGATAGAGACTCCCGTCGAATTTTTGCGACGGGCATGTTGCACCTCCTCGACGTTGACATGCTTGACCAACTGATAACTATCATTTTGTTGATTGTTTTAGGCTCTAAAATCCATGTTTGATCCATATTTTACATGCTTAAGTTTGCATTTATATTAGGTTTCATGTATTTCCTCTATTTTAGCTTATAATTCAAATCTTTATATATTTGAGATATTTTGACACTAAATTTGAATATCATTTTGTAGGTTTCAAATGATCATAGACCTAGATCAAATTTGGTCAAACATGAGTCAGAATTGGATCCGGATCAAAGGGATCAAGCAGCGGGTTAATATGAGCCGTCCATTCAATAGAACGGCTAGATCTGAGCCATCGGCCAACTTCTGATCAATCCAAGTTCAAAGATAGAGTCAATCATGACCACAAATCGAGATCTGAAAATTTCATCCAAATCAGAAACAATCTGACCGTTGGATCAAGCTCAAGATGATCTAGACCATCCATTCAAGAAAAAAGAGGATCTGAGCCATCTGCCACTGATCTGGTTGATCCGAGCTAAGGACAGGTAGATCAGAACCATTGATCAAGATCTGGGGAGTTTGGTTCAGATCGGAGAAGATTCGACCTTTGGATGAGTCCTAAACAATCTCAGCCGTCCAAATTCAAAGTATTTAAACTTCTTCTCCCCAGGTTGCAGAGGTCGTCGCGTCTTCGCAGCAGCCACTGTTCTTCATCAGTTCATCCAGTTTCTTCATCGTTTTGATTGTAGTTTTCTTCTGAGGCATGCGCGGCCACATCAGCCTAGTTGTCTTCGAGATTTCAGATCGCAGAGGTAAGGTTTCCAGTTGGTTTCGCTAATTGATTGCGTTTTTGGAAGCTTAGGTGAGGGTGTTGCCGAAGCTCTGTTTTCATCGGTCGATCCATTGCCGATCGCCGGATTTCAGTCATTCAGAGATGCTGTCGAAGTTGTAGAGGGGTTCTCGAAAGCTTCTGATGGTCTTTTCGAATCGATCGTCATCCAGCCGATCGAGATGGAGGAAATCGCGAAGTGACTTCAGCTACTGATCGTTCGCTCTGATCGATCAGAGACTCATCTGATCGGATCCCAGTCCGATCAGGGCAAGATCTGATCGGTCCAGAGACCGATCAAGAAGACTAACATGCGCCAAACAATTGCGAACTGACTTGGGAGTTCTCCTTCAGTGATTTTTGAGCTAGGGGGTTCATAGCTCAACATTCGTGTGACGGCGAAGGGAAGTTTTGGATACAAACTAATTTGATGTTTAATTTAGAGTAATTTTGTTCCAAGCATTCGTTTTCTTCAAGTCGTTATAATTGTTTCCACTACACTTCAAGCTATGTGCTTAAGCCAAGATGTGTTCTAGTTTTCTTTAATCTGCAATTTCTTTCATGCAATTAGTTTTCTGCAATTTATTACCTGCAATTAGTTTTTTAAGTTCAATTCTATAGTTTGGATTTACTTGTTCAATTGTCAATTAGGGTAAGTTTAGTTCTTTCATTTCCTTAGTTCATTACCTTGCCTAGTTAAGACTATTTTGTTCCAAGTGATATTTCATATTGTCATTTCGTTTCCTTATCACAAAAACCCCCATTTTATTAGAAAACCCAAAACATTCAAACGACAAATAAACCTGCAAGCTCGATTTAAACATTCATTCAACTAGTCCTTGGAATAATATGACCTGAGGCCCCTCTACTACATTTCTATTTGTTAGCCAAAGGATTTTCAGTTTTATAAATATCTAAATTTGAGACTCACATTCGTGACAGCTATTTTGGGTTCATCACCGACCGCCCCAATAAGTCATCGAAGCTGGTCGGCGACTTCTTCACCAGCGACCGAAAGAAGTCGCCTTCAGAGAGTCCTTGCGTGAAGGCGCTGATGAGGATCTCTGAAGTGGCGGTTGGCACGTCTTGAGCCACCCAATTGAACCACTAGATATAGTCCTTCAGCGGTTCTTTGGTCTTCTGCTTGAGGGAGAACAGGTTCAGAACTGTCATCTGGTATCGTCGGCTGCTGGCGAAGTGGTGTAGGAAGACTGTCTTAAACTCCAGAAAGGAGTTTATCGAATATTGTAGCAGCCTCTAGAACCATCTTTAGGCGACCCCTGATAAGGTGTTCAAGAACACCCGACACTTCACACCATCTGTGTATTGGTGTAACAGAGCCGTATTCTCAAACTTGCATATGTGTCCTCCGGATCCATCTTCCCATCGTAATAAGCAATTACTGGCCCGTAAAATTGCTTGGGCATGGGATCCGTTACGATGTCCATAGAAAAAGTGTTGAGGAAGACTTTAAGAGAGCTTTGGAAGCCTCGATCTTCCCCGGTCCCTCCTCCTGTCGTAAAACACTGGAGGCAACGGAGTGTGCCCTCTCCATTTCTCCCATGGAATCTCGCCGGGGCAATGGGGCTGTCATTGTCGGTCCCGCCAGTGGCAAGACGGATTTTCGATTTCGGTAGTGTGAGGCCGACATTCTTGGGAGTTCGGCCTGCACCGGAGCTGCTCGTTGCGAGGTGACTTGCTCAATCTGATGCTACTCCAGTGCTCCTCTGACGGTGTTGGCGACTAAACGATCTAACTCCTCCCGCGTCAGAATGATGGGTTGTCCCTCTAGATCTTCCATCAGGGTGTTCCTTTTGGTGCTTTGATAGTTCCCACAGACGGCGTCAAACTTGTTCCGGAAGAGAAACGGGGATGGCGAGTCACCAAAGCGCAGCCCATGACGATGATGACGGGGAGAGGATATCCACACCTTGCGAGATTAACACGAGCGTTAAGGGGGTGCACGGGAAGATTTTCCGGTGGAGCCCTCTCCAACGCTCAAGTCAAAACTCTATCTTTTTCGAATGACAACGAGGAATCAAGTTTGCTATAATTTTGAAAAGCTTACCCCCTTTACTTTGATGCCGAGGCATCTTATATACCTGAGGTCTTTATCACACGTGTTCCCACGTTTTCCTCCACGTTTCTTAATCATCGGTTACTTGATCGATATTTTCTCTTTTGGTAACGGTCGCTGCGATCATTAAGGTCTTAATTGTCGTGTGTTGCGATCAATAATTACCTGATGACTTTCTTATTCTGGAAGGACGAACGAATACTTAAAATCGGGCTTTCTGATCCCTATGTTGATTTTTGGACTCTACTCTCCCGAGTCAGTCCCGGAGTCTCATCTCCCGAGCTGACCTCGGGACTTTCATCCATTTTCCCGAGATAGTCTTGGGTGCTCGATTCCCGATTTGACCTAGGGGTCTTCTTCCATTCTCCCGAGATAGTCTCGGAAGCCCGATTGCCGATCTGACCTCCGGGCATTGGTTCGGCGGGCACTGTCACGTAATTTTTTTGTGTCACATGTCCATTCCGGGATACTCATCCTTTTCAATTATAATTATTAATTGAGTGAGACATCCATAACTAATATACTATATGCTAAAACAATAAAATACTACTAATGAAAAAATAAGGATTTGAATGATTTCACATAAGATTTTAATATAATTCCCCTAAAACATTTGTCAATGAGATCGATATACAACTTTGGGAGGAAGCATGGCACAGCCAAGGTCCAACGTGCATATATTGTTTGAGCGATGTTCAATACGGGTAATACATTAGCCCCGAATGACAAACATATCTGAGTACTTATGGGTAGGGGTGAGTATTCGATTAAAACCGAATCGAACCGAATCGAATAAACCGAAAACCGAATAAATCGATTTTTTTCAAAAAAACCGAACCGACCGAATTTCTCGATAAAAACCAAGAAAACCAAACTGAAAAAATTTCGGTTAATTCGACCAAATTAACCGAATTACCCGAAATTTTAAATTTAATTCAAATTTTTAATTAAAATAACCAGATTTTATTTAATTAATTATATTTTTAAATATAAATAATTAAATTAATATTTTTATTCGGTTTAACCGAATTACAAAACTCAAAACCGAAACCGAACCGATTTAACCGAAAAACCGAACCGAATTATAAAAAAAAATCGAAAACCGAATTAACCGAACCGAATTTCAAAATTCGGTTAATTCGGTTCGGTTAATTCGGTTTAACCGAATTTTTGCTCACCCCAATCAGTCACTCAAAAAAAAAAAAAGAGGAAGTTACATCGTAACGGGAGGCACCTTAGTTAAGACATGGACGTGTATATATATATATATATATATATATATATATATATATATATATATATATATACCCCAGCTTGGTGTAGTATGGTCTGTCAGCCTGGTACCCCGTCAGATGAAGATAGGGTCGAGGGCCCACGAGCCTGTCGAACACGAGGCCCAGGTGAGCGGTTCGGCCCGCTCCCTTTGAAGCTGGTAAGACACCAACCCCGACCAGGATAGCCTTTCGCGACAGAATGCCTCCGAGTCAGGGGAACCTCGAGTCCGGTCGCACTACCAGAAAAGTGGTGCTTAGCGGTGATTTTTTAGCGGCGGTTTGCTAAACCGCCACTATATTATGTGTTTTCCGGCGGTTTACAATAACCGTCGCAAATTAAATTATTTAGCGGCGGTTAATTTTTGAATCGCAGCGGTTTAATGATTCGCGGCGGTTTCAAGATCAATATCTTCCTTATCACTTAAATTAGATGGCTCAGATCAAAAGTGAACCGATCCAATGGCTTAGATCTTAATCAAAAGAAAATCCTTACTTCTCTTCTCCTCTCCTAACCCACGCACACACACGCAGCAACCCTTACTTCTCCTCTCTCCCAGCGCCGCACACAAATCTCTCTATGGTTCATGCTTCCCTCTTTGATTATAGTGTTAAACTAAATAAATTTAGATATTCATGAGATATATTATAATATTTAATGTTTAAAATTTTAGGATTTAGAAGTTAAGTCATAGTGGGTTTAAATTAATAAAAAAAATTTCTAAGATTCAATCGTTTCTTTTAAGTTATAGTGTACAAACGATGAAAATTTAGATGTTCCGGAAATATATTATAGATATTTAACCTAAAAAATATATTTTAGATATTTATCCTTAAAAATTAAAAATAAAATAAAAAAAATTAAACTCACGCCTCCCATGTGATGGGAGACATCTCAGTCAATAGGATGAGTATTCGGTTAAAACCGAACCCGAATAAACCGAAAAACGAATAAATCGATTTTTTTCAAAAAAACCGAACCGACCGAATTTCTCGATAAAAACCGAGAAAACCGAACCGAAAAAATTTCGGTTAATTCGGTTTTCGACCGAATTAACCGAATTACCCGAAATTTTAAATTTAATTCGAATTTTTAATTAAAATAACCAGATTTTATTTAATTAATTATATTTTAAATAAAAATAATTAAATTAATATTTTTATTCGGTTTAACCGAATTACAAAACTCAAAACCGAAACCGAACCGATTTAACCGAAAAAACCGAACCGAATTATAAAAAAAACCGAAAACCGAATTAACCGAACCGAATTTCAAAATTCGGTTAATTCGGTTCGGTTAATTCGATTTAACCGAATTTTTGCTCACCCCTACTTATGGGGTAACTATCCCAACTTGGGGATATTTTGTCAGATTTTTTTTTAAAATAGGATGTAAATTCTGGGACGCTAGACTTCTAGATCGTCCATTGCGAGTGCTTCTCAATTTATTCTGGTAACAATAAAAAATTTCCGTGAGGTCGGACCGATTATCCCATATTCATCTACTATCTGATTCAATTTTTTTTTTATGAGTACACCGAGCTCAGAAAATTAAACTTAGGATCCATCTTCCCATCGTAATCAGCAATTACTGGACCGCAAAATTGCTTGGGCATGGGATCCGTTACGATGTCCATAGAAAAAGTGTTGAGGAAGACTTTAAGAGAGCTTTGGAAGCCTCGATCTTCCCCGGTCCCTCCTCCTGTCGTAAAACACTGGAGGCAACGGAGTGTGCCCTCTCCATTTCTCCCATGGAATCTCGCCAGGGCAATGGGGCTGTCATTGTCGGTCCCGCCGGTGGCAAGACGGATTTTCGATTTCGGTAGTGTAAGGCCGACATTCTTGGGAGTTCGGCCTGCACCGGAGCTGCTCGTTGTGAGACGACTTGCTCAATCTGATGCTACTCCAGTGCTCCTCTGACGGTGTTGGCGACTAAACGATCTAACTCCTCCCGCGTCAGAATGATGGGTTGTCCCTCTAGATCTTCCATCAGGGTGTTCCTTTTGGTGCTTTGATAGTTCCCACAGACGGCGTCAAACTTGTTCCGGAAGAGAAACGGGGATGGCGAGTCACCAAAGCGCAGCCCATGACGATGATGACGGGGAGAGGATATCCACACCTTGCGAGATTAACACGAGCGTTAAGGGGGTGCACGGGAAGATTTTCCGGTGGAGCCCTCTCCAACGCTCAAGTCAAAACTCTATCTTTTTCGAATGACAACGAGGAATCAAGTTTGCTATAATTTTGGAAAGCTTACCCCCTTTACTTGGATGCCGAGGCATCTTATATACCTGAGGTATTTATCACACGTGTTCCCACGTTTTCCTCCACGTTTCTTAATCATCGGTTACTTGATCGATATTTTCTCTTTTGGTAACGGTCGCTGCGATCATTAAGGTCTTAATTGTCGTGTGTTGCGATCAATAATTACCTGATGACTTTCTTATTCTGGAAGGACGAATGAATACTTAAAATCGGGCTTTCTGATCCCTATGTTGATTTTTGGACTCTACTCTCCCGAGTCAGTCCCGGAGTCTCATCTCCCGAGCTGACCTCGGGACTTTCATCTATTTTCCCGAGATAGTCTTGGGTGCTCGATTCCCGATTTGACCTAGGGGTCTTCTTCCATTCTCCCGAGATAGTCTCGGAAGCTCGATTGCCGATCTGACCTCCGGGCATTGGTTCGGCGGGCACTGTCACGTAATTTTTTTGTGTCACGTGTCCATTCCGGGATACTCATCCTTTTCAATTATAATTATTAATTGAGTGAGACATCCATAACTAATATACTATATGCTAAAACAATAAAATACTACTAATGAAAAAATAAGGATTTGAATGATTTCACATAAGATTTTAATATAATTCCCCTAAAACATTTGTCAATGAGATCGATATACAACTTTGGGAGGAAGCATGGCACAGCCAAGGTCCAACGTGCATACATTGTTTGAGCGATGTTTAATACGGGTAATACATTAGCCCCGAATGACAAACATATCTGAGTACTTATGGGTAGGGGTGAGTATTCGGTTAAAATCGAATCGAACCGAACCGAATAAATCGAAAACCGAATAAATCGATTTTTTTCAAAAAAATCGAACCGACCGAATTTCTCGATAAAAACCAAGAAAACCAAACCGAAAAAATTTCGGTTAATTCGACCGAATTAACCGAATTACCCGAAATTTTAAATTTAATTCAAATTTTTAATTAAAATAACCAGATTTTATTTAATTAATTATATTTTTAAATATAAATAATTAAATTAATATTTTTATTCGGTTTAACCGAATTACAAAACTCAAAACCGAAACCCCGAACCGATTTAACCGAAAAACCGAACCGAATTATAAAAAAAATCGAAAACCGAATTAACCGAACCGAATTTCAAAATTCGGTTAATTCGGTTCGGTTAATTCGGTTTAACCGAATTTTTGCTCACCCCTATCAGTCACTCAAAAAAAAAAAAAGAGGAAGTTACATCGTAACTGGAGGCCCTTAGTCAAGACATGGACGTGTGTATATATATATATATATATATATATATATATATATATATATATATTATATATATATATATATATATATACCCCAGCTTGGTGTAGTATGGTCTGTCAGCCTGGTACCCCGTCAGATGAAGATAGGGTCGAGGGCCCACGAGCCTGTCGAACACGAGGCCCAGGTGAGCGGTTCGGCTCGCTCCCTTTGAAGCTGGTAAGACACCAACCCCGACCAGGATAGCCTTTCGCGACAGAATGCCTCCGAGTCAGGGGAACCTCGAGTCCGGTCGCACTACCAGAAAAGTGGTGCTTAGCGGTGATTTTTTAGCGGCGGTTTGCTAAACCGCCACTATATTATGTGTTTTCCGGCGGTTTACAATAACCGTCGCAAATTAAATTATTTAGCGGCGGTTAATTTTTGAATCGCAGCGGTTTAATGATTCGCGGCGGTTTCAAGATCAATATCTTCCTTATCACTTAAATTAGATGGCTCAGATCAAAAGTGAACCGATCCAATGGCTTAGATCTTAATCAAAAGAAAATCCTTACTTCTCTTCTCCTCTCCTAACCCACGCACACACACGCAGCAACCCTTACTTCTCCTCTCTCCCAGCGCCGCACACAAATCTCTCTATGGTTCATGCTTCCCTCTTTGATTATAGTGTTAAACTAAATAAATTTAGATATTCATGAGATATATTATAATATTTAATGTTTAAAATTTTAGGATTTAGAAGTTAAGTCATAGTGGGTTTAAATTAATAAAAAAAATTTCTAAGATTCAATCGTTTCTTTTAAGTTATAGTGTACAAACGATGAAAATTTAGATGTTCCGGAAATATATTATAGATATTTAACCTAAAAAATATATTTTAGATATTTATCCTTAAAAATTAAAAATAAAATAAAAAAAATTAAACTCACACCTCCCATGTGATGGGAGACATCTCAGTCAGTAGGATGAGTATTCGGTTAAAACCGAACCGAATCGAACCGAATAAACTGAAAAATGAATAAACCGATTTTTTTTCAAAAAAACCGAACCGACCGAATTTCTCGATAAAAACCGAGAAAACCGAACCGAAAAAATTTCGGTTAATTCGGTTTTCGACCAAATTAACCGAATTACCCGAAATTTTAAATTTAATTCGAATTTTTAATTAAAATAACCAGATTTTATTTAATTAATTATATTTTTAAATAAAAATAATTAAATTAATATTTTTATTCGGTTTAACCGAATTACAAAACTCAAAACCGAAACCGAACCGATTTAACCGAAAAACCGAACCGAATTATAAAAAAAACCGAAAACCGAATTAACCGAACCGAATTTCAAAATTCGGTTAATTCGATTTAACCGAATTTTTGCTCACCCCTACTTATGGGGTAACTATCCCAACTTGGGGATATTTTGTCAGATTTTTTTTTAAAATAGGATGTAAATTCTGGGACGCTAGACTTCTAGATTGTCCATTGCGAGTACTTCTCAATTTATTCTGGTAACCAATAAAAAATTTCCGTGAGGTCGGACCGATTATCCCATATTCATCTACTATCTGATTCAATTTTTTTTTTATGAGTACACCGAGCTCAGAAAATTAAACTTAGGAAGCTTAAAGTACACTAAAAAAGAGTATGAAATTAGCAATGAATTTTAGCAATGAAAAATATTGATCATAAATCTACAATAAAATGAGTGATAAAAAAATCATCGTTAATTAGTAACGAAATTAGCGACATAAAAAATTTAGTTACAAAGTTAGCATGAAACAATTTTCATCGCATAATTTGTTGTTAAAATTAATTTTGTCATAAAATTCATCATAAATTTAAGATGAATTTTGAATTTATAGCTAAATTTGGTCAAATACACCTAAAATTCAATTTTTCCGCTCCACGTGACGGGAATCTGACGACCAATGTCAAATTCAATTTGACGATGAATACTCTGTTCGTCACCAATGTGGCAATGAATTTGGAGTTCGTCGCCAAATTGGCAAATTAATTTGCCGATCAATCTCAATTCATTCCCAAATTAAACCTAAATTTCGCCCCACCTTCCTCTTCCTCTTCCCAAAATCCCAAACCCAACCCTAACTCCCTTCCCCCTCCCTCCCTCTTTGGCGACGACGACGAGTGCTTAACTCCCTTCCTTGTCCCTCTTTGGCGATGATGACAACTGGCTGATCCACTCCAGCTGCCTCCGGCACATGAAGCTCTGTCAAGGCGTAAGGTACTCTCGCCCCCCTCTCCTTTCCCCTCTCCTCACCCGGTCTGATTTGGCCGCGATGAGATGCAGCGAGGTGTAGCGAGCAGTGGTCATGTTGGCGAGTCGGGGCGTCACCTCTGTAGGCTGGCCACCGCCACGGCTACCGCCTCAGTGTGGCAATGAGGCTGGTTATGACCTCCCTCCCTGGCAGCGCGCTTGGATGACTGCGAGCTTGACCAGTCGTGAGCTCAGCCTAGTCACGTGGCCAGCTATGACCTCCCTCCCTAGCAATAAGCTTGGTCGATCTTGAGCTCAGGTCGACTGTGAGTTTGGCCCGCCGCAAGCTCAACCAGGTCACGAAAAAAGCACCGATTACAAGCTTGTCCGATAGATCGTGAGCTTAGCCACAACCGTGAGCTCGACCGGTCATATGCTCAGCCCTAGCTGCGACCTCTATTTTTTGTGATATTAATTTAGTTTGTCAAAAATATTTGTTTTGTGTACCCTTATATTTATTGATGACTTCGTAATGTTTATGCATGTCTCTTTTTGATGTGGGTATAAACTTTTTAGAGACACTCATTTTTTTTACCAGTTTTAGATATATCTATACTCGTTACTATAATATTACTTGTTATATAAATTTAGTAGCAATTTATTATGTTATTGTTGTTGATGAGATACTAGCAATTAATTATGTTTGTGCAATAATTTTTCTCAGGATAATATAGGAGAGATATGATAAGTTAGTATAGAGAAGTTTAAGTGTTAGTGATGATAATGTTAGATCTGAACCATCTGTTGGTAATAATATGAGTCTATGGATCGAGGCTCCTGGAGGACTGAAAGGAGAAAGAATAGTTAGAATGAGTTCTTTGAGCATAAATTGCAAAGTGATTAGTACATTTTCTTCCACCCCACCAGCATTTAGTGTTGAAATAAATCAATTAAACGAATAAGTTAGCCATTTAAAGGAGTTATTAGTGCAAAGGGATAATGAAATTCATGAGGTCTGCACAATCCAAAGGCGAAGGGATAATGAACTGCAAGAGGTGCGCACCCTAGTCCAACAAAGGGATCAATAAACGAGTGATTTCCGTTAACAACATATGTTGATCATGCAATATCTTCAATTATTCTATATCTTCAATTATTCTCGGCTCCTCCCAGTGATGTTTTATCTGATGATGATGGTGGTGGTGATGGTTTTGCTTGATTGTTGTGTATGAATATTATTTGATGATCATTTATTTTGTTTTGAATATTTGTTATTTGATTGATCTCGAATAATAGAGCTTGAGTTGAAGCTTCTATTGTTGAAGCTTATATGATTGAGGAAGTTTCTACATTTTGTTTATCATACTTTGAACCACACATACATTCACAACTAAATTGAATTCCATGAGATGATGATGGAGGAACAGTAGATTCTTCTAATGGGCTATCAATTTTTACTCACCCAGGATGAGCACTTGGCTCTCGAATTACAGTTAGATATCTTAAAGATGATGAGTTAAAAGCTACCCATAGATACATCTTCATGCATGAATTGTGACAAAATCGTTCCTTTTGTGCCATAATTTCTTTATTCATACGTTTTATTTTCATTATGTTGGCAATCGAGAATTAAAAATCATAAATAATTACTTTATAAATGTAGGAAACTTTTTTAAGTAAAGAAACAAAAATACCCAGGGATCAATGACAAGGAACTTCAAATATTATGTAATCAAGAATTTCTTCAATGGTTACTCACTTATATAAGTATGTAAATTATAATCTTAATTTGTAAATCAATTTCTAATATCTTATCACAATATTTTTCCACAATTTAATTTTAATTTAATTTTAATGTTAGATTCAAGAACATTCTTTTGAGGTTGATGATGACATAAACAAGTTGGCAGGCACATAGTCCAAATCAATGAGTTCAAGTCATAAAGGATACTTTGTCAATGGATTTAAATTCGAGACCATGGAATATGTGTTACAAAGCAACATCCAATTATGATGTTTGTGTCTTGGGGAGCACCATCCATGAGTAGGAAGTGAACCACTAAGGGGTGTTGAAAGAAATTCTAGAATTGAAATGTTACGGTCTCAATGATGTCATTGTATTGTTTAAGCGTCATTGGCATGATACATCTGATAAAGGAATGAAAGTGCATAGGTTGGATCTTATAGAAATTAATCATAAATCAAAGTTGAACAGAAATGCCTTTCTTAATAGCTGCTCAAGCCCAACAAGGGTACTATACAAGATCTCCTACCATCAAACGAGAGAGGAATGATTGGGTCATGATATGCAAAGTGAAAGTCAGAGGAAAATTTGACATACCATTCCGTGAAAAACATGATGAAAATGTTTCACCGATTGTTGGAGGAGATATCCACTCCACATCATGTTATCATAGATATAGATATTCATAATGTCAACATTATTGTTGATGTTGATGTAGAGGAATTAAATTCAATAGAAATTGAGGAGTTTCGACGTGTTATAAATGCCAAGCAAGTTATTGTAGATGGTGAAGAGCTAGAAGAAGAACTTGAAGATTTTGAATCAGACGAAGAAACAAGATGAAACTGATTCATGGTAGTGATACTGTATTTATGTAGTTTATTATCCTAGTTTTTTTGTTTTTTATTTCGCTTGGAGCAAAGTGTACTCACTGTAATATTGTAGCTTTTGGATACTGTTTTTGTTGGTTCTAATTAAATGTTGAAGTATATATTAATTATTTAAATTTAGTTAAGATTCTACCAAGTTGAAAGGTAACATGTGGCAAATTATTTATAGTTGTCACGCCCCCAAAAGCTCATGCTTGCTTGAAAATCGGGCAAAATCTCCCCAGTAGGGTGGACAAATTGGGACAAATATACATCACATCTCAACATAAAAGATGACTCAGTCATCATAACTGAAAAATAAATGCACAACCACGCAGTTTATATGATAAAGATAAAATAAACATAAACATTCCATACCATTATTATCGTTTAACCGAATAAAACCAGCAGAAAGTCCGTATATAAAAGAAAACTCCAGTATGAATCTAAAAACGAACATAACTCTACTATGACAATATCGTACTAATAAAACAAATACCGATCCATGAAATAAATGTGAAAATAACGAAAGCGCAGAAATAAAGTAACTGCGATAATTAACTAAATACGGAAACAAACTCCAATACTACTCGACACCGTGAGATTGACAACTGGATCCTCTCCTGGCCCCAAGTAGCGCATCTACCTGCTACCTGAAACAAAAATATGTAGTAGGGGTAGTGAGTCCGGGCGGACTCTGCTGGTATATGAGTAGACAAATACATGACATCAAAAGATATATGAAGCAACAGATACAACGGTGTACAGTCTCTAGGAAATAGAGGAACATTTAAGCATGTATAAAACAACGTGATAACATAGTATCAAACATATATAAATGTCAACCAAAATGCAGCAATCATAGCTCATATAATCTTGCTCTCGGACGAGCGCCGAGCCTACCGCTTGCTCTGCGGCCGACAGGTAGACAAACAAGGTCTCCCCCACCACAGGTTTATGGAGAATGGGGAGGGCGGTGAGATAAACCTTCAAATCTGCAAAAGCCTTCTCGTACTGGTCGTCCCACTCAAACTTGGCGGCTTTCCTCAAAATCTTGAAGAAGGGGAGGGTCTTCTCTGCGGATTTGGAGATGAATCTGGATAGTCTTGTGATCCTTACATTCAGTCGCTGCACCTCCTTGAAGTTGCGCGGGGGCGACATATCTAGAATGACTTTTACCTTTTCCGCGTTTGCTTCGATTCCCCTCTCCGTCACCATGTACCCTAAGAACCTGCCACTTTTTACGCTGAACAGGCATTTAGCAGGGTTCAACTTCAGCTTGTTGGCTCTCAGGGTGGCGAACGTTTCTTCGAGATCGGCTATCATGTCCTCTCCCTTGTTAGTCTTTACTAGGATGTCGTCCACGTACACCTCGATGTTCCTCCCGATCTGGTGCTGGAAGACTTTGTCCATCCGCTGGTACGTAGCACCAGCATTGCGTAAGCCAAAAGGCATGACGTTGTAGCAATACGTGCCATCGGCCGTCATAAAACTGACTTTCTCTTGGTCCTCGGGAGCGAGGGGGACTTGGTGATAGCCTTGGTAATCATCTAACATTGAGATAAACTCACAACCGGATATAGAATCCACCAACCAGTCCATCCGAGGCAGGGGATAGCAGTCCTTTGG
The DNA here is from genome assembly GCA_024364735.1 of Boesenbergia rotunda. Taxonomy (NCBI): domain Eukaryota; kingdom Viridiplantae; phylum Streptophyta; class Magnoliopsida; order Zingiberales; family Zingiberaceae; genus Boesenbergia; species Boesenbergia rotunda. Next base: position 257,571 of record JAGFNQ010004109.1, on the reverse strand, counting down.
GCAAGCTTTGTTCAAGTCGCGAAAGTCGATGCAGACTCGCCATTTGCCTCCGAGCTTGGGAAAGAGGACCACATTGGCCAACCAGGCCAGAAATTGGACTTCTCGGATGTGTCCAGCTTTTAACAACTTTTGAACCTCGTCTCGAATAGCTTTATCTTGGTTAGGGGCAAAGTGCCTCCGTCTTTGCTTCACCGGACGAGCTCTGGGCGTAACATGCAGGTGGTTCATGGCCAACGCCGGTGGGACCCCTTTAATCTCTTCAGCGGCCCAAGCAAAAACGTCTTTGTGGTTTCACAGACAGTCTATGAGACGACTTCTTAGTTTCGGCGCGAGGTCGAGGGCAATGAGCGTACTTCCCCCTCGACGTAGAGGGTGAATCTGCACTTCCTCACTCTCGACCTCCCTCCGTTCCTCCTTGGGCCCCCCTCTTCTCGCGGGTTGGCGAGGTCTTCTGGCGAGATCTCGTGCAGATCAAGATCCTCCCCCGTAGGGACAAGGGGTTGTCCCTCCGGTCCTGCCATCGGTGCTCCTTCAGGTGTTTTGCTAGATTCCCACAGACGGTGCCAAATTTGTTCCGGAAGGAGTCGACGACAATGTCCAGTCACCGGGGGTCTGCCCACGTGGAAGTCGCTGTGGAGGGGAGGAACTCCGTGCCCTACGAGATTAACACGAGCGTTAGGGGACATGCCGGAAGGGGTCCGGTGGAGTCCACTCCGACGCTCAAGTTAGTGTGTTAATGGAGAGTAAAGGCAGCAAGAAAGGAAAATGTATGTAGGGTTGAGAGAGCGTAACCCCTTTACCAGTGGGGTTCAATTATCTTTTGTACCAGAGACCATAGGGATGATAGTACGTGTCCCCGTGCTTCTCGCCACGTTCCCCTTATCTTCGGTTACGAGATCTCCCCTGTAACGGTCGTAACCCTCATTGAATCTAGCCTGTTGTAAGGATGAGGGTGATAATGACCGTGGATTGTGAGCCCTGATCCTCTCGTCACTGTTGGTGATCCTTATCCAGGGGTCTGCAAATATGGGGTTCGTGATTGGAGGTTAAAAGTGACTTGGGTTTCGATCCCCCGAGGTGATCTCGGGGATTCCAGGCACGGGGTGGCCATGGGCAATCTACCTCCCCGGGGTGATCCCGGGTCCTGACCTCCCGAGGTGATCCCGGGGGATTTGTTCCTCCCGGGCACAACTATTGTTTCTCCCGGGCACAGCTATCCCGAGGGGGTCCTGAAGCTCTGGGAGAAGGGTCGTTCCGACCAGTCAGGTTAGTGTCGTGCAGCTTCTTCATCTCATATGTCCACCCGGGCTACTTAACCCCATCAATGAATTATTGTTATAGTGATAAAAAATAATGTCACTATAATATTTGTAATAACATTTATACGTTTTTTATTATAGTAATGATGACAAATTTATATGTCCTTTAAAATTATTTATCAAGACAATTATAAGTGTCTTGAATTTTATTTATAGTTATAATAAAAAATGTCACTAATGATAGTTTATAAAGTTAATTTAAAATGTCTCGTTATGTAATTTATAGTGTCACATATAAATGTTTGTTATATTAGTCTATAAAGACATTTAAAATTATCATTAATAGTTATTTATTATGACTTTTTGAAATGTCTTCATATGAGTTTTACAATGATATTTTTATCTACATGATTTGGTGTTCCATCGTGACATAAAAAAATGTCATATATTAATAAATATCTTACCCATTTTCAATATTTTCATATTATAATATTTATGCATATAACTAATTAACATAAACACAAATAAAAATTTTAAATTGAAAATAAAATGCTAATCAATAATTGCCAATTTTTTTACAATACAAGATTGTCAAATTTGTCATATCAAAAAATATCTATGCATTAATCACAATTACAAATGTACCCAATGTATTTAGTTTAAAAACTAACAAAAAATTAAGTCTCTTAAAGCAAAACATAACTAAACTTCCAAACTTTGCTGCATCTTCAATCTTCAACCATCACATCTTAAACAAAATCTAATATTCTTGTCACCTAAAAAACAATCATATATTAATTTGTGTAAATAAAATAAAATTAAAGAAGTATATAATAAAGAAAAAATATACTAGATTTTTTTCACAAGTCAAATTAACTCTTTTGTATAGTAGAGGCGAGCTCATAATCTTATTATACTAGACATATATTCTATTTAATTTAATGAGCTTGGACACATTAGGATAAGCACGTTTAGATTCAAGAGAAAAAGATAAACATAGAAATTTGGGGGGGGGGGGGGGGGGGAAGACAACACACATCAACAAAATTAAAAATCTAATCTCATGCACCTAGTAGAAGTCTTCTTCATTACCCGTTAACTGCAAATATAATTAATATTTGTTTTATAAGACACTAACATAATGACATATATAATAATAGTAGTTAATTAAAAAATTGCATATCATACCAGATGACAAGGCCAAGCTATCATTCCTCTAAGTGCATCCTTAAATCTTTATAAAAGATCATATGGCCTAATCAAACTCTCTTCCCATTCTAGGACAACTAGAACTTGTATTTCACATCAATTTGGTCTTAACGCCTATCTTCCTACTTCAGTATTCGGATCCATGCTACGAACAACTCCTTTTGCCATAATTTTTGTCGAATCAAAGAGATTTAAGAAACTAAAATTACATTGATCATGTCTGAAAGGCCAGGAATTGCAGTAAGGCTCCCTCCTACAGCCTTCAATGTGTAATCTATTTTAGGCTTTGGCTGAAAGGAAGGTTCAAGTCAATATAAACTTGAAAAAAAATCAAAGTTGAGTATGCAGAAGCAATATGTGGCAAAATTATTTTCATGATATGGCAGGAATAATGTAACGTGTACCACATTGGCAGAAAAGTCAAATACATCAGTTACATGCAAATATACAGAAACAATAACTGTTGAAATTGTTTCCATGATACGACAAGTAAAATATGAAGTTAAATCACATTTCACATCTTGGATAGCTTTTTTCCACACTGTCAGCAATCTACCTTGACACTAAAATCTCACAAAATTTTCCATTGTACAAATCTACGCTAACAATGTTACTAGTGATTATGCACAAAATTGGGATGTCATATGGCAGTGCTTTGAACTTCCCTGCCATGTATCATCATCTAAACCAGTAATAACTCATCATCTATACAAGTAATAACTAAATAGTTGTTGCTTGGAATTTGTTGAAGTTTTCCAAAGAAATTAGACCAAACATGAAAGCATATGTGATAGTCGTCTAGAATAATAACAAAGATTGTTTCAGATAATGATAGTAAACTATAGCAAAAAATATAACATAATTGTGCAAAAAATAGTAACATACCTCAACAAGAAGTGCAACAACAACAGCAGAAATGCAGGGTATCTCTTCAGAAAGTTGAAATATAACACGAATGACAGTAAAGACCTGGAGATCTTTTAACTACAACCGGCAAAGTGAAGAAGCACATAAAATCTCATAAGGCATAAATATAATCAAGGGTGACAGAAATTCTTAGAAAATTACAGTCAACTACCAAACCTGAATAGGAAGTGAAGCAACAAGTGCTTTAGCTGCAAGAATTATGCTTAAGTCTCCACCCCACCGGAAATCTATATCCATTGTAATTTGACTTTTCTTGAGACTCTGAACTCGAATACCTTTGAAAAAAATAAATACATCAACTACAATGTACAACTTAACTAAGCTGCATAGCTAATTTCAATGGTTTATGTTGTTTGAAGTCTCCTCTTGAATCAAAAGTCAAAATACTCAAGATGATGAAAAGAATCAAAAAGAAAATAGTACCATTCAGACTGGAATCAATCAGAATAGACTCACATAAGAAAAAACTTCAATTCACTGTGAAGAAGTAAACTAAGCTATGAAGCTTAATGGAAAGAATTAATAAAGTAAAATTCATAAACTCGGTTTGCCTTGAAGAAAATAAAGAGAAGAAAACAGTCATATATATTCTCCCATTTTGGCATAACTAATTACTATTTCACTGTGAAAACAAAATTCCTAGATGGTAAAATTAATTCAAAATCTGTCAGTGAGAAATAAACACTATAATACGAGTTAAGAGTTATATTTTAAGCAACAGGACAATAGCAACAATTAAGGTAGCATATAAAAAATTATTAGAAATATAGCTAGACTTCCTATACAATGGAAGCATATAAGTTTATTCAAAATATAGATGTTTAGAACTAAAACCTAAACAAACCTTCAATTTTAGGCGGTACAGTCCCAAGAGACAGCTTGTTGAATGTAAGCGAAGTTATTCCTGCAGGATGATAATCATCCAGTAATGGTTCAACTGTTTCCCTGATTACCAGTGTTGCTGCCTAAGACCAAGTAAAACCTATAAGTTAGTATGCGATTATAATTTGATAAAATCAAACACTAGCAACCAGAAATCAGAAGATAAATACTATTGGATAAAGAAAATAACTAAAAACATATAAAAACTCATAAATAAACAAAATAAAATCTATGACAGTAGGATTAGCACCCCACTGTTGACAGTCAATTACAAAAGGATAATAAAACAACCATGCATTTAAAAATAAACAGAACTATAGAAACAAGTAAGAAGTACTCGCCTTCGATGTAGTTGTGTTGAAATAAATCCTGCGACAAGAAGCTTATCCCGAATCAAGGTCCTATATTAACATATATAATTTAGCCAATTAATTACATTGCAACCAATAGCTAAATCAAGCCCCAAAATCAACTAAAATGAACCCCTAACTGCTTCGATCCCGAGTTAACTCCTAATTATTTCGATCATTAATTTACCTAATTCATAACTAGGTCGATTATCCCCAGTTTAATCCATCACGTAACTTTGAACAAATCCATCATGCATAGTCAATCTTCAAGAATCTCAATTTATTTCTTTACCTAAATATTAATCCATGTATCAACAAATCCACAATAATAGATCATGAATCAACATTCCTAATCCATCTAAACCGCATGAATCAGATCAACCATCAATATCTTTATTCCCAACTTAATATCACAAAAATCATGAATTCCCTCCATTATCTGAAACTAACAAGATTTAATTCAATCGAACCCAAAAACCAATAAACCGATTAAGTATTGAAGCTACAGAATAGTGATACCCTTTTTTTTCCTCTTGCGACACAGCAATGGCCTGATAGAGCTGGGCTTCAAACAGCAAGAGCTCCTCACCTTCATACCTAAAATTTCGTCGAAAATGATTCCACAATTTAGATCTGAGCCCATCCCAATCACAACCGCAAGGAGGAAGAAAAATCATGATTTTTAGGCTTGCGGCGTCGGCTCACATCGGCTTGGATCGAGGGAGGAGCCTACTAAGAGGAACTGTCGTGGCGGCAGTGATTGTCGCTCGAGGATGAGGAACATATGCGAGTGCTCGGTGTCGGGGTGAAATAGAGAGGTTGCGCGATGATGGGTTGCGGCGATGCGAAGAGGAGAGGCTGGCTCAACTCCGGCGAGGACGGGTGGCAATCGGCTGGGGAGGCGTTGGCGACGCCGGGCGAGAGGGAGAGGAGGAAGGGAGAGGGGTCGGAGAGGGTGGGGTTTGGGCGGAGAAGCTAGGGCACGGCAAAAGGGGAATAAAGGTATTTATATGGGAAAAGATTTATATATCCTAATTACTCCCACAAACCTTTCCAATAATTTCAGAAAAATTATTTCAAAATTTTCCATTTAATTGTTTCCAATTTTCAACTCCTATTTATAGTGATTATATAAATATATATATATATATATATATATACATATATATATTTATATACATATATTATTTTATTTTATATATTATATTATATTTTTATTATTATATTTTTTGAACCGTATTTTATAGAATATATTGTGACATCAATTAAAAATGTCATAATAATATATCTAATCAGATTTTTATTTTATTAATTTTTAAATTTTTAATCAATGTCATCATATGTATAAATCAACGACACTTTTTATCAAATGTCATTAAAAAAGTGTCAGGAAAATCATTTTTTCTTGTACTGATATCAGCTATCTGGAGTGTGGAAGGAACAAAAGACAGTGTGATAGCGCCAAATTGTAGATGATGATGAGTGAAATGATAATCAATCTCAATATGCTTCATTCTCTAATGAAAAGCCGTATTGCGGGCGATATGAATGACACTCTGATTATCACAATGAAGAGCAGTAGGTTGCCGAAGAAAAATTTCCATATCTGCAAACAACCAACGTAGCCAAACAATCTCACAAGTGGTCGTAGTTGTTAGATGTGTATACTAAAAGATTTACTCTTTTATAAGATCAACTATATTTTTGAAAAGAGAATCACAACAATACTAGATGCGTGTTTACACTAGTATATGCATAAAAGTCCAATACTATGCACTGTAGATAACATGGTCGTGTTATCAGTTCCCTGCATAGTATAAGTAAGAGGCTCACAACCGAGATGGATTTGGACAAACTATCGGGATGGTTGTAGTGTAATTAGTGTGGTTTATCTTAACCATAGAATTATACTAGTGTGCTTTGTGTGCATTGAACAGGATCAAAACTAGAGATCATCCAATTTGTACTGACTTACTAATTGGATTGGATCTCGGATTTATTTTGGAGTATAATCCCTGAATCCCGATATAATAACGGGCACGTATTATTAATATTTATTTATTTGATTTACCAATAGGTGAGATTTATGTTAGATCGAGAAAACATGATAGAGGGGGGGTGAATATCGTGAAATCGTTTTCGGATAAAATTAAGAGAATACGCAGCGGAATTAAAACAAAACTCACAGAGAACACAAGTACTTTTACTTGGTTCGGAGTCGCGGTCGGCTCCTACTCCAAGGCCCACGGTCCTTGACCGTTTACTGCGGGCAATTCTATATTTGCACAAAAGTTTACAGAGTTTGATACAGAATTATAGCAGTAAATAAACAAGTATGCTTTTCGTTACCGACGCCTGGTGTAGATTGTACTTCGGAGCAGAGGGTCGTCATCAGCGCTAGAATCTCGAGATCAGAGTTTTCCGGAGCAGAGCGCTTGAACGAAGAGCTTAGAGGCATTGGAAAAGTGTTGTTCTGAAGCCTTGGGGTCGAGCCCCATTTATAGTGCTCCTTGTTGGTGCAAGTTGCATCAATGATGTTCTTCTTTAAGTGTTTTAATGTTTGACAATACACTTAAGTCAGTGATACAATGAACAGACAAAGGGGGGCAAAGGAGAAGTAACCTAAGTTGAAGAAAAGTCCTAGTTAACTGACGGACCCAAATATACTGTCACGAATGTGGGTCTCAAATTTAGATATGAATAAAATGCTGGAAACCCTTTTATAATCAAAATATGAAAATGTAGTAAAGGGGCCTCAGGTCGTATTTTTCCTTGGGACTAGTTGAAGTTTGTTTGGTTCGAGCTCGTGTTTATGTGTCGTTTGTGTTTTTGGGTTTTAAATAAGTAATTGGATTTTGGGTTGTAAATTCCGAATGGAAGCACAAGAAAAAGATGAGGAACTAAACTAATGATCTAGACAAACAATAACAAGTGATGGAAATCAAATCAACCCAAAGAACTTAACTAAAATGGAAAAAGCAAGTTTAGATTCAAATGCACAATAAATGCTGATGAAAGGAAATTGAGGCTGTGAATGAAGTTTTCGGAAACAACAACTTAGCACAATTACTCACTACTAAATTCAGAAATTGACTAATAGCAATTTAACTCAAACTAGCTATGAATTTGGGAAGCAAACCAATGCAAAGAAACTTCGGAAATGGATGAATGCAAACCTAACGAATTTCAAACACAAAAAACTCACTAAAACTGCATCTAACTTGGTACAAATTAATATCAACACCTCTCTTGATACTAGATGAAGAGGTGGATATAAACTTGATACCAAGAAAGAAGGCAAAAATCTATGTAATCAAAAATGGAGACTAAGTACCAAAGCTGTGATACACTTCAAGAATAACTCTGAATGCAACTCAATATGGGAATCAAGGTAGTGTTAAAGAAAATTGCAGGTTTGCATGAAGAAATTTAACTCCAAACTGTTCAAGTCAGATTAACAAACTGAAACCTAAAATGAATGTGCAGAAATCAGCAAATGAGCAAAATTGAAATGGAATATCTAATTGGATGCAAAATCGAATTAAGCAACTAAAAACAGCTACTCGAAACTAGCTTAAGGAGTAGTGAACCTAGAATTTCAGAAATCAGCTACAATTTCAGACACAATCTGAAGCTAAGGAAAGAAAAACAATCGAAACAGAAAAATTCAGACAAGCTGTGCAGAAATTTTCCACAGAGCAAATGCAAGAACAGCTCGGTCAGAAGAATTTTTAGGCAATGATTCACCAAACCAAACTCTTTTGATTGTACTGAAATCTAGAATGCAGTAACAAAGTCTAGAAGGCAGGAATAATATGGGTAATGCAGGAATGAACTTGGCACGCAAGCTGGATTTGGCACGCAAGAAATTGACAGAGAAATAAGCTGAAATAACATTCAATTGATCACTAACAAACTTCCTAAACTACTTGGCTTGAAGAATTGAAGCTAAATTACAGCTAAACAACTTAAAAACGTAAATTATAGTAACTGAAAAAGAAATTCAGAACATAATTTGTGCAGAAGTTAAACTACAGCTAAAACACAATGAAACTTAATTATCTAAGCTACTCCTCAACCCTTCTCCAACTCAAGAGCTCCTTGGTCGTCAATCAAGGGAGAACCTCGGACCCGCAAGCTCAACAAATCAGTGAAGAACTGTCTCTGCTACCGAATCAAATCAGCCCCTGCTCAAGCCGAAATCTGCTTCCAATTTCTCAAACTCGCTGTGGTGGCTTGCGATTGTGATTAGGGAATGATCCGAACCTTCCAAGGAACCCCTTTGGACAGCTCGGATGCAGTGGCGATGGTGCACAGCTGAGCTCGCTGAAATCGGATAACAAAGCTGCTGAAACCTCATGCAGCCTTGCTATTGAGCAAAACCCAATCTGAAAACCTCACTGAGACTCTCTTCACTGACCTAGCTCTTGCTTTAGTGAAGGATTGAGGGATCACGCCTTCGGATGGATGAAGAACATGAAGAACACAATGAACACGCGAAGGAAGCTACTGTTGCGGCGAAGACGCGATGAAGGGAAGAAGCTGCACAAAATTTCCTTAAGTAATTAACATTGGACGGCTCAGATTGATTGAGGAAATCCAACGGCTGATCTTGCTCTGATTTGAGCCAAACTTTGAGGATGATGATCTGGGGTCAGGATCTGCCTCGTGGTAGCTCAGATCCTCCAGATGTGCAACAGATGGTCCAGATCAACCCAATCTTTGAATGGACGATCTAGAGCCCTCCGAGCTTGATCCAACGGTTGATTTAGCTCTGATTGGGATGAAACCTTCAGATCTTGATCAGAGTGCTTGATCAACCCTAACCCTATCTCGGATTGCTTCAGTTAGTCCCGGATGGCTCAGATCTAGCCGCTTTTGAATCGGACGGCCCGGATTAATCGTAAGCTTGATAATTCGATCCGGTTCCACTTCCGACTCAAGTTTGACCCAATATGCCCTAGGTCCATGAACCTTTCATGCCTACAAAATAGATCAAGAATTTAGTGGCCAAATAATCCAAATATGTGTAAATTTGCAATTAAGTCCAAAATAAAAGTAAGTTCTAAAACCTAGGGCAATTTCAGAATTAAGCAATAAAAACATAGGTCAAACATGGATTTTAGCAACTCAAATAATCAATAAAATGATACTTATCATTAACCTAGGCATCGAAACCCTAAGACCTAGCGAAGGGCTGCTGTGCACCTAGCGAAGGGCTGCTAGGCATCGAAACCCTAAGACCTAGCGAAGGGCTGCTGGGCACCTAGCGAAGGGCTGCTAGGCATCGAAACCCTAAGACCTAGCGAAGGGCTGTTGGGCACCTAGCAAAGGGCTGCTAGGAGTCTAAGACCTAGCAAAGGACTGCTAGGCACCAGGCGAAGGACTGCTTGGTAATGAAGACCTAGCGAAGGTCTGCTAGGCACCTGGCGAAGGGCTGCTAGGAGTCTAAGACCTAGCGAAGGACTGCTAGGCACCAGACGAAGGACTGCTTGGTAATAAAGACCTAGCGAAGGGCTGCTAAGCACCTGGCGAAGGACTGCTAGGGAATGAAGTCTTGGTCCAAGGGACTGAGCAACTTAGCTGAGCGATGACTAAGGACAGGAGTAGAGACGGGTCAGGGTTTGGGCGTCTCGAGGTCCGGAAGTATCGAAAGCTAAGCAAAAGTCCACCCAAAGGACTGGGTGGCAACCGTCTCCTGAAAGGAGTAGGTGAAAGGTGAGTTCTCGGGGGATGGGATCTTGTGCCAGTTCGACCTAGGGTTTCGTGGAAATCCGAAGTCCGAACCAAGTCCGTAAGGATAATATTATATATATATGTGCTTTGTGGTTGTGTATCTTGCAGGTACCAAGATTGGAAGACAAAGCAAACCGGCTGGAAGCCCTGAAGCAAGGCGCCCCCATCAGTGGGGGCGCCCCCATCATCCAGGGCGCCCCCAGTGTTGGGGGCGCCCAAGCTAAAGCAGAAAAAAGGTAGTTTTGTTTGGTAGGAAGAATAGGCTTCAAGCGGGGCGCCCGGAAGGTCCGGGGCTCCCGGGTTCAAAGCTGTAGTTGCAGTTTCGAGTCCAAAACACAGATAAGCCTTCATGAGGGCGCCCGGGAGGTCCGGGGCGCCCTGGTCAAAGGTTTTATTAGCTGCGGCGAGGTCGACACGGGGATAAGGTTTGACCGGGTTTATCGGGGCGCCCCGACGTCCAGGGCGCCCCCAGGAGTGCTATAAAAGGGGCTTCGACTCCTCTGCTTCAAACACAACTGCTAAGTGCCATTCTGATCATTCTGACTGATGACAACGCGCTAAAGACGAGGCTCTACGACCGGGAGGCTCCAGGAGGAAGTGCGCGGCACTTCGGAGGTCCAGATCGGCCGAGCTTCAACTTTGTTTTGTTCGGTTTGCATTTAATTTTCCGTACTTAATTTTCTGTACTTGTGCTTGTACTTCTACACTGTAAGACGGGTTTTCTCCGCCTCCGGAAATTCCGGAAAGGAGACCAATAGTGGACTCACGCCGAGTACATAGGCCTTGGACGTACTGACCCTGGGGGGTTGGGAACCAAGTAAATAAATCCCGCTGTGTCCCTGTGTATTGCTTTTATTTTGTTTATTTACTTTTCCGCTGTGCTACTAACGTTCTAAGTTCAGAACGATCCGAGTTTTTCTACGAAGTTTCCGCGAGAGTTTTTCACGGTCGATATTCACCCCCCCTCTATCGACGGCACCGGTCCTACACTCCTGGGGGCGCCCGAGACGTCGGGGGCGCCTGGCACGTGCCTTCGGATCCGAGAACCTCTATCCGAAACTTGGTCAGCGCTTATTGACGGACCCAAATATACTAGCTAATTTGTCACGAAGGTATGGGTCTATCAAATTTAAATGTAAATGAATAACTGGAAACCCTTTTACAAGCAAAATATGTAAGGATGTAGCAAAGGGTGCCACAGGTCGTATTTTTCTCGGGGATAGTTGTCGTGCTTGATTCTAACTTGTAGCTATGTGTCGTTTTTGGGGTTTCAATTAAGTAATGAGGTTTTGTTTTTTACTTGAAAATAAAAATTGAAATGAAATGAAAGAAAGTGAGCAATGGAACTAAACAAGAGATGGCACTAAAGGCTTAATTAATGGAAACTTGCTCAAGCACTTACAAGAATTTCTTGGGAACTAATTTCTGATTTCTACAAAACAAAGGAAATGATGAGAAATGAGGTAAAAGCAGTGGTGGAAGTTTTCGGAAATAAACAGGTTTAACACAATTGAAAGCATGCAAAAATGGAAATCAACCAAGCAATTGCAACTAAACTAACCAAAGTGTTTTTGGATCCCAACCACTGCCAACAAAATTCAGATTTGAGTAAGTACAAGCTTATTGATTCAAACACACTCACATGCCACTAATCTAGCTAAATCCGGATGCAAGAATGGCTAAGACAAGTGGCACACAAGGGAGAGCTTTTGTGCCAAAACTAGCTCCAAATGAAGGAACAAGCGAATTTTCGGCCCAAGGGTTTAAACTAAGTGTTTCACTTGGAAATCAAGAGTAGTATGGAAGAACTAAGCAAGACTAAGCTAAAGAATTAAAACTGAAATCAAAGCTATAGAAACCGAATTTTCAGAAATGATGAATAGAAAACAGCTTTGGCTTTTGGGATTTTAGATGGCACACCACAATGAAATTGATGCTCAAAACTTTAAGCAAGTGCTATTCTAAACCAAACAAACTATCTATCAAGCATAGAGCAGGAATCAACAGCTAGGAACTCTGAAATTCGAATACAAATTCAGATATCGAAAATGAGAAAACAAAACTACACTAAACTTGGCACGCTAACACAACAATTGGCACGCAACTAATAGAACTAAACTAAACTGAAATTTGAGCTATTCATTCACTAAATAAGTCCCTAAATTACTCTACTTGCAGAATTGAAGCTAAATTACAGCAAACAACTCAAGAATCGAAAGTTACAGCAGCTGAACAGAAGTTTCAGAATAAAACAGTGCAAATTCGAAATCTATAGCTAAGAAAATGAATTAAACTGAGAAATCTACTCCTCAACTCCTTCCTCAGCTCGAGAAATCCTTGGTTGTCAATCAAGAACCGGCTTCGAACCCCTAGGCTCGGCAAATCGCTGGACAATCAATTCTGAAGTGTTTCTGAACAGAAGCTGCGCTTAATGGAACATTTCATCCGATTCACTTCATCTCGAGTGGAAGAGCTGCGATGATGATATGGAAGACTTCTGAACTCACCCGAGAACCCTACAGATGGTTCAGAAGCTTTGAAATGGATTGATGTCGAGAGGAAGTTGATCGGACTGAGAACTGCCGGAACCCCCAAGGAGTCCTCTGTTCCAGCGCAAATCAGCAGAATTCTTCAATTACCAATCGCCAACAACTCGATTCTCGATCAAGGAATGAAGATGAGGTGGTCACGCCTTCATGGAAACAAGAAATTCGAAGAACGATGAAGAAACGGGGAAGAACAGCGAAGAACAGTGGAGGCTGGGCTGAAGACGCGACAAGGGTAAGGCTGCGGAAAAATTTCCTTAAATATTAACCAACGGACGGCTGTGATTGATTTGCTTCAATCCAACGGCTGATCTTAGTCCGATTTGAGCCAAACTTTGAGGATGTTGATCTGAGGTCAGGATCTGCCTTGTGGTAGCTCGGATCCTCCAGATCTTCAACGGATGGTCCAGATCTAGCTAGTCTTTGAATGGATGATCTAGAGCCCCCCAAGCTTGATCCAACGGTTGATCTTGCTCTGATTGGGATGAAATCTTCAGATCTTGATCAGGGTGCTTGATCAACCCTAGCTTTAGCTTGGATTGCTTCAGATCATCCCGGATGGCTCCGATCTAGCCGCTTTCGAATCAAACGACCCAGATTTAATCGTAATCTTGGTAATCTGATCTGGGTCAATTCCGACTCGAGTTTGACCCAATATTGCCTAGATCCTTGAACTTTGATGCCTACAAAAATAGATCAAGAATTTAGTGGCCAAATTAATCCATAAATTTGCATATTTGCAATTAAGTCCAAAATAAAGGTAAGTTCTAAAACCTAGGCAATTTCACAATTTTGGCAATAAAAACATGGATCAAACAGGGATTTTAGCAACTCAAATGATCAATAAAATGGAATCTATCAACTCCCCCACACTTAGCCTTGAGCGTCTCGCGAAAACAGTAAATAAGTATCCCTTAGGCTCTCTTAAGCGTAATTAGAAGCAATTGAAAAGAAATTACCTAGGGTTGCCAATTCTCATAAATCTAAGCTCTATGGATTACTATCTTGTCCTTAAATCAACAACTTGGCCTTTTCATCTATCATGAGTCATTGAGATGAATCTAAGTCACTAGCCTTTCAAGGAAAATAGTGGTGGCTCTCTCCTTAATTTCTAAGTTGATGATGGAAGTGGAGCTCACTCAAACACACATGCTTTTTGCACTACCATAGGCTTGCTTATTATCTACTCTCTACCATTTATCATGATTGGGATCAACATATACAAAAACAAGTGAAAAGCAAGTAAATGGTAAGATGTGAAATATAAGACAAGGGAAAGGAAAAGTTGATAAAGTGGAAGACTTGGTTGCTTGGGGATATTTTTGATGCTCTTCGCTCTCCATGCAGTCCCCTAATGATCTCCAATAGTGTGATGGAGTCCAATTTGAATAATTCTTTTGATTTGGATGAAGAAACCTCCATTTGATCTCAATGTGTCAAGTTCCCAATTTCGTGCCAATTTTGTTTCTTCTCTTATTTTTTTTTCTTTTTTTCTTAGCTGCAAAAAATTTTTTCTTCCTTAGTTTACATTCTGCTGAGCACCATGGAACAGAACTGAATACTTTCCTATACCTACTGCCCTTGATGCATAGCCTCAAAAACTCAACTTAGGTTGCAAGTTGATACAAACTGTCTTTATCACCCTTCCTACTAATTTTCTTCCTTCATAACTGAATTTTTCAGCTTAGGTATCAACTTGCTGCTCTCCATAACCTCTTGGGCTTCGAGTGAGTTTATCTTGAGTCCTTTTCAGCATCCCTTGCATTTGTTTTCATTCCGAACAGTCCCAGCTCAGTTCAGTCTCTTCACAATCTGTTTTTCCTTGTTTGGCACATACATTTCTGCATTTATTGCTTCAATCTCAGTCAATTTGTTTCTGAATTTTCAACTCCATCTCTATTTGATACCTTTGAACTGAATTCTGCATTGATTTCAGATTAAACAGCTGCAGAATTCTGATCAGATCTAAGCTTCAATTCAACCTTTGCCGTGAGCTTTAAAGGACTTGCTACCCTTTTTGGCACAAACATTTCAGCAATTTCCTTTTTCTTCTTTTTCTGCTTTTGTTCCATTCTGATTTTGTTCTCAATTCTTGTAAACAGCCCTTGCAATCTTAATTCCTTTTCAGCTTCAAATCAGTCCCAATTCTG
>JAGFNQ010004109.1:163684-215742 GCA_024364735.1 Boesenbergia rotunda | reverse complement strand
GTTTTCTTCTCGTTTGCCACCAAATTTGGAGGGTTGCTTGAGGATTGAGTTGGGAACGGGCTAGGGTTGGAATCAGCGAATTTGAACTCATTTCAGTGTGGTTTTGGGCCGGAATTTGAGAAGCTGTCCGGCTGCCTGAAAATTCTGCTCTTGGACTCTTCGGTGATGTTGTAACCTTCCCACTTCTCAAAGTTATAGCACTCACATTCCCTTTGGGATTAGGAACGGTTTGGGAAGGGAGTTGGCTTGATCCTTGAGCTTGATTTTGGTTAATTCCACTAGCCAATTGCCCTAATTGCCTCTCAACGTTTTGATTGTATTGTTGTTGATGTTGTTGTTGTTGAAGAACTTGTTGTATTTGTTGTTGTTGAGCTTGTTGTTGCTGCATCATCTGTTGAAACATATCCTCAACCCTCAGTTGGGACGCATTTCCTCCACTTGAGCTTCCACAACCTCCTTGGTTAGAATACTCCTTGCTTGACCTTGAAAAGATGAGTTCGTTGGCTGAAATTGGTGGAGCTTGCTGATTCTGTTGAAACCCTGCTGTTGGGGCTGATGAGAGGGCTGATTTGCTGGGAAATTTTGCTGAAAGGTGTACCCTTGAAAACTCTGATTTTGAGCTTGAAATAAGGTGGCGAGGGCTGAAAATTCTGGCCTTGAATCCTTGACCATAGGGCTGAAATTGCTGATTCATGGGCTGTGATTGCTGGAAATTCTGTTGGTTTTGAGCTGGAAAAGCTGGGAATGATTGCCATCCTTGCTGCCCTTGATAAGATTGCTTGGAATTGAGGATCAAATGGCTGAAATTGTTGCTGAAAATGTTGAGAAGTAGGCTGAATGAAGGCTGAAAACTTGAGTTTGACCGGCTGAAATTGTTGCTGCGTGTTCTGAACTGGTTGGGTCTGCTGTAAGTTCGGTTGGGGCTGCTGTGATGACTGAGTTTGAGGCTCTTGTTGGCAGAACGCATTCCATACCTCAGGTTAGGATGATTCCTCCAACCGGGGTTATAAGTAGAGGAATAAGGATTGTTTCTTGCTTGGAATTGTCCTCTCACTAAAGCCGCTACTGTCTCGTCCTGTTGGAGATTGGGGCATGAGTCTGAAGTGTGCTCTTGACTAAAACAAATGCCACACACCTTGTAATTTGAGTAGAGGGTGGAGGTACTGAAGGAGTAGAACTAAGTCTGTCCACTTTCAATCCATTTTCTTCAAACTGAGGTGAGCTCCATCAATGCATTCTTAACCTCTTTGTTATCAGTGGGAACTGCCTGAACTTCACCCACTCCTCTGGTGCTCAAGGCTCTGCCTCCAAATTGTTGGAATTCTCAGCCATATTAGAGATTAACTCCCTAGCTTGCTGTGGTGTTTTGTTGACCAAGGCCCCTCCAGATGCAGCATCTATAAGGACTCTATCCGTCTGCAACAGTCCTTCATAAAAATATTGAATCAATAATTGCTCACTGATTTGATGCTGGGGGCAACTTGAACACATCTTATTAAATCTCTCCCAGTAATCATGCAGTGTTTCTCCCACCACCTGCTGAATCCCACAGATATTTTTTCTGATGATAGCTGTGCGGGAAGCTGGGAAATATTTCTCCAAAAATGCCTTCTTCATGGCGATCCAACTAGACACATGTCCTGTAGGCAAATAATAGAACCAGTCCTTGGCTGCTCCTGTCAATGTGAAGGGAAAAGCTCTCAGCTTGATGTCTTCTTCAGAAATGCCCTGAGGCTTCATAGTAGAGCACACCACATGGAATTCGTGCAAGTGTCTGTTTGGATCCTCCCCAGATAGACCCTGAAATTTTGGCAACAAATTAATAAGCCCAGATCTCAACTCAAAACTTTCTCCCAGCTCAGGATATGCTATGCTGGAGTACTGAAATGCAGCATCTGGTGCTGCGAGCTCCTTCATGGTTCTCTGGTGGTCTGCCATATCAATGCCTGAGTGAGTGCTGATAGTCTGAAGTGGAGGGATATCTGCAGTCTCAGAATGTAGTGCCTGGCTCCTCCTGACTCTAAAGGTCCTCTCAATCTCAGGATCGAAATCTTCCAATTCAGCACCTAGAGACCTGGTCATAAAATCAAAATAAATCGCAGTAAAAGTAGATAGAAGGATAAATCAAATAAAATCAAATCCAAAGATATAGCAATAAGCACAGAAACAAATCAAGAATGATATGAAATAAGTGCACAAGAAAAAATCAAACAAGTCAACTAACAGTTCCCCGGCAACGGCGCCAAAAATTTGACGGACCCAAATATACTAGCTAATTTGTCACGAAGGTATGGGTCTATCAAATTTAAATGTAAATGAATAACTGGAAACCCTTTTACAAGCAAAATATGTAAGGATGTAGCAAAGGGTGCCACAGGTCGTATTTTTCTCGGGGATAGTTGTCGTGCTTGATTCTAACTTGTAGCTATGTGTCGTTTTTGGGGTTTCAATTAAGTAATGAGGTTTTGTTTTTTACTTGAAAATAAAAATTGAAATGAAATGAAAGAAAGTGAGCAATGGAACTAAACAAGAGATGGCACTAAAGGCTTAATTAATGGAAACTTGCTCAAGCACTTACAAGAATTTCTTGGGAACTAATTTCTGATTTCTACAAAACAAAGGAAATGATGAGAAATGAGGTAAAAGCAGTGGTGGAAGTTTTCGGAAATAAACAGGTTTAACACAATTGAAAGCATGCAAAAATGGAAATCAACCAAGCAATTGCAACTAAACTAACCAAAGTGTTTTTGGATCCCAACCACTGCCAACAAAATTCAGATTTGAGTAAGTACAAGCTTATTGATTCAAACACACTCACATGCCACTAATCTAGCTAAATCCGGATGCAAGAATGGCTAAGACAAGTGGCACACAAGGGAGAGCTTTTGTGCCAAAACTAGCTCCAAATGAAGGAACAAGCGAATTTTCGGCCCAAGGGTTTAAACTAAGTGTTTCACTTGGAAATCAAGAGTAGTATGGAAGAACTAAGCAAGACTAAGCTAAAGAATTAAAACTGAAATCAAAGCTATAGAAACCGAATTTTCAGAAATGATGAATAGAAAACAGCTTTGGCTTTTGGGATTTTAGATGGCACACCACAATGAAATTGATGCTCAAAACTTTAAGCAAGTGCTATTCTAAACCAAACAAACTATCTATCAAGCATAGAGCAGGAATCAACAGCTAGGAACTCTGAAATTCGAATACAAATTCAGATATCGAAAATGAGAAAACAAAACTACACTAAACTTGGCACGCTAACACAACAATTGGCACGCAACTAATAGAACTAAACTAAACTGAAATTTGAGCTATTCATTCACTAAATAAGTCCCTAAATTACTCTACTTGCAGAATTGAAGCTAAATTACAGCAAACAACTCAAGAATCGAAAGTTACAGCAGCTGAACAGAAGTTTCAGAATAAAACAGTGCAAATTCGAAATCTATAGCTAAGAAAATGAATTAAACTGAGAAATCTACTCCTCAACTCCTTCCTCAGCTCGAGAAATCCTTGGTTGTCAATCAAGAACCGGCTTCGAACCCCTAGGCTCGGCAAATCGCTGGACAATCAATTCTGAAGTGTTTCTGAACAGAAGCTGCGCTTAATGGAACATTTCATCCGATTCACTTCATCTCGAGTGGAAGAGCTGCGATGATGATATGGAAGACTTCTGAACTCACCCGAGAACCCCTACAGATGGTTCAGAAGCTTTGAAATGGATTGATGTCGAGAGGAAGTTGATCGGACTGAGAACTGCCGGAACCCCCAAGGAGTCCTCTGTTCCAGCGCAAATCAGCAGAATTCTTCAATTACCAATCGCCAACAACTCGATTCTCGATCAAGGAATGAAGATGAGGTGGTCACGCCTTCATGGAAACAAGAAATTCGAAGAACGATGAAGAAACGGGGAAGAACAGCGAAGAACAGTGGAGGCTGGGCTGAAGACGCGACAAGGGTAAGGCTGCGGAAAAATTTCCTTAAATATTAACCAACGGACGGCTGTGATTGATTTGCTTCAATCCAACGGCTGATCTTAGTCCGATTTGAGCCAAACTTTGAGGATGTTGATCTGAGGTCAGGATCTGCCTTGTGGTAGCTCGGATCCTCCAGATCTTCAACGGATGGTCCAGATCTAGCTAGTCTTTGAATGGATGATCTAGAGCCCCCCAAGCTTGATCCAACGGTTGATCTTGCTCTGATTGGGATGAAAAATCTTCAGATCTTGATCAGGGTGCTTGATCAACCCTAGCTTTAGCTTGGATTGCTTCAGATCATCCCGGATGGCTCCGATCTAGCCGCTTTCGAATCGAACGGCCCAGATTTAATCGTAATCTTGGTAATCTGATCTGGGTCAATTCCGACTCGAGTTTGACCCAATATGCCCTAGATCCTTGAACTTTGATGCCTACAAAAATAGATCAAGAATTTAGTGGCCAAATTAATCCATAAATTTGCATATTTGCAATTAAGTCCAAAATAAAGGTAAGTTCTAAAACCTAGGCAATTTCACAATTTTGGCAATAAAAACATGGATCAAACAGGGATTTTAGCAGCTCAAATGATCAATAAAATGGAATCTATCACTTATCCCCTTCGAATCGGTTCTGGAGCTGACGGGGGGTGCTCGGGACGTTGGGGGCGCCCTCCTTGACTTGGTCCGCTGGCTTCATACTGTTTTGCTTCGATTGCTTTGACCTTGGGCGCCCGGGGCCTCCGGGGCTCCCTGCCCAAGGGTGTTTCGAAGCAATTCTTGCTTCCTTATTTTGTCGTTGACCTTGGGCGCCCGGGACCTCCCGGGCGCCTGACCCAGCTGCCTGCCCCTCTCCTTTGGGGCATTCTGAGCTGCAGACACACATTCCCTTGGTCCCTGCATTCAAGGTTAGTTCCAAAACAACAAGGCAAGAATATTAGTTGATTTCTATAGCCGTAACTGTCTTGGTTCTAACTTCGGGTCTCCCAAATGGAACCCTAGGTCGAACCGACGCCTACTATTCCCTCGACGGGGAACGCGTCCTCACCTACTCCTCTCAGGAGAGTTTACCTTTTGCCAACCGGCTCCTCCGGTTGGACTTTTGCCCAGCTGCCCTTCGCCAGGTGCCTAGCAGCCCTTCGCTAGGTCTTCAATGCCTAGAAGCCCTTCGCTAGGTGCCTAGCAGTCCTTCGCCAGGTCTTCAACTCCTAGCAGCCCTTCGCTAGGTGCCTAGCAGTCCTTCGCCAAGTCTTCAACTCCTAACAGCCCTTCGCTAGGTGCCTAGCAGTCCTCCGCCAGGTCTTCAACGCCTAGCAGCCCTTCGCTAGGACTTCTTTCTGTACACTCAGTGAACACATTTAGACCAACATAACATCTTAACTCTTGAACCCCTTTGCCATTATCAAAACCCAGGTTCGACTCAGGTGCTGCCTGCACCAACAATTTATTCTGTTAAATCGATAGGTCCGGTAAGTTGGAAAATAATATTAATTATATGGTGTGCCATTGATTATTGATGGAATCTGTGTCCTGGTGAGTCGGGATGATGATGCCTCCTTGATGAGCTCTTAAGGTTCATCATGTTAAACCCTGCTGGTGGATTTGATCCAACATGATGATAAGGTTGAGTGGTACTAGTCAAGAAGCTAGAAGTCGATTAATTAAAATTGTCAGTAATTTAAATTAATCGATGGGCATTCGATATCTTAAACATGGGGGAATGGATGACTCATAATAGGTGGAGCCCATATGAAAATATGAGGGTTGTTAAGGAAGTTCAATGAAGATCCTTTAGTGAAATGGATTTTCATTAATGGATTGGTTTTAGATCCATTAGTGGGCCAAGATCCAACTCCTCCTCTTGGTCCCTACCTTAACCCTATATAAACCCCATGAGATCATGAAACCAAGGAATTTAATCCAATTAATCAACCCAAGACTCTCTCTCTTTCCTCTCCCTCTTTTCTCTCCTAGGTCACGACAAAGGGGTGAGAGCTCTCTCCTTCTCCCTTTCTTCTTCCTCCCTCAACCTCTCGGCAGGTGGTCATCACTAGACAAAGAGGGACCTCTCTTCTCTCTTTTGTGGTGGCCGGTGAGGAAGGAGTGGTTGCCGGCGGCTGGTAGGCAGCAAGAAGGAGGGTGCGGCGGCGCCGCCGCAAGGTTTAAGGAGAAGGGTTCTTCGGCCGGATTAGGGTGAGGAAGAAGGACTCTCTTCTCCCTCTTCATCTTCTCCACTCTCCTCTCAAGGCTACTGAGGGTCGGCTAGACGTGGGTGGCTCACGGTGGCCGGCGGCGCAAGGCAAGAAGAGGAGAAGGCCGGCGGTAGCCAAACCCTAGGGTTAGGGTTTTGGCTTGGCATGGAGAAGTGGTTTTTTGGAGCACCTTGGTGATCTCGGTTCTCGGTAGCTCGTTGCCCACATGACGTCTAGGAGGGAAGGGACATAAGGTAGAAGGCTATGAGATAAAGAGAGATATATTTCTCTCTCGGCTCTTTCATTTAGTCTCGTCATTTTATGTGGCATGTTTATTTAATTGTCTTGTTTAATTATTTGATAATTAATGGTAGATAATTAAATAATGGACCCCGATAATAAACACAAAAACTGGTGATCCACTCGTTGTTTTTTCCGCGGTCGTTTGGTTAGAAGAATTACAAGGCTCGATCTTTGTGATTGACCAAGTTGTAATTCGTACCGAACGATACGATGATGAGTTGGTCAATGGGAGACGGGTCTCTATTCAGATTAATTTTTTAATCCGTAGACATGGAGAGGTCTCTCAAGGATGGCCAAGTATTTTTTGGGGCAATCTATGGTCCGGAGCGACTATGTGTTTTGATGTTTGGGCAAAGGGTTTAAGTTAGGTTTACCCTTGTGTTTTGATATGTGTATTAGAGCGTGCAGGTCTTGCAGGATACACATGGACTTAGCTAGAGGGCTTCGGGTACGATGAAGGGTGGCATGGAGGCAAGCCGTGGGCTTGTGTGCACCCGAGGGACCATGGATAGCAGGGACGATGAGCCGAGGGATGCGGACTTCGAGGCGTACGTGAAGGATGGCATGGAGGCAAGCTGGAGGCTTGTGTGCGCATCTGAGGGATGAGGGCCGAAGACGAAGAGGGCGTGAAGGCAACAGATCGAGGCTGCTGGTGAAGAGTCAACTGAGTTGTGAGGGGTCGAGTGCTGAGGGAATGTACTCGGGAAATCCTAGGGGTCGAGTGCTGAGAGAATTGTACTCGGGAAGGAAACCTAGGTAGGGTAGTCGACTGGGCCTCAAGCAGTCGACTGATAAAAGAGACAGAAAAATCAGTCGACTGCTATGGGGGCAGTCGACTGGTAGCATCCAAAATTCGAATGTTGGAGCTTGCAACGGTCGAGTTTGAGTTGGAGCAGTCGACTGCCCTTGGGGTAGTTGACTGGTGGCGACCAAAACAGGTGTAAGCTCTATTTAAAAGGGCTTCATTTTGGCTGAGACTCTTGACGAATTTGGTTTTGGTTAAAGGCCAAATAGTAGTCTAAGAGCTCAGAGGTGTGTTTAAGGTTGTGGTGAGTTTTCTCCACCCACAAGGAGCTACACGAGCTAGCCGGAGGGCATCCGGGGAGTGATCCACCGAAGGATCGAGGGATCGTCCACCTTACGGACAACTGTGGAGTAGGAGCGTCATCTCCAAACCACATAAAGGTTGGTGTTAGCGTTTGTTTTTAGTTTGTTCATTTGTTTCCGCTTGCGCACGCTAACATCGTAGGAAGAAGAATCGGGAAAAAGCTATTCACCCCCCCTCTAGATTGACGATCACGATCTAACAGTATTCACTAGGGAAACCCGCCACGCCATACCCAGCAACTAGTATCAGAGCTAGGTTTCCGGTTTTGTGTGTTTAGGATTGGTTAATTTATGCACTTTTTCATATATTTTATTTTGCTGGATGATATGTGGATGTGCGTAGGCTAACTTTGTGTTGAAGGCACTAGATTCCAACTTATCATGGCCAAATAATTGATGTACGTGATAGTTGTGCTATTTTTGTAAATTAATTAAATCCTCGGGGTTGACGAGGCTGGGTAGTATTTAATTTTTGTAATTAAATACGACACATATTTAGTCGAACTTTTTGTTTACTTTCGATCTAGATTTCATGTACACTCCTTCGTGGAGTATAAGATCGATGATGTAAATAATTAGCTAGTCATCTCAGCTCGGAAATCCCTTAAAGATAGCTTGCGCATGGTGTAGGGAGGAGCGGACGAGGTGACGACACGACTGGAGGAGCATTGGAGACCAAGGCCATGAAAGTTGGAAAATCTAGGATTTTCTTTTTCATTATGTTAGTTATGTGCTTGTCGTGAGTGTGTTTGTTAAAATTCCTCAAATTAAATAACTAAGTGGGAGAGGGACCCTAAGGGTCCCGTGGCCTCCATTACAATCCAATAAGTGATGCGAACAAGTCTGCGTGTCGGCTCTGAGTGCCTTCCTCCCCATCGGATGGGCTTGTTTTGCGGATCACTGGGTCGGAAAAGACTATAGAAAATTATTGAAGAGTGTGTGTACTTCCCCATCGGACGACACATAATCGAAAATAATTCTCTCAGTGTCGTGTAATGATAAACACTTAGATGCGAATAATAGTATCCTCCCCATCGGAGTCACTGCTATTATTTGCAGGACCGAAGTGAATCAACTATTAATCTTATTTGTCAAAAAGTTAGGTTGACAAGATAGTAAAATTAATGGGTAAAACCTCCTCTTACGAATGTAGAGATTCGTATACGTCCACACCATCGTGGCATGCGATTTTCTCGGTGTTTAGAGGTGTTGGTTGATTTCGAAAATTTATTGTTTGAGGAATCAATTTATTTTCGAATTCTAAAGTAGTGTATGATTCTCAAGATTTTCAAAATGACCTTTAATCCCATAGCAACCATACTTAAGGAGAACAAACTTACTGGACCCAATTACATTGACTGGAAAAGAAACCTAGACATTGTCCTTACTGCTGAAGAGTATAAATATGTGCTCTTTGAGGACTGTCCTGAAAGACCTAGTGAGAACTCTAGTGAAGAGAAGAGGGAGCGCTTTAAGAAGTGGGTCAAGGCAGATGAGATGGCGCGGTGCTACATTCTGGCATCTATGTTGAATGTATTGCAACATCAGCATCAGGCCATGCCCACTGCTTATGCAATGATGCTAAACCTCAAGAAGCTCTTCGGGCACCAGGGTAGGGCCGCTAGGCAGGTTGCGATGAAGAACTTGATGACGACTACTATAGTCGAAGGGACATCCGTTAGGGATCATGTCCTAAAAATGATGTCTCACCTCAATAAAATTGAGGTACTAGGAGCACAAATCGACGGGGAAACCCAGGTGAATATTATAGTCTAGTCTCTGCCTAAGAGTTTTGAGCAGTTCCGGCTTAACTATAACATGAACAAGCATGAGTATACGTTGGGGGAACTGCTAGGAGAACTCCAATCAGCAGAGGGTCTATTTCGTTAGAGCTCACAGGCCTTGGTTACTCAGAAGGTTTCTACTTCTGTGCTGAAAGGCAGGAAGAAGAAGAAACAAGGTGCGTTCAAGAAGGCAACGGTGGCGGCATCGCAGGGACCTCGGACTGGCGTGAAGAAGCCGAAAGGCAAGTGCTTCACGTGTAAGCAAACTGGACACTGGAAGGCGAACTGCCCCCATCGTCAAGACAAAGGTATTTCTTCGTGCTTAGTCGTTGAAACATGTTTAGCGGTGCTATTTACCAGTACCTGGTGCATAGATACAGGAGCCACTGATCATGTCTGTAATACTCTGCAGGGGTTCCAGGAAATCGGACGGCTAACTGATGGGGAAATCGTGGTCTACATAGGCAATGCTACGGAGGTGGCAACAATTGCAGTAGGAGATTTTTATTTATCGTTTGAGAGAAATAAAGTATTGGTCTTGAGAGATTGCTTATATGTACCTTCTTTTAGAAAGAATTTAATTTCGATTTCTAAATTAATAAAGGATGGATATTCTATTACTTTTAATAACAGAGTTGTTATAAAGAGAAATAAAGAGATTATCTGTTCAGGTACTATGGTTGGCAATCTGTATACTCTAGAATCAAAAACTCCCACAATGCAAATAAAGGCTAATAGCTCATCATCTAACCTAAATAACAGAAAGGAACCTTCTAAAATGAACCTGACATATCTTTGACACCTTAGGCTTGGTCATATTCACCTTAGTGTCAAAAATAAGAGAATTTGAAAACATTTTCAAAAATATTTGTCAATTAATTAGTCTTTAACATCTCACCTATTCTAAGTGTCGCAATATAAGCAAGCACAGTTGCCTTATAGGTGTTTGTGAGATGCTTGAATAATTTTTTTGAATTTAATTTATAGATTGCTTGACCTTGAGTTAGATTCAAGTTTAACAATTAGTAATTTAAAAGCATATTTCAATAATTGACTTCCAGGTCTTGGCGAGACACAGAGGCCTTCTTTGGCCGTAGCCTTATTGGATCATCAACCCTTTCCTTAGACAAAGTCATTTAAAGAAAGAATACTTTTAATTTACCCTTTGAAAAACTTTTGTCTAACTAGTCTAGGATGTGGCAAGGTAGCTTCGGCTAGTTCCCTAACGTACTATCATCTCGCCCTATCCTGGTACTAGGTTAGGCAAGTATCAACCAATCTTTTTCCTATCTATCCATTCTAAATTATGCAGAAACGTAAACATGAATGACATGGCAAATATATAAGAAGAGAAAAGCGGATGCATGGACATGGCATTTATGCATGAGTCATTCAAGTCAAAATATTTTAATTAAGTTTCAAATGAAGTATCAAATTCTCGATTTGATACTGACCGTGTGAACCCATGAGTATGTCAATCCACTTTGACATATTTATTGTTATTTAGTTGGATGTTTCGGTTGGGTAGAATTTTATTAGTTTCATAATTGAAATTAATTAATTTAAATTTAGTTCGTGGATTTTGTTGAATTAAAGATTGAAATGTTAATTAATTAAGATTTAAGAATTAATGAAGATTTTAAGTTGTTAAGATTTAATTAAGGATTTAAGTTGTAAAGAGTTAGTTAAAATTTAATTTATCAAGGATTAATTAAGTTTTAAGTTATTAAGAATTAATCATAATTTAAGAATTAATTAAGATTTAAGTTATTATGATTTAATTAGTTAAGAATTAATTAAAGTTCAAATTATTAAGAATCAAGGTTACATTTTTAAGAATTAATTAATGTTTAAATTATTATAAATTAATTAAAGTTTAAATTATTACTAATTAATTAAAGTTTAAATTATTATGAATTAATTAAAGTTTAAATTGTTAAAAATTAATTAAAGTTGAAATTATTAAAAATTAATTAAGGTTGAAATTATTACAAATTAATTAAGGTTGAAAAAATTAATTAAAGTTTAAATTGTTAATAGTTTTGGGTCTGGTTGCATCATTTCTATTAATTCAAAAATATCTGAATCATCTACTATTTCTTTTTCATTTAATCTTTCAAGTTTGTCTAATACTTCTGCTTTATTTGAATTTTTGTAGACCTTATTAAATGTAGCTTTAATTCTAAGAAATTCATTTTCATTTTCATCTTCATCCTCATCTTCAGAATCATCTTCAGAAATTGTATCATTATCTTCATAATAGGTGGAATAATTTTCAGGATTATTAATTAAAGTTGTAGTATTATATTCAAAATCGATAGAATTAACTAAGAGTTGACTATTATCCTTAATATTATCTTGAGAGTTATTAGTATTATCAACACTATTTTTATCAGAATTGTCAGAAGAATTATTAATTACAATTTTATCATTATCTTTAGAATTTTCAACAATATCCAAAATATTATTTTTAGAAATGTTAGATTTATCAGTAATAATATTAATTAACATTTTATTGCTATCCTTAGAGTTATCAGAATTATTAGAAAATTTATTAATTGAAATATTATCATTAATTTCAAAAATCATAACATTAATTTTACGGATAAAAGAATTACTATTTGGTGTTTTACTATTATCTATGTTGGATCCAAGAGTAACTAATTTGTCATGCAATATACTTAACTCATTATGCAAATAATTTAATTTAGCAGGAAGATCTAATTTTTTAGGACATTGAAAATTATTGCGAAAATTAATTTTTGTTACCTCCTTTATCGTAGTCGCATTTTTCGACGTTGTGGATTGAGTCTTTTTCCAGTCTGGGCACTGGTTCTTGTAATGTCCTAGCTTTTGGCATCTGAAGCAGCGGATGTGGCTCTTGTCCCTCCGAACTCCTGGCGTTGGTACCTCCTTTGCCGTCGGTGGTGAAAATCAAATCTTACGAGTAGGACACTGGTTTTTATAGTGTCCTCTCTCCCTGCACTTAAAACATATAATATGAAATTTAAAAATGGACATAATTTAAAAAAATACTTGTATTCACCCTTGCTCCCCCTCAATTCCTGGCTTCGTTGCTCCTTCGGCTGTTAGTCTGGTGAAGAGCTTCCAGGCTCTGATACCACTTGTAGGATCGATGCCGATCGATAGAGGGGAGGGTGAATATCAACTCAAAAAATTCGTCGGAAAACTCGTCGTTTGTCTTTCTATCAGGGTTAGTATTGTTGGGACCGGGTGCATGTTGACATGGATACGTGTTCGTAATTTTAAAATTTAATTACGTGCAGCGGAAGGTTTAGCATAAATAATTTCTTAAATTATTTTAACCACGTATCTAGCATGCAACCTTAAGTTGTGGAGACATGATCATACATTTAAAATTTTGCAGAAAGTAAACTAATTTACTTAATACCAACCGTAGCGTCCCTTGGAAGCTCCGCCTCTATTCACGTCCACGCTGAGTTCTCTTCGGGATGACATCGCAAAGCCACGAGTTTCGTGCCGACAAGAACTACTAGATTCTCCAAAGGCACGACAAGAATATTAAGAGAGGGAGATGGAAAACTAACCACCAAGTATCGGAATCAAGATTCCGAGGGAAGGAAGGAGTCGCGACCCGCTTCTTCTTCTTCTTCGGCACCTTCTTGGTGGAGATGGCTCACGGCAACCCTAGGAGGTCCCTCTAGGGCCGGCGCCCACTAGAGGAGGGAGAGGGAGAGAAGGAGAGGAAGAGAGGCTTGCTACTTGATCTCTTAATTGGAATTCAAGCCTTACCTTGGTTCCTTTATATAGTAGCCTCTCCATTGCCAAGTCTCTCCTTTAACGGAATAAATTTTCATAAGAAATTTATCTTATAAATTTTCCTATGAATTATTCCGTTATGCCTTGTTTTATTATAACTAAATTTATAAAAAAAAACAAACACATCTCCCCTTTTATTATGGAATAAATTTTCACAAGAAATTTATTATATAAATTTTTCTTATCATGGAAAAATCAATTCATAATTGATTTTATAAAATAAAATAAACCAATCCTAGGTTTATTTTAATTTCCATGAAAATAAATCTCTTTATATAAATTTATTTATATAAATTTATTTATCCATAATTTTATAAAACAAATCGCGCTTGATTTATTTTATAATTCAAACCAAATAAATTGGTTTCCCTCCTTGTTGTGGCCGGCCAAACCAAAGAGGGTGGGGACCCTCTTTGGCTGGCCAAACCAAGCCGCCTCCTCGCGAATTAAACTCATTTAATTTGTCCAATAAGCCTTCAAAAGACTTAGCCATTTTAAGCTTCCGGTGCGCCTCTGATAAATTCAGATTCGACTTATTTCTCTTGATCGGAAAATCTAATTTTCAACTCGTTTTAAATCCCTCGGATTACTCGTAGTGCGTGTGACTAAATAGGCTTTCGATTTATGTTGGTCGTCTATAATTAACCAATTATAGAACGATCATGAGTGGCACCTAGTAGTACATCATGATCCCCAATTAATCGAAAGATCAACGGTTGACCTCAGAAATAATTCTGAAACCCTTCAGCAGCTATAATGAGTTGTGCCCCATTCCCTTCACCATCTTATACCCACTTGGTTCAGGACACGGTCTATGTGTGTCAGTCCCCACTAGGTTGACTACGTCACACCTAGCCCAAGTAATGTCTTTCTCATCCAACGGATTCTAATTACTCTCATGTTTCCTAGAGATTCATACTCGGAACATGTTGTGCTCTGGCCAGAGGCTTCGAGTAACAATCTGACGATAGACCTTGGGTATATATCTCCTCGCAAGGAGTGGTGAATCCTTTGTAGGCTGTTCAAACATCTTCGGGCACTTCGGCTTATACCCAACCATCCTGGGTCCACACCTCCTTAGAGATGCTTGCTTAAGATGTCAAAGTATAAGTCTCCATGACCAAGATGACTTGAACACCGCAAGTCAAAGGAACATCGCACTTAAGCTGCAGTAAGAACTTTCATTGACATATCTATATGTAGATTACCATATGAAGTCTTACAGCTAGTCACTCCAATGAACTAGTTCCCTTAACTAGCATCCATGTTTATCTCCGGACATCCCAATGTCACCAGCCAGTGAGAATCAGCTGATTAGAGAATAACCCATGCTAGTCTCAACAGAATTGATAGTGTCCGTATTTATCAATTCATCGACTAGGGACAATTTCAATACTTCACAATTGCACATGTAGAGATAATCACTAGTTGTGAATTCATCACAAATTCTCTCATGCTGTGAATTGTATTGCGGACATTCAGTAAATGAGTTCAAGATCTCAATCAAATACATGAACATGTATACTCAAATAGTGAATATTCATTTATTAAAGTAAATGATTACAATCATAAGGCGATTGCCTTAGGTCACTTCTCTCATATTACTAACAAGTATGCAGCTGAAATAATAATAAAGAAAAACAGAAGACAAGTGACATGCGGGTTTTACTTGATTTCCAACCCCCCAGGGTCAGTACATCCAAGGCCTAAGCACTCAATCGTGAGTCCACAAATGGTCTCCTTTCCAGACTTTTCGGAGGCGGAGAAACTCGTCTTATAGTTCAAGTTACAAGCACAAAAAAGTAGTAAATATGACACGTAAATAAAATGCAAACCAAACGGAAAAAGAAGCTTCGGCCAATCTGGAAGTCCGAAGTGAACACACTTCCTCCTGGAGCCTCCTTGGTCGTAGAGCTTCGCCTTGAGCACTTTTGCTTTGCACGGAACGCTTTAGCAGATGTGAAAGTTGATATTCTAGAATGAGGGGTCGAACCCCTTTATATAGCAGCTTCATGGGCGCCTGTGAGGTCTTGGCCGCCTGCCACGTGTCAGTCAAACTTCATCCGTTGCACCGAATTCACAGCAGTGATAAAACTACTTTCCCAGGTGCCTGGGAAGGTCCCAGGCACCTGGGAGCCCTCAGGCGCTTGCCAGGTGCCTGGGAGTGGGTTGCCCCAACTGGGGTGCCCAGCATCTCTTGGGCGCCTGATTCAAGTCAAGCGCCCAGGAGCTGTTTCTCAGGTTCCTTTTCTCCTGCATTTGCTCTCCTATGTTGCCTCTAACTCTAGGTACCTGCAAGACAACAAACACAAGAAAAAAACACAGATAATCTTAGTCTTAGCTTATTGGTTCTGGCTTTGGATTTCACCCGAAATCCTAGCTCGAACCGACGCCTAATGTTCCCTTTCCCGGGGAACGCGTCCTCACCTACTCCATACTAGAGAAGTTATCATTGCCAACCAAAACCTCCGGTTGGACTTTCGCTCAGCCTCCGAGAACCCGAATCTTGAGACGTCTGACTTCGACCCGTCTCTACTTCTGTTCGCAATTCCTGCTCGACTAAAGCTTTTGCCAACCGGGACCTTCGGCTGAACTTTTGCACGGCCTCCGAGAACTCGGATCTCGAGACGTCCGACCTTGACCCGTCTCTACTTCTGTCCGCCATCCTCGCTCGGCAAAGACTCCGTTGCCCGATCCTCGACCAGGACTAAGTGCTCAGTCCCCCGGACCAAGACTTCGCGCCCAGCTTTACTCACCAGGACTTAGTCCATCTAGCTTCACTCACTAGAATTTCTTCCACCTAGCTTCCCTTGCTAGGACTCAGCTTCACTCACCAGGATTTAGTTCACCTAGCTTCCCTTGCTAGGACCCAACTTCACTCACCAGGGTTTCTTTCACCAAAATCACTTCTTTGCTAGTCATCATGATCCTGACTAGACTTCCTCCAATCTTTAAGTAAATATAATCTCACATCTCAAGTCCGGTGTGGTTTAGTCCCTTGGTCAAACTGACCAACCCTGGGTTCTGCTCATTCTGCCAAACATTAGATCCTGTTTAGCTAACCCTTTGTCAACCTAATCAAACTTGGGTTTACCCTACCAAATATAAGGTCATGTTTGGTTTAACCCTTGATCACTTTGACTACCCTTAAGTTGTCTAACATTGTCACTAACTTTAGTATATTGTCAAACATCAAAACACTAGAGGATGACTGTTCATCACTGATGCATTTTGCACTAACAGAAATAATATCTTGCTTCTTACTCTTCCAAGATATAAGTAAATCTCCAAGAAAAACACAAAAGTCGGTGGTGGACTTACGATCCGTAGAGTCACTTGCTCAATCAGCATCAGAGTATATACATAACTCTAACGAGGAAGTTGAAGGGAATAAGAGACTCTGAAACTGAGTTCCCCGAAGATACCAGAGAATACGAAGAACAGCAGCTCAATGAACTATAATAGGTGCAGCGACAAACCGACTAACCATATGCACAACATGCCCAATATCAGGACGAGTCACAGTGAGATAAATCAAGCTTCTCACAATTGTACAATAGTGGCTAGGATCTGACAAAGGAGAATCATTTGATAGAGAGTACTTAGCATTAGTTTCAAAGGGAGTATCAACTACCCTATTGTCAATGAGACACACACGCTCAAATAGATCAGCTATATATTTTGACTGAGACAAGAGATAACTTTTTGGAGAAAAGGTGATCTCGATCCATAGAAAATAGTGTAGTAAACTCGAGTCTTTCATGTTGAGGCAATCTATGGTTCGTGGAACCATGTATTTTGATGTTTGGGCAAAAGGTTTAATTTAGGTTTGCTCTTGTATTTGATATGTATATTTGAGTGTGCAAGTTCTGTAGGATACACATATGACTTAGCTTGACGGCATCGGGTCCGGTGAAGGGTGGTGCATCTGAGGGACCATGGATAAGGCAGCAAAGATGAACTATGGGAAATGCACTTTAAGACATACGTGAAGGATGATATGTAAAGATGAGCTGTGGACTTGTATGCATCCGAGGGATGAGAGCCAAAGCGAAGAAGGCTTGAAGGCAAGAGTCAAGAATGTAAAGAAAAGTCAAGTGAGTCGTGAGGGTCCGAGTGTGAGAGAATTATACTCGGCAAAGGGAAACCCTAAGTTTAGGATTTTACCAGTAGACTGGTGTGGGATCAGTCGACTGATAGAGGTTATAGAAAGATCAGTTGACTGATCTTTTGTGCAGTCAACTGGTGTCGGCCGAATTCGAACGTTAGGTTGTAATATTCAAATTTGACAGCTGGCAGTCGACTAGTGTTGGCACTAGTCGACTGGCAACGGTTGGATTAACAATGAGCTTTATTTAAGAGAGCTCTGTTTGCTTGAGTAAGGTTGACGAAATTGGTCTTGGTTAAAGACCAATTAGTAGTCTAAGTACTCAGAGTTCTTATGTAAGTTTGTGATGAGGTTTCTTCACCCACAAGGAGCTACGCGAGCTAGCCGGAGTTTTTTCGGGGAATCATCCACCTACGGATCGGGATTGCCCACCTTATGAACAACCATGGAGTAGGACAACTTTGATTACTAGAAGTTGCAGGTGAAGACTTGGTTTGATATGGATTAGGAAATGATGATAGCCATTAAAGAACCATTCGAAGCCCCAAAAGACAAGTATGGAAAGAAGCTCCGACAATGATATTGGACCAAAGAGCAATAATCACAACCAAAGACAAATAAGAAGGTAATTTCAATTCTAATTAATGTTTTGCCTAATGATGTGATTAGTCGTGTAGGTGAATGAAGAATACTCATGAGCTATGGAGTAAGATGATAGCTCTTCACGAAAATCCTACGCAAGCTCAAGAAGTAGAGGAGCCTAAGGAGATGGGCTTAATGGTCCAAGAGGAGGAGAAAGACCAATCGGATGAGGAGATAAGTTCAACACCCGAGGAGGAGAAAGAAGAAGAAACATCATCCACCTCCTCAAGTGAAGTGGCACAAGAAGATGAGGGATCATCCACTTCATGAAAGGTTGAAGAACAAGTCAACCTACCTAGCACCTCCACCAAAGCAAAATTAAAAGATCACATCATTTTCTTTAGATGCAATGAATATGGACACTACAAGGAAAAGTGCCCATTGAGTTAGAAGAAGATAAACCCTAAACTCAAGTCAATTCCATTAAAATCTAACATGAGTTATGTAGGATCGGTGCCGGTCGATAGAGGGGGGGTGAATATCGACTCGACTTTTAGTCGAAATTTCATTGGGAAACTTTGTTTGTCTTTCTATCAGAGTTAGTACACAGCGGAAAATAGAATAAAAGAAAGACAACAGAACACGCGAGATTTACTTGGTTCCTAACCCCCCAGGGTCAGTACATCCAAGATCTAAGCACTCAACGTGAGTCCACTAGTGGTCTCCTTTCCGGACTTTCCGGAGGCGGAGAAACCCGTCTTACAGTTTGAATTACAAACAAAAAATAAATAAATTCAATTCGTAAATAAAAAGCAAACAAAAAAAAACTCGGCCAACTCTGTGTTGGATCTTGTACGTTGCTAGAGGGGGGTGAATAGCAAATCTTCAAACTCTTTCTTCCTACACGGTTAGTTGTGTAAGCGGAATATACAATAAAACAAAACTAACAATGTAAAGAGCAATGCTAACAGTAATATTTACTTGGTATCCACCCCTAAGGGTGACTAATCCAAGAATTCGTCGGTGGATCACTCCCCGGATAACCTCCGGCTAGCCCTTGTCGCTCCTTGTGGGTGGAGAAACCTTACCACAACACCTTGACAAGACCTGAGCACCAAGACTACTATTTTGCCTTCAACCAAGACAAAATTCGTCAGAGAGCCCGGCCAAAACGAAGCCCTCTTAAATAGGACTTACCTTCTGTTTGGCCGCCACCAGTCGACTGCCCCCACTCAAATTCGACCGTTGGTACCCAACGTTTGAATTCTGAGTGCCACCAGTCAACTGCTCCTGGGGCAGTCGACTGGTCCAGGGTCAACTCCCTTTCTGTGAGTTTTATCAGTCGACTGCCATAATGGCAGTCGACTGCCCCACTCACACACCTAGGGTTTTCCTTCCCGAGTACACTTCTCTCAGCACTCGAACCCCTAGGATTTCCCGAGTACAATCACACAGCACTCGTACCCTCACGACTCGACTGACTCCTCATCCGCAGCCTCGACTATCACCTTCGCGCCCTCTTCATCTTCGGCTCCCGTCCCTCGGATGCACGCAAGCCTCCAGCTTGCCTCCATGTCATCCTTCACGCATGCCTCGAAGTCCGCACCCCTCAACTCATTGTCCCTGCTCTCCAAGGACCCTCAAGTTCACACACAAGCCCGCGTCTTGTCTCCATGCCACCCTTCACCATACTGAGGTCGTCCAGCTAAGTCCATATGTGTAAACCTGCAATCCTGCACACTCAATTACACATATTAAATACACAAGGATAAACCTAACTTAAACCCTTTGCCCAAATATCAAAACTCATGATCACTCCGGATCACAGATTGCCTCAACAATCTCTTCCTTTTTGATATTTGGCAATACGTTTAAGTTAGGAAAAATAAATAGTAATATATAGCAAAAACAATGCTAAACAAACAACTGGACTTACGTTGCCAAAACTCCACCTTAGACTTACACCGCCAATGCATATGCAATGCATGGATCCTATCCCAAGACATCCCACACCTAACCCTCCAAGTTAGGAATTTTCACACCTAACTCTCCAGGTTAGGACTTTTCACACCTAACTCTTCAGGTTAGGACTTTTCACACCTAACCCTCCAAGTTAGGACTTTTCCACACCTAACCCTCCAAGTTAGAAATTTTCCCATACCTAACTTCCCAAGTTAGGAATTTCCACACCTAACTTCCCAAAGTTAGGAATTTTCACCAAAACGGGCTTTTTAAAGTTTTTCCAAAGCTCCCCCTATATTAGACTTACAAAGGCTTTTTAAGAACCTCTCCAAAGTTCCACTTACGCCAAGAATGGAGCAACCATGCTCCCCCTTAATCTTAGCTCCCCCTAAACCTAGGGTTTCTTGGAAAGGTGTGTTTGGTTTCCCAAATTAAACCAACACTTCTCCCCCTTTGCCATACATCAAAAAGACCCCAACAATATCCCAATTATTGGTTCTTTTAATCCCCAATGATCCTAAACACAGTGTACTAACTCTCCATTCACTTGTTTTCCACCATTTGGACACCAAACCAGCTGTTGATACACAAATCAACCCTGGCCAGTTGACTGCCCCCAGATCAGTCGACTGATACTCTGAAAATCAATTTTTCAGGCCACATTCAGAAATGCGCCAGAAATTCCACAACTCTCCAAAAATTCCCAAATTTTGTGGAGAAGTTTGTGGTACCCATATCTACTTGGGAAAAATACATTTTACTATGTATCTATCACCATTCCCAAGTTTGACACAAAATCCAAAATTTTTCTATGAAAATTAAGGCAACTAGGAGGCAACCTTCCCCTTAACCTATGTCTTCTCCCAATTTTCATTTTACCTAGTTGAAGTTCTACCCAACTTAACACCATAACTCAAATTAGGTTCTACCCAACCTAACAACCAAGTTCTTCTCCCTTGGACACCATTAAAAGATTGCCCCCAAGCAACCTTATCCCTAGTGCCAAAAAGAACTCAATAAAACCTTGAACAATCTAAAGATTTGCAAACACACTTGTTAGGATATACCCTATCCTAGAAAAATGTGATTCTATGAAGATATCAAGTGTGCTTGACTCTTGGTACATTCTCTAATTTCCTCAAAGGTTTGACATTTTGTATCAACTTTGAATTCTATTTATGATTCCTTGTGTTTGTCAATTCTAACCATCATCAATTTACACAAGGAATTGTCCTCAATTCTTTCCTTTTCCATTTCTTAATCCTAGATTTATATGGGAAACTTATTAATCTTCCTTGATTTATCCATATGGCCTTATTTCATACAATTACCATTAAAACATGAGGCAAACCTTTATTCAAGGATCATAATCAAGGATCTTAATTTTAGGTCATATCCTATTATCCAATATGTCATTCCTCTCTAACCCTAATGGATCAGTCGACTGCCCCCCCCCCCCCCCCCCCCCCCCAAAACTCACAAAATGTTTCTAGGTTGAGATCAGTCGACTGCCCCCCAGGGCAGTCGACTGATACCTGAATTTCAAGTTTTTCAGCCCAATTTCAGTAATGCCTAAATAATTCCACAAATCTCTAAAAAATCTGAAATTTCATGGAGAGATTTATGGACCCTAAGTCTACTTGGGAAAAATATGTTTTCAGACAAATGTACTCCAAATCTTAAGATTGGTACGAAATTCTAATTTCTCTAAATTGTATCATTGAAATTTCTCCCAAAAGTTCTAATTTTGACTTCTTCTTGATGCCTCTTCCCATACTCAATCACATTACATTCTTGGCACCAAGTTATATGACATTTACATTTTAAAACTAATTTCTCTCAATTATAATCCCATTTTTCATCTTTTCTCCATAATTTTCCTCTTAATGTACAAATTCTCTAGGATTAAGACTTACTCAAGTCTTTCAATCCTTTTGGCACATTTCATCTAATTTCCTAGGAGAAAACCTCTTGAGATCCATTTACCATGGATCCCAAAGGCTCCTAGAGCTCCCCCTTGAGCTCTTAGCCCTAGCCACCTCCCTAGGTGACTCAATCCACACTAGGCCACACCGGTGAGCCCCCCGGTGATTCTTGGTCTACAAACCTAACCTTCTTAACCTTGGACACCTTGTCCTTGGTTAAGTCACTCTTTTTCCCTTTAAATGGCACTCCCTTGCCATTTTTGGATTTCTCCTTCTTGCCATAATTGTATGCTTCCCCAACATACTTCTTTTTGTTGGCATTGGAGACTCTAGACTAATATCCTAAACCCAATCTATCATAGTTGGGTTTTATACTACCCAACACCATGTCTAAACCCTTTGATCCAACCGTGAATCTTTCTAGGGTCTTTTCCAATATATCAAGTCTTGCCCTCAAGGCTTGATTTTCCCTTTCTAAGCCTTTAACCTTGGTGTCCACATGCCCACTTTGGACATTCTTAGACCTATCCTCCTTTCTGGGCACATTCCTTCCCTTTTTGGGATTAATGCCTTGATCCTTATGTACAAAGATCTTAGGTCTATCATGATGCATGTTTTTCCTAGGATTTTGATCTACCTTGTTACTCCTAGTCCTATCATTGTATCTAAATCCAAAATTATGCACAAGTAAGCACTTTTCATGATTTCTAGCATGTATGGATGAATAATTAACTCTATTTTTATCATGCATAGAGGAACTTGAATTTAAATTATATTTTAACTTAAGGTTAGGAATTACCTCCTTTACCCTTGTAGTCTCTCCTTGTTGTGTGCTTCTTCTCTTTTTTCTTTCCTCCTTCTCCCATCTTCTTAAATGCTCCATTTTCTTGATTTCACCTTTCTTTGGGCACTTGGTGTGATAGTGTCCTAGCTCTCCACATGTGAAGCATCTAATCTTCGTCCTTTTAGCTTAGGCTTCTTCATTCCTACACCCCATATTAGATTTAAAAGGAATTGAAATTGGTTTAGGGATTACCTCCTTTTTCTTACCCTTTGGACACTTATCTTTGTAGTGTCCCTTTTCGTTGCAACCAAAGCATATAATATGCTCCTTTCTCTTTGCTTTGGTGGAGGTGAAACCTAGGTTGACTTGTTCTTCAACCTTGGATGAAGTGGATGCTTCCTCTCGTTCCGGTATAAATGAGGGTCTCTGTAACGCCCGCCTTTTCACATACACCCACACCTCGTGGTGTGGCGAGGGAGGCGGCGTTACGCTAAACATACATGTACTTAGACATTATCTTAATGCAGTGGAATCATTTTTTTTTTCTAACATGCTTATAGTCATGCAACTAACACATGGAACATTCATCATATCATAACTTAACCATTTCATAACTTTATTCATAATCATCGTAAGCAATATGTACTTATCCATAAAGGTAGCATCATAAGTCTTAAGTTATCTATTAATCATAACCATAAAACGTAACACAAGAATCTTCTGCCAAGTCACCGTCACACACACACATGCTTCTGCCTCCCCTGCGGCTTCCCTTAATAGCTTCTTGGTTGATCTGCGGTACGAGGAAAGTAAAACTATAAGCACATAGGCTTAGTAAAAACCCTTTCCTACTCACTAAACCATACGTCACGTAAACATAACATATCAAACATCCGACATAACATAACTTCAAGCATAAACATAAGCATTGTCATACATGGCATAAATGAACATACATGAACATAGCTTAGCATATATCAAGCGATGTATACATGACATAAAGCATACCTACATGAACATGAAACATGCTTATACATGGCATAACATGAGACTTACTTATACATGGCATACTTCTTAGCATTCATGTACATAATGCATACTTATACATGACATGAATCGTAGCATACTTAAACATAATGCAATACTTATACATGATATACAACATGAGCATAAATACAAGCATAAAATATACTTACCTTGGCGCGATGCATAACATAGATGTATGAATGAGTCTAATGCATTTACTACATAAGGATGCTTAGTTTTGAAATTATACTTTTCAATGCTTAACATAACATCATTGGGGTCCCCTGGCTTGTACCACATACATACTTCTTAGCGCGCATCCCTAAATAAATACGAGGTAGCTAGCCTCGACCTACTAGGGTAAGGACAGCATAGTCGGTAGTCCTCGAACCGGGGCGTTCTTAAGGTGCCCATCCCTGTTGCACAGCTTCGGTAGTGCCAGAACCGTGGACAGCATAGTCGGTAGTCCAGAACCGGGGCGTTCTTAAGGTACCCATCCCTTGGACCCTTCGGTCCGGTACAAGCCTTATGCATGAAAATAAACATGCATGCTTCATTTTCATAATTGTCATTCATGCTTATCATTCATACTTATTTCTTATCATCGTTATGCCTTCATCATTCATACTTATCATTCATACTTATCATTAAGGCATAACCATTATCTTTATTCATGCTTATTATTCTTCGTTCATAACATAGAACATACCTACATAATCATGTTTCTAGTCATAATCTTATTCGAGTTCATCAAATTTGCATGTTCATGATACATGATAACCATACACCTCATACATGATACGTTTCATCTGACATACATCATCCTAGCATTCATCATAAAACATGGATGACCAGCTACATATAGACCTCACACATACCACTAGGGTTCATAGCATTTATCATAAAACATATATATATCTTTATGAATCGTAAATCCATTATAATCATTTATCAATATTCATGCATCATTATATTTATCATAATCTACTTCTACATCAATTACATGTATTTCATGGCATATAACTTAAATATTCATGATTTAAACATAACTTAACATCAAGCACATAAAGTCATGTTATATAACACATCAACTAGGATTCTAACAATATAACGATCCTTACATCATGCTCAATCATATACTAGTATCATAGTAACTTATAAACATTCATTCTTGAAACTTTAACCCAACCAAACCCCAAGCTTGGGGTCTTGGCCGAAAGCCCTAAGGACCAAGGTCCATGGAGAAATTTACCTAAATTATGATTAACATTCCTTCCCATACATATCATGTCATGGAACCTCATTTGAACCCTTGATTAGACTTAACAATAAGTCTTTGGCCTAAAACCCAAGTTGGCCGAAAACCCTAGAAGGGTAACAAGCCCATGTAAGAGTTCATTTAACACCATTCTCACTCATAAGGTATCATAAAAATCATATTAATCATGCATGGAAGGGTTGGAGTTTCCCCTAGCCTCTTGACCTTGGTGTGGCCGAAACTTGTAAGGGTATCCTCCCCTAGAAAAATTCATGTAAGTCC
The DNA here is from genome assembly GCA_024364735.1 of Boesenbergia rotunda. Classification (NCBI taxonomy): domain Eukaryota; kingdom Viridiplantae; phylum Streptophyta; class Magnoliopsida; order Zingiberales; family Zingiberaceae; genus Boesenbergia; species Boesenbergia rotunda. The sequence continues at coordinate 190,655 of JAGFNQ010004109.1, read as the reverse complement.
CTATTTTCTTCCATACTATATCATAGTAAGACCCATTAAGCATTCTTGAGGGATTAAAATTAATCCCTAGCCTCACACTATAGGTGGCCGAACCCTAGAAGGGTTTTAGGGCCTCCAAAATTTCTCTAAATCTCAATCCATGCCTTACATATTATCATGAAACATTTAAGAGCACAAAAAGGAATTTACATCATCCCTAGGTTTAATCCAAAGGTCTTGGCCGAAAGTTCCATAAGCCCAACTCATGAATTTTCTTTCCAACATGTCATGTAAACAATATCTAAATCTTATCCAACATCAAGAACAATCATACCACAGGTGAGAAGGTTTTACCTTCCTTGATCTTGCTTACAAACTTCGAATAAAAGTTAACAAGAGAACCTTCTTCTCTCTAAACTTTACTTAGTCCTTGTGTCCTTGTAGGGGCTTTAGATCTTCAAGATGGGGTCCTTGGTGGAACTTTTCTCAAGGGAAAGGGAACCTTGAAATTTCGGCCAAAGCAAGGAGGAGGAAGAAGAAAGGAAGAAGAGAAGGGAAGTTGTAACTACCTCTCTTATTTATACTTTTCTCTTGAAGAGACATGTCTCTTCACTATTACACGCTTAACAAGCATGTTTCTTATTCTCTCAATAAGAAATAATGCTTGGTGTAGTGGTTAAGACATGGAGAGTGCAACTAGAAGGTTCAAGGTTCAATCCTTGCTTCCTCCCTTCTACCTCTTCTTTTTATCACAATTTGCACTAATCCATATCAAAGCCCTTTAAGCCAAGCCTATCATGAAATTTCATAATATTAATAATATTTCATGAATTCATATTATTTCATAATACTAATAATATTTCATGAATTCATAATATTTCATAATATTAATAATATTTCATGAATTCATATTATTTCATAATACTAATAATATTTCATGAATTCATAATATTTCATAATATTAATAATATTTCATGAATTCATATTATTTCATAATACTAATAATATTTTATGAATTCATAATATTTCATAATATTAATAATATTTCATGAATTCATATTATTTCATAATACTAATAATATTTCATGAATTCATAATATTTCATAATATTAATAATATTTCATGAATTCATATCATTTCATAATATTAATAATATTTCATGAATTCATATTATTTCATAATACTAATAATATTTCATGAATTCATAATATTTTATAATATTAATAATATTTCATGAATTCATATTATTTCATAATACTAATAATATTTCATAATGAATTCACAATATTATTCATGGTGAAATTTTGGGGTGTTACAATCCTACACATCTTATAAAAAGTTCGTCCCGAACTTTAAACAATTCCCAGGTACTCAAATCGTAAAATTGGGGTGTTACAGTCTCTCCTCTCTCTCAATCCTTGAGGTGGTGACCTCCTCCTCTTCCCTTGATGATGTTGATGATCTCTCACTCTCTCTCTCACTTAAAGATGTAGATGATTCAATTCTCTCCTCTTCTTGAATCATGGAGCATACTTCATCGGGATCTTCTATTAGTTGGACTCGTGTAGGATTTTCATGGAATTCGACCACCTTTTTCCATAGCTCATGTACATTTGAATATTTTCCTACACCACTCAAGACATTGTTAGGCAAAATATTAATCAATACATCAATTACCTTTTCGTTCGCCTTGGATTGGTTTTGTTGTTCTTGATTCCAGTATCTAGGTCTAAGCTGTTGAGGCAATCGACCCTTAAATGATTGAAAGATCATGGTTTTGATGTGTGTGTGTGAATATGTTTAAGGTTAGAGTATTATGTTGTATCTGATATGTGTGATTGAGTTTGCAGGACTTGGATAATCACACATGGTGGACATATCCGAGGGACGAGAGCCGAGGGAGAAGGACTCTAAGGGCAAGTTGGGAAGTGGACTTCAAGGGCACACGTGAAGGGTGGCATGGAGGCAAGCCAAGGAAGGCTTGTGTGCGCATCCGAGGGACGAGAGCCAGAGGAAGATGACTTCAAGGGGCGAGCCAAGGAGTGAACCTGAAGGCATACGTGAAGGACTATGTGGAGATTGGCTGGGAGTGAGTGGGCAGTCGACTGGCCAGAGGGCAGTCGACTGCCAAAACTCACAGAAGGTTTTCAGCCTTCTACCAGTCGACTGCCCCAGGTGCAGTTGACTGGTAACACCCTGAAAACTCTGTAAAGTGGAAGATCACCACTGTAAAAGTTTCTCCACATAAAGGAGAATTTTTCATAGTGGAAGTGGTATACGGCGTGGATCCTTGGATTAGTCACCCATCTGGGTGGATACCAAGTAAATTTTCATTGTTAGCATTGTTATTATTTTCTTTTACATATTATTGTTTCCGCTGCGCTAACAAACTTGTAGAGAAACGACCGAAAAAAGTGCTATTCACCCCCCTCTAGCATGCCACATCGATCCATCAGTTGGTATCAAAGCCGGTTCGTTTCGGAAGAACTCACCGTCAACCGGAGCAAGTAAAATGGTGTTTCAAGAGGGATACTCTACTGCACAACCACCCTTCTTCGACGGGAACGACTTCGCGTACTGGAAAGGTAGGATGCAATATTACCTTATGAACGATATTGAGAATTGGATTAGTATTGCAGATGGTTTCGAGGCACTCGTCGATGAAAGAGGGGAACCGACACCGATGAGATCCTAGTCGAAGGAGGTAATGAAGAGGGCGTAGTCCAATGCCAAGGCCACGACCACACTACAGTGCGGGCTCTCAAAGGAGCAACTGAACAAGGTGGGGCCATTCAAGAGCGCAAAGGAACTGTGGGACAAATTGGTGGAATTGAACGAAGGGTCAAACGAATCCAGAAGAGCAAAGAAGGACTTGCTCGTGGCCCAACTTCAATCCCTCTCCATGAAGAGCAATGAGACTGTCAGCCAGCTGCATGGGAGGGTGAAGGAGGTAATCAATGAGCTCCACGTGATTGGAGAAAAGATCGAGAACCAGGACATCGTCAGGTATGTTCTACAAGCCTTCCCAAGAACCACCTTGTGGGCATCCATGGTTGATGCATACAAGGTATCAAAGGATTTGTCCATAGTTAAATTAGATGATTTATTCTGTGAATTTGAACTGCACGAGCAAGCTAACGTCTTGGCCAAAGAGAAGGGTATTGCCTTTATTGCAGAAAAGGAGAAGAAGAAGAGGAAGGAGAAGAAGAATGTGGTCTACTCTTCCTCATCCGATTCAGATGAATCCAGCGCCTCCATGGACAACAACCAAGAGGCATTCATGGTAAGAAAGATGCGTAAGACTTTCAGAAATTTTTCTAACAAATCATATGCTAGGAAAGGGTCCAAAGGCAAGGGTAAAGCCAAGGACATCATATGCTACAACTGCCACCAAGAGAGACACATGAAGAACGAGTGCCCCCAACTGAAGAGAAGAGATGACAAGAAGGAGGAGAAGAAGAAATGTAACACCCGCTTTTTTTTCCATAAGCGGCGTTACGCTAAACATACATGTGCATATAAAACATCTTAATGCAGCGGAATAACTAGTACTTACATCATATACACATGTCTGGGTTATCTTTCATGGACATGGGGACATTATACTTAACATATTACCAGCATACCTAGCATCATGATATCAACTTTCCATAACTTATTCATAAGCATTTCAGGTAACATATTACCAGTATGCATGGCATCATGATATCAACTTTTCATAACTTATTCATAAACATTTCAGGTAGTAAGTAGTTTGATCATAACTTCATGAATAGTAGGTTGTTTCTTAGGCATAACTATCATAAGCCGAGCATAAACCAAAACAAGCATAGTCAAATTCACAAAACATGCAATAAGTGAAATGAGAGAGTTTCTTGGCCACGTCACTACTACACACACCCATTCTTGCCCTCCTGCTGCTTCCTTATTGTCCCATTGCGTGATCTGCGGTATAAGGAAAATAAGACTATAAGCACACAGGCTTAGTAAGACTCTTTCCTCCTCACAAAATCCATACGTCGTATAAACATGCACATAATGCTTCAATCCTACATATCATAGCATACTTTCTATCATGAACATCTACACCACTATGCCATCATCGTTTTAGCATAAACATAGATAAAATTATGACATCATAATCTAGCATGAACATGAATAGAATCATGGCATTATCATCTAGCATGAACATAAATAAAATCATGGCATTATCATCTAGCATGAACATAAATAAAAATCATGGCATTATCATCTAGCATGGGCATAAATAAAATCATGACATTTTCATCTAGCATGGACATAAATAAAATCATGGCATTTTCATCTAGCATGGACATAAATAAAAATCATTTGCATAAACATACTTTGCATAAGCATACTTATCATAACCATAGTGCATAACATGGATGGATGCATGAGCAAATGCATATACCATAGGGATGCTTAGTTTGAAATCATACTTTTAAATACTTAAACATAATCATAACATTCATTGGGGCCCTGGCTTGTACCACATTCATACATCATATGCGCGCATCCCTAAGTAAATACGAGGTAGCTAATCTCGACCTACTAGGGTAAGGATAGCTTCATCGGTAGTCCCGAACCGTAAGGACAGCTTCATCGGTAGTCCCGAACCGTAAGGACAGCTTCATCGGTAGTCCCGAACCGTGGACAGCTTCATCGGTAGTCCAGAACCGTGGACCTTACTTAGGTCCGATACAAGCCCATTCATAAAATAAAATACTTTCACATGCTTCTTCATTCATAAACATTCATAGCATATTCATTCATTCATCGTGCTTAACATCATCGTTATGCCTTGAAGGCATGAACCTTATCTTCATTCATCATTTTCATTCCATATCATCGTTATGCCTCGAAGGCATAAACTTTAACTTCATTCATCATTTTCATTCTTAAACATGGCATACGTACATGTCATTCATAAAGCATGACATACATACAAACTATTCATAAAGCATGGCATACATACATATCATTCATAAAGCATGGCATACCTACATATCAATCATAAAACATGGCATACATACATATCATTCATAAGACATGGCATACATACTTATTATTCATAGATCATGGCACATGTCTAAACATTTATAAATCATCATCACAAGTGACCTAACATATAATTCATGACACATAAGTTAGAGTTTCAATTGGCATAAAAATTCTTCCAACATACTTAAACATCTACATACATCATAGTACCCTATAAACAAGCATCATTGTGGCCTTAACCCAACCCAAACCCTAATTCTTGGGAGTTGGCCGAATGGTTCCATAGCATGAGGCTCCATCACTCACTCAATAGGAAGGGTTCCATGAGTAAAAGAACATTCATACATCACATACAAGACCTTAGGGAGCCATCAAACCCCATGATTGAAGTTAACCCTAAGCCCTAGCCCTACCTTGGGACCTTGGCCGAAACCCTAATGGGTCACCATCACATGAATAAATTCATAAAATTACAAATTGACATCCTACACCTTACACATACTTCAATAGGAAAACATTTGCACCCTTGTTTGGAGTTAACCTTAAGCCCTAGCCCTACCTTGGGACCTTGGCCGAAACCCTAATGGGTCACCATCACATGAATAAACTCATAAAGTTACAAATTTACATCCTATATCTTACATATACTTCCATAGGAAAACATTTGAACCCTTGCTTGGAGTTAACCCTAACCCCTTGCCCTAAATCCCATCTTGGCCGAAAGTTTCTAGGGCCTTAAATCATGTAAAAACTTTCACATAACCCTTATTAACATCTCTTACCACATAAGAAAACATAAGGAACAATATTAAAGAGTTGGATCCAAACCAAACCATAGAAACCTATGGTGGCCGAAACCATTAGTAGCCCTAACTTTGGTGTTTCTTCATATATGGTTCCAACAATTTCTTGTATCATGAAAATAACTCAAAAACCATTATACCACAGGTGAAGGAGTCTTACCTTGGGTTACCTCGGTTTTTAGACCTTAAAAAGGGAAGATGATGAAGACTTGGTTGTCCCTTGATCACCCTTAACCCTTGTAGCCTTGTAGATGACCCTTAGCTCTTGAAGATTAAGCCCTCTTGTGAAGTTCTCCAAAGGAAAACTCTCCTTGAAGTTTTCGGCTAGAGTGAGGGAGAAGGAAGAAGAAAGGTGGAATTGATGAAGGGAAGAAAGAAACTCCCAAACCCCCTCTTTATAACTCATTAAGGAGGACAAGTGAAGAGTCATGGTTGATGACTCTTCATTTTTCCTAAGCCTTAACCATAATCCACTTCATTTCCTTATAGCACTCCCTTGCTAGGTGAATTGGTTAGAGCATGCATGGTTGTACAAGAGGTCCAAGGTTCAATCCTTGGTGCATGCACTAATTTTCCATTTTATTTTTATTTTTATTTTTCTAATATTTCGAAAATCTCCTAAAAATTCCCCCATAATTATGTTAATATTTCTCCTTAACGTCCCTTTATATTTCTATAAATTTTTCCTAAAATTCACCAATACTCATGGTACTAGAAAGCCCATATAAGGCCCATTAGTGTCTATTTCCCCAATTTAAATGGAAAAATATAGATTTCTAGATTAAAATTCATGTTAATATCTCTTGGTCCCTCGGAAAATTATCTAGACATGCTTAATATTTTAAAGAATATTAAGAAAATTTTCCGGGTCGTTACAAGAAATGTGACAAGAAGTAGTTGAAGGGAAAGGAGAAGGGTGCCACCAACCTAAAGGCGACGTGGGATGATCCATCATCCTCGGAGGAGGAAGAAGAACAAGTCTCACACTTTGCTCTCATGGCGATGGATCACTCAGATTCATCAGATGATGAAAGGAGTTCAAGCAGTGAAGATGAGAGCACCTCTTCATCATTATCCGAGTCAGAAGCTTCGGTAAGTGAGGTATACCACTTACCCCCCTCTACATTAGTTAAGATCATTTCTAGCACTAACATGGACTTAGCTAAAGCTAGAAGTAAGATTAAGGATCTAAAAGATGAGATTGTCATGCTTAGAGTAGAATCTACTAAACTTAAGGAAGAATTACATGCTAGTTCTCTTACATCACATGCTTCATGTCATGAAACTGAAAATAGGGAACTAAGAAAAAAGGTAGATGACCTCACAAAGGCACTTAGGAAATTCCAAGTAGGCTCTAGTACCCTAGATATGATAATTAACAGTCAAAGGATCATTTATAACAAGGTCGGTTTGGGATATAGGCCAAAGACAAAGGAAGTGGCTTTTGTCTCACTCATGGGTAGGATTGGTGCTTCTAGGAGACAAGGGGCTAAGGGAAACACCAATAGGGCATGGGTACCTAAAAGATTTTTAAATGATGCTTATGGATCAAAAATTTGGGTACCAAAAGAGTATGTTTTTCATGTTGTATAAGTAAAGGTGAAGGAGGCCTCAACAATGTGGATAGTAGATAGTAGATGCTCAAGACATATGACCGGAGATGTGAGCGAGTTCGCTACTATTAGCTACTTAAGAGAAGGGACGGTCTCCTTTGGAAATAGTGGCAAATTGAGAATTATTGGTAGGGGCACCATTGAGGTATCTCCCACAATTTCTATACATAAGGTACTCCTAATTAAAGATATGAAGTTTAACTTACTTAGTGTGAGTCAGCTATGTGATGCAGGCTTTAGAGTTGAATTCCATGATAACAAGTGTTTAATTAGACATAATGAATCAAATAATGTTATATTTGAAGGGTTTAGAGAGGCAAACTTGTATTATATTGATCTTGCTTATGCTACTAACAATTTGGCTAAGTGTTTCATGTCTAAAGAAGAAGAAGGGTGGTTGTGGCACCGGAGGCTTGGACATGTCAACATGAGAAGCATTGCAAGAGTAGCCAAGGAAGAGTTGGTGAAGGGGCTACCTATGATCAAGTACGAGAAGACCAAATTGTGTGATGCATGCCAAAAGGGTAAGCAATCAAAATCATCACACAAAGGTAAAACTCTAACCACTACTACATTACCATTAGAGTTATTACATATTGATTTATTTGATTGTCATAGTACTCCCTCACTTGTAGGGAGTAAATATTGTTTAGTGATAGTAGATGACTTTTCTAGGTTTACATGGGTTTACTTTATGAAACATAAGGATGATACTCTAGAACTCCTCATAGGATTTAGTAAAAGGGTAAAAAACGAAAAACACCTCAAAATTAACCGAATTAGAAGTGACCACGGTGGGGAGTTCCAAAATTCAAGTTTCACACAATTTTGTGTAGAAAATGGGTACAAGCATGAATTTTCATGCCCAAGGACTCCTCAACAAAATGGGGTAGTTGAAAGGAGAAATCGAGCCCTACAAGAAGTTGCTAGGACTATGCTTAATGCATATTCCATTCCTAGCTATTTTTGGGTCGAAGCGGTTAACACTACTTGCTATATTCAAAATCGGGTTTTGGTACATAGGTTCCTAGGAAAAACACCATTTGAATTATGGAATGGAAGAGTACCACAAGTTCATTACTTTAGGGTCTTTGGATGTAAAGTGTATATCTTAAATACCAAAGATGACCTAAGGAAGTTTGAGTCAAAAGCCGATGAAGGAATTCTAGTAGGGTACTCATTAACTAGTAGGGGTTATAGAGTTTACAACAAGAGGACAAAAGTAATTAAGGAGTCCTCAAATGTTAAATTTGATGAATCAACAAATACTTACCCTAGAAAAGCCTCAATTGATAAGGATATGGAAGAAGTCCAACCTCTTGCCCAAAGAATCCAAGACCTACATTTGGAGAGCAATGATTAAGGGGGAGTAAGAAGTACCCTAGAGGATGAGGAAGAAGTAGTAAATGAACCCACAACCTCTAGGCCCTTGAGACATCACCAAGATCACCCTATTGACCAAATAGTGGGTGATGTCACTCAAGGAGTAAGGACTAGGTCCTATTTTAGGGATCAAACTAGTCAAATAGCTCTAATCTCTCAATTAGAACCTAAGTCTATTGATGAAGCATTGGGAGATGTGGATTGGGTTTTAGCCATGCAAGAAGAGCTAAATAAATTTGAAAGGAGTGAGGTTTGGGAGTTGGTTCCTAGGCCTAATGATTGTACCATTGTAACCACAAGATGGGTCTTTAGGAACAAGCTAGATGACCAAGGTAAAATTACTAGGAACAAGGCTAGATTGGTAGCTAGGGGGTTCAACCATGTTGAGGGATTAGACTATGATGAGACTTATGCCCCCGTAGCCAGATTAGAATCTATTAGAATTCTACTAGCCTATGCCGCTCACATGGGTTTCACACTTGACCAAATGAATGTGAAGTCAGCATTCCTTAATAGGATCATTAAGGAAGAGGTCTATGTAAAGCAACCCCCCGGGTTTGAGGACCCAAATTATCCAAGACACGTTTACAAATTAAGAAAAGCCTTATATGGATTGAAACAAGCTCCCCGGGCTTGGTATGAAAGACTTTCTTCATTTCTAGTGTCTAAGGGGTTTAGAAGAGGAACAATTGACCCTACATTGTTCCTAAAATCTAAGGATAAGGACATATTTGTTGCCCAAGTGTATGTAGATGATATCATTTTCGGGTCAACAAATAATGACTTTCTACAAGAATTCATCAAGTGTATGGAAGATGAATTTGAGATGAGTCTTGTAGGAGAGTTAACCTTCTTTTTAGGCCTTTAAGTTAAGCAAACTAATGAAGGAACACATGTTTTTCAAACCAAATATGCTAAGGAAATGTTAAAGAAATTTGGCTTAGAAAATGCTAAGGTAGCATCTACCCCCATAGGAACCAATGTGAAAATAGATAGTGACCTTGAAGGAAAAATGGTAGACTCTAAGCAATATAGGAGCATGATTGGTAGCTTACTATGTCTAACCGCTAGTAGACCCGATATACTTTTTGCGGTAGGTATGTGTGCAAGGTACCAATCTTGTGCCAAAGAGTCCCATTTGGTTGTAGTTAAGAGGATCCTAAGGTATGTCAAAGGTACCCTCAATGTTGGACTTTGGTATCCTAGAACTCCTAGTGTTGATCTTATTGGATACACCGACTTGGACTATGTGAGTTGTAAGCTAAATAGGAAGAGCACTAGTGGAGGGTGTCAATTCCTTGGGTCTTCCTTAGTTAGTTGGAGTAGTAGGAAACAACCATGCGTTGCCCTATTAACAACGGAGGCGGAATATGTGGCAATGAGTGGGTGTGTTTCCCAACTCCTTTGGATCATGCACAATTTAGAAGATTATGAGTTACACTATACCAAGGTCAAAGTCTTGTGTGATAATGTAAGTACAATCAACTTGACCAAAAATCCGGTTCACCACTCTAGAACAAAACACATTGAAGTGAAACATCACTTCATTAGAGATCATGTGGCAAGGGGAGACATAGAACTACACTATGTTGAATCAAAGTCGAACCTAGCCGACATCTTTACCAAGCCTCTTCCCGAATCGGAATTTACATCCTTAAGAAGAGGCCTTGGAATGTGTTTTGTAGAAGTGTAGGATGAACTTTGGGAAATTAGATTGGAAAAAGGGTGCTTGATCCATTAGGGTGATACATTTGGTTCACTTTTGTTTGTGGCACATTGTTGAATCATTAAAAGTATCATAATATGAAAACTAGACCAACTATGGGGAAGACAAGTGTTTAATTAATGGACACTTTGCCCAAAGATCATAGTTGGACATTTTGAACCTTTGAAAACCATTTTATGCTTTATATGCTTTGTCATGCTTTTGAAAGTTATATGATTGCAAAATTAGATTGCAAGTTTGATACAAAACATAGTGGTTTTTAAGGTTTTTGGATTTTTATCAAAAATCATGCATGTTTGAAATTTTATATGGACTAATATTTTTCCTTGATAGATTATGTCATTTCAAACATGTCTGCATGTTTTTAGATTTTTTGGAATTTTCTGAAGGTTTCTGAATTTCGGCACAAAAGCTGATATTTACCACTGACAAAGTATCAGTTGACTGCCCCATGGGCAGGCGACTGGCACGTCTGGTTTCAGCTTCTGTGAGAATTTTTAGAAATCCAATTTTCTCTCATTTGATGCCATAGGGTTTGGTTGCTTAAGGCAATCATTTTGATGATGTCAAAGGGGGAGAATGGGTGGTTTAAGTTAGAATTTTGACTTGAAATGGATGGTTTAAGGTATTTTGTCTAACTTAGACTTTGGATGATTAAAAATGGGAGAAAACATGGATTAAGGGGGAGGTTACCTCTTAGGTTTTGATATGTCTTACATTTTTAAGGTCATTCAGTGTTAAGTGGAAACTTAACTTGGATCATGAGTAGAATTGAAAATGGAAAAGTCATGGATTAAGGGGGAGGTTATCTCTTAGGGTTACTATGTCTTATGTTTTTCAATTGTTATCTTTTACTATTGTTATTGTTGGTTGTTCTTTATCTCTAAACTTAAACATATTGCCACACATCAAAAAGGGGGAGATTGTTGAGGCATTCGACCCTTAAATGATTAGAAGATCATGGTTTTGATGTGTGTGTGTGAATATGTTTAAGGTTAGAGTGTTATGTTGTATCTGATATGTGTGATTGAGTTTGCAGGACTTAGATAATCACACATGGTGGACATATCCGAGGGACGAGAGCCGAGGGAGGAGGACTCCAAGGGCAAGCTGGGAAGTGGACTTCAAGGGCACACATGAAGGGTGGCATGGAGGCAAGCCAAGGAAGGCTTGTGTGCGCATCTGAGGGACGAGAGCCAGAGGAAGATGACTTCAAGGGGCGAGCCGAGTGAACCTGAAGGCATACGTGAAGGACTATGTGGAGATTGGTTGGGAGTGAGTGGGCAGTCGACTGGCCAGAGGGCAGTCGACTGCCAAAACTCACAAAAGGTTTTCAGCCTTCTACCAGTCGACTGCCCCAGGGGCAGTCGACTGGTAACACCCTGAAAACTAGCCGTTGGCTAGCAATTAATGCTAGGCCAGGGGCAGTCGACTGGTGCGGGGATGGAAAGATTGCGAGTTTGTCCTGTTCTCCTATAAAAGGAGGACCTTTTTGCACGTGGGCGGTACGGTTCCGTACGATAACGAAGTGCTGCTTGTCTGAAAAGTGTTCTCTACTTCCTCTCTCTTATTCTACTGCATACTGTAAAGAGGAAGATTACCACTGTAAAGGTTTCTCCACCTGAAGGAGAATTTTTCAAAGTGGAAGTAGTGTACGGCTTGGATCCTTGGGTTAGTCACCCATCTGGGTGGATACCAAGTAAACTTTCGTTGTTAGCATTGTTATTATTTTCTTTTACATATTATTGTTTCCGCTGCGCTAACAAACTTGTAGAGAAACGACCGAAAAAAGTGTTATTCACCCCCTCTAGCACGCCACATCGATCCATCATAAGCCTCTTCCCGTGCTTATCCTTTGGAATCTCGAAGGGCTCTTCAAGCGCAATCCTAAGATCCCACTCTATTCCGAATCATGTTTCTATTCTTGTTCTCCAATATCCGAAATCTTCATGGTCGTAGGGCGATGGAGTGTAGATATCTTCCCCAAATTTATCTTCCATTGTTCTTCCCTCTAGCTTTTGCTCTTCTTGGCGGTTATTCTAATCACGAGCGGTCCTTCGCTCTGATACCATTTGTTGGATCTTGTACGTTGCTAGAGGGGGGGGTGAATAGCAAATCTTCGAACTCTTTCTTTCTACACGGTTAGTTGTGCAAGAGGAATATACAATAAAACAAAATTAACAATGTAAAGAGCAATGCTAACAGTAAGATTTACTTGGTATCCAGCCCTAAGGGTAACTAATCCAAGAATCCGTCGGTGGATCACTCCCCGGATAACCTCCGGCTAGCCCTTGTCGCTCCTTGTGGGTGGAGAAACCTCATCACAACACCTTGACAAGACCTGAGCACCAAGACTACTATTTTGCCTTTAACCAAGACAAAATTCGTCAGAGAGCCCGACCAAAACGAAGCCCTCTTAAATAGGACTTACCTTCTATTTGGCCACCACCAGTTGGGGCAGTCGACTGCCCCCACTCAAATTCGACCGTTGGCACCTAACGTTCGAATTTCTATTGCCACCAGTCGACTGCCCCTGGGGCAGTCGACTGGTCCTGGGTCGACTCCCATTCTGTGAGTTTTATCAGTCGACTGCCCTAATGGCAGTCGACTGTCCCATTCACACACCTAGGGTCTCCCTTCCCGAGTACACTTCTCTCAACACTCAAACCCTAGGATTTCCCGAGTACAATCACACAGTAATCGTACCCTCACGACTCGACTGACTCCTCATCCGCAGCCTCGACTATCGCCTTCGCGCCCTCTTCATCTTCGGTTCTCATCCCTCGGATGCACGCAAGCCTCCAGCTTGCCTCTATGCCATCCTTCACGCATGCCTCGAAGTCCGCGCCACTCAACTCATCGTCCCTACTCTCCAAGGTCCCTCAAGTGCGCACACAAGCCCACGGCTTGTCTCCATGCCACGCTTCACCGTACCGAAGCCGTCCAGCTAAGTCCATATGTGTAAACCTGCAATCCTGCACACTCAATTACACATATTAAATACACAAGGGTAAACCTAACTTAAAGCCTTTGCCCAAACATCAAAACTCATGATCACTCCGGATCATAGATTGCCTCAACACTCTGGATGTCCGAAGTGCAGCGCACTTCCTCCTGGAGCCTCCTTGGTCGCAGAGCTTCGTCTTGAGCGTGTTTGTTTCACACAAGATGCTTTAGCGGATGTGAAAGTTGATGTTCTGAGATGAGGGGTCGAACCCCATTATATAGTGAGTTCTCGGGCGCCTGAGGGCTCTTGGGTGTCTGCCACGTGTGGTCAAACTTTCATCCGTAGCAACGAACTTGCGGAAGGATAAAACCTGGCCTTCCCAGGTCCTTTTTCCTGCGTTTGCTCTCCTATCTTGGCTCCAACTCCAGGTACATGTAAGACAACAAACATAAGACAAACACACCTCTAATCTTAGCCTTAATTGATTGGTTCTGACTTTGGATTTCACCTGAAACTCTAGGTCAAACTGACATCTAATGTTCCATTTCCCGGGGAACGTGTCCTCACCTACTCCACCCTAGAGAAGTTACTTTTGCCAACCAGAACTTTCGGTTGGACTTTCGCTCAGCCTCCGAGAACCCGAATCTTGAGACGTCCGACCTCAACCCATCTCTACTTCTGTTTGCGATTCCCGCTCGACTAAAGCTTTTGCCAACCGGGACCTCCGGCTGGACTTTTGCTCGGCCTCCGAGAACTCGGATCTCGAGACGTCCGACCTTGACCCGTCTCTACTTCTGCCCGTCATCCTCGCTCGGCAAAGACTCCGTTGCCCAATCCCTGACCAGGACTTAGTGCTCAGTCCCCCGGACCAAGATTTCGTGCCCAGCTTCACTCACCAGGACTTTAGTCCACCTAGCTTCACTCACTATGGCCCAGCTTCACTCACCAGGATTTAGTTCACCTAGCTTCACTCACTAGGATTTCTTCCACGTAACTTCCCTTGCTAGGACCCAGCTTCGCTCGCCATGATTTAGTTCACTTAGCTTCACTCACTAGGATTTCTTTCACCTAAAATCACTCCTTTTCTAGTCATCATGATCCTGACTAGACTTCCTCCAATCTTCAGGTAAATATAATCCCAAACCTCAAGTCCGGTTTGGTTTAATCCCTTGGTCAAACAGGCCAATCCTAGGTTCTGCCTAATATTAGATCCTGTTTGGCTAATCCCTTTATCAACCTGATCAAACTTGGGTTTACCCTACTAAACATAAGGTTCTGTTTGGTTTAACCCTTGATCACTTTGACTACATCTTATATTGTCCAACATACATAATGTCACTAACTTTAGTATATTGTCAAACATTGAAACCCTAGAGGATGACTGTTCATTACTGATGTATTTTGCACCAACAAGTTATAGGGAGAAGAATGATAAGAAGCACATTAGATGCTTCACATGTGGTGAGTGGAGCCACTACCACACTAAATGCTCAAGAAGGGAGAATTCAAAATTTTGGAGTATTTGAAGAAATGGGAGAAAAAGGAGAAAAAGAAGAGTTAACATCAAGGGAGAGCTATAAGGGTAAAGGAGGTAATCCCTAACTTTAAGTGTAAATCAAATTTAAATTTTTCCATGCATGTTAGAAATAATTGTCATTATTCACCCATGCAAAATTTTGTATTTAAATATTTTGATAGGAGTAGAGTTAATATTGCAAATCATAACTCTAGGCAATACATGCATCATGATAAATCTAGAAATATTAGACCTAAGGACTAATGCATTAATCTCAAGAAAGGGAGGCATATGCCTAGGAAGGTGGATAGGTCTAGGAATATCCAAAATGGACATGTCGATTTTAGATTTAGAAACTTAGAAAGGGAAAATCAAGTTTTGAGGATAAAGCTTGAGAAATTATAGAAAACCCTAGAAAGATTCACTATTGGATATAAAGGATTAGATAAATTGTTGGGGAGCCAAAAACCCAACAATGATAGATCGAGTTTGGTATACCGGTCTAAGTCCTCCAATGCTAAGGAAAAGTCATATGCTAGAGTGTCATATGACTATAACAAAGGGAAGTCCAAAAATGACAAAGGAGTGTTATTTAAGGATAAAAAGAAGACTTTAACCAAGGACAAAATGTCCAATGTTAAGAAGATTAGGTTTGTAGGCAAAAGTCATCGGTGGTACACTGGTGTTACCTTGTAATTGTGGATGAGTCACCTAGAGAGGTGGCTAAGGCTAAGAGCTCAAGGGGAAGCTCAAAGAGCAAATTTGGGACCCATGACAAATGGATTATAGAAGGATATCTCTTGGAGATCTAGATGGGCCTTGGAATGTGCCAAAAGGTTTGGAGACAGATTTGAGTCTCAATCCTTGGGGTTTAGCACATTTGGGTTGAGTTTCATGTATGAAAATATGATATTGAGGTTATATTGCATGAAAATTTCTTTTTGATGTATAAATGTCATATAAACCAATGCTAGGGATGCATTTGTTGGTGCCGGAAGCACCAAAGTCAAACCTGTGTTTTGATAATGGCAAAAGGCTCAGAAGTTAAGGTGTTGTTGTGATCTAACAAGCTTACTAAGTGTACAGGAAAGTCCTAGGTACACTAGCCAATAAGTCCTGGCAAAGGGTTGGGCAAGAAGTCCTGATCGAGGACTGGGCAAGAAGAAGTCCTGGTTGAGGACTGGGCAAGAAGTCCTGGTTGAGGACTGGGCAAGAAGTCCTGGCAAAGGGCTGGGCAGGAAGTCCTGGCAAAGGGCTGGGCAAGAAGTCCTGGTCGAGGACTGGTAAGAAGTCCTGGCAAAGGGCTGGGCACCGAAAACCTGACCGGAAGTTGGGCAAGAAGTCCTTATCGTGGACTGGGCACGAAGACCTGATCGGAGGATTGGGCAAAAGTCCAACTGGAGGAGCTGGTTGGCAAAAAGGTAAATTATCCCGAGAGGAGTAGGTGAGGACGTGTTCCCCGTAGGAGGGCACATTAGGCGTCGGTTTGACCTAGGGTTCCATTTGGGAGACCCAAAGTCAGAACCAAGACATCCAAGGCTGTAAACAATGGTTGAAACTTATTATTATATTTGTCTCTTGTGTTTTGGAACTAACCTTGGTTGCAGGAAACGAAGGAACGGTGTTTCTGCAGCTCAGGCGCCTCACTAGGCTAGGCGCTCGTATGGATACGGGCGCCCCAATGCAAGGCCAAATCAAAACCATCGAAGCAAACTGCCACGAAGCCTCTGGACCAAGTCAGCCCAGGTGCCTGTGTTAACACAGGCGCCCCAGTCAGCTCAGGCACCTCATTGAAGGGGATAAGCACTGACCGAGCCTGTGGATTGGAGTTCTCGCAGGAGAAGCCACGTGTCAAGCGCCCCCATTAATGCAGGCGCCCCTATGGCTGCTATAAATAGGGGTTCACCCCCAAGGCTTCAGGATATCTCGCTCACATCGCTCTCAACACTTTTGTTCAAGCGTTAAGCTCCGACAAGCTCCGACCTCGCGATTCAAGCGCCGACGATGACCCGCTACTCCGAACTTCCATCCACCTCGGGCGTCGGTAACATTTAAATTACGAAAAGTGTTGTACATCCAATTTCAATTCTATATCTGTACTCGAACCTGTAAAAGATCTTTACGAATATAGAATTGCCCAACGTAAACGGTCAAGGACCGTGGGCCTTGGAGTAGGAGCCGACCGCGACTCTGAACCAAGTAAAAAGAACTTGTGTTAGTGATTGTTTTCTTGTTTTCCGCTGCGTAATCGCTCTGCTTATCCGAAAAATTTTAAGATCGATATTCACCCCCCCCTCTATCGATTTACTCCGATCCAACAAGTGGTATCAGAGCGGGTGACTCAAACTTGGTGCAACCACCAATTTGAGATTTTTGTCGGATTTACGAAATTTTTAATTTTTTTTTCGAATCTTTCTCGTTAATCGAGGTTGGTGCAACACCACTCGATTTTTTTTCGTTATTATATTTTTTCTCGCACTACTAATCCAAGACTCAGTCTTGGAACAAGTTTTTGTTAATTTTGTTCAGAAAATATTAATGACCATGCAAGAGGGATACAACACATCCATACCTCCTCTTTTCAGTGGAGAAGACTTCTCTTATTGGAAAAGCAGGATGGAAGTCCACCTGAAAACTCAGGTGGACATGTGGATAATCATCCAGTCTGGGCTAGAAATTCCTAAGAACACAGAAGGAGTGGCGCAACATTATACTGAATGGGACGCCTCACTAAAGAAGAAAATCGAGGCTAATGCAAAGGCGACCCAAACTTTGCAATGTGGTTTGACCAAAGAGGAACTGAACCGGGTGGGACCCTTCAACAGCGCCAAAGAGCTTTGGAACAAGCTGATCGAGCTGCACGAAGGCACTTCCGACACGAGGATCAGCAAAAGAGATCTGTTGCTGAACAGACTCTACACAATCAAGATGAATGAAGGAGAATCAGCAACACAACTCCATGCCAGAATCCAAGAGCTGATGAATGGGCTGCATACGATAGGTCACAAGGTCGAGAACCGTGACCAAATCAGGTATACTCTAAACGCGTTCCCAAGGAACACACTGTGGGCATCCATGGTAGATGCCTACAAGGTTTCCAGGGACCTTTCTAAAATTAAATTAGATGAACTTTTTTTCTGAATTAGAACTGCACGAACAGACTAACACTACCTTGATCGAGAAAGGTATAGCTTTTGTTACAGGAAAATCTCAAGGAAAAGTCCCCAAGAAGAAGCCTCAACCGGCACCCGAGTTCGACTCAGACTCAGAATCAGAAGATAGCGAAGGGGATCGACCCAAGCTGGTTCGGCTAGCTCGAGATTACTACAAGGAACTCAAGTACCAAACGAGCAAAACGAAGTCAAGCCGAAGAAAGGAAGATCCAGCAGAACCTTCAACAACCTCAAAGAGCAAGACTAATGTTACCTGCTACGAATGCAACAAAAAGGGACATTTCAAGTCAGAGTGCCCCAATCTGAAAGAAACAAAGAAGGCACGTAGAAAGAAGGCTCTCCAAGCCACTTGGGATGAATCCTCTTTCAAAGAAGAAGAAGAAGTACCACACGCAAATTTACTTGCCCTAACCGCTACGGAAGACGTTGACTCCGGATCGGAATCGGAACCAGACGACGGAAGACTAACAGTCTCAGAAAACGAGCAAATCACGGTAAGAGGTTACTCAGAATATGAACTTTCAAAATTAATTTCTTATTTATCTCGCAACTTGGAGAAAGCCAAAATACGAGTTGAGTCCCTCCGACAGGAAGTAAAACTCCTAAAAGAGGAAGTCAACTCGAGGTCCTTGACTGAGCCAGTTCAGGAAGGAAACTCAACTCAAGTTAAAAAGCTTGAGGAAGAGAATTCTTCCTTGAAAACTCAAGTCAAGGAGCTCAGAGTTGGCTTAGAATGGTTCACTTCGAGTTCCAAGGGTCTTGACATGATCCTTGGAAAGCAGAAGTCCGTTCTTAACTAATCCGGACTCGGTTATCGAACCAAGTCAAGACAACGCTCTTATTATGCTATATTGAACTAACCCAGAACCCAAGTCCAAGCATGGGTCCCCAAGTTCTGTTTGAACAAACAAGCTGGACCAAATCAGTATTGGATCCCCAAGGATAAGATTCACATCTTGCCTAACCATTATCGAGGCTATAGTCCAGGGGGAGCCAATATAAAAAACATATTCATAATTAGATAATTTTTTAATTGTGATTTTTTTTATTGCATGCTTGATGTTTATTTTTGTAATTTTTAATTATCATGCTTAGATTTAGGACTGGTTAATTTAAGGACACAATGATTTATTTGAAACTTGAACAACCTAGTATTGGGTAGAGGTGAGATGATAGTACGTTAGGGAAGCCTTTCGAATAAGGTCAAGTATACTCTACTTGGTCTGTTTAGTCTGGTGGAACTAGCCGAAGCTACCGATCCAAGACCCAAACTAGTTAGACCAAAATTTCTCAAAAAGTAATTTTGAAAATGAAATTTCGTTAAAAGGCTTTGTCAAGGAAAGGGTTGATGATCCAATAAGGCTACGGCCCAAGAAGGCCTCTGTGCCTCGCCAAGACCTGGAAGCCAATTTTCGAAATTCAAATTCAATTTACTCTTTGTCAAATTTGAATCCAACACAAGTTTTTACTAAATCCTAGAGTTAACATTAATTCAAAAAGATAAAAAATAAAACATCTCACAAAATAGATAGGGTAACCTGTTTTATCATGTAAAGCTGGGTGAGATGTCTAGGACCTAATAATGTAATACAACTCATTATCCATTTAAAATTTAACTCAAACTCTTTTCAAATTGTGTTCAGAACTAATTCAGTTGGTTTTCTACTTTTTTTAAATCAAAACATTGAATCTTACTTAATATGCTTAAAATGACTCATCTTAAAAGCAATTTTGAGCTTAATTGATTTAGTTATTGATTGGTCAAAAGAGTCAAACTTGGCCAACACAGTCAACTTTGGTCAATGGTCAAACTGGTCAACGGT
Source organism: Boesenbergia rotunda (assembly GCA_024364735.1). NCBI lineage: Eukaryota > Viridiplantae > Streptophyta > Magnoliopsida > Zingiberales > Zingiberaceae > Boesenbergia > Boesenbergia rotunda. Next base: position 170,670 of record JAGFNQ010004109.1, on the reverse strand, counting down.
CAAGTCTAGGTCAACCCGGGCGCCCGGGACCTCACGAGCGCCTGAAGCCTTTATCTCCGCCCAAGGCAGTCAGACCTGCCAAAAGCAGCTGACTGGCCTGATCTAGGCGTCCGGGACCATCCGGGCGCCCCCATGAACACGGGCGCCTGAGACCCCTCACGGACGCCCGTATAGCCTTATATAAGGCCATCAATCCCTCTCCATTTCCCACACCAAACGAACTCTTCCTTCACTTTTCTTCCTCCCAAGGCGCCCAAAAGCCCTTCTCGTGCCCTCGAACACCCTACTTCAACAATGCCTCCTCGGTACCATTTTAATTATACATTCATAACTAATTTTTTGATTATTTCGCTTATTAAACGCATAATTTTTCTTATTCGTTTAGAAAACGTCGCATTATCCAACCAAACCCCGGGGCCGAACCTAGCCTAGACCCTAGGTTCCCAACCTTAGAATTATTTAATAAATTTGCTCAGACTACCTACAAACCTATTAAAACCAATTTTCTAAATAGACAATTCTTTACTTAGTCCTGTCCAACAACTATGGACACTATTAATTTCTATCAACTTGACCAGCTTGTCTTCTGCACCCATCTAGTGAACATGACCCTGTGTGCTGAATTTTACAACAACCTGGTCAAACAAGATGACCTTTGCTACTCCTCTACTGTACAGGGGATGCCTCTACTATCTCACCTGCCTTGCTTACTAAGTTCCTTGGACTACGACCTTCCCAGTCTACATTTTGTTGTTATCCTCCGAGAGACCCTCCCTTTGCTCCTCCTTATTCGCACATTGATCTGGACACTCTTTACTCCTACTTCTACAGAGATGCGTGAAACCCGTTGGCGCAACGGTTTCAGTCCGTAGATCTCCGGGTCCAGGACTACGCTCTCTACAGAGTTCTGGTTCGTTGCATTCTCCTCTTGACTACTCGGGATGTCGCGACTATGCGACCCTTCCATACCTTTCTTCTGTACGCTATGATCCATCATCTGGACATAGATATTGGTCTACATATGTTCCAAACGATTATCTACGCGTCCAGCATTTTGACTCAGGGTTGAGTACGCACCCCCTGTTGGTGCAGAAAGCACCCAAATCGAACCTGTGTTTTGATAATGGCAAAAGGGTTCAAAAGTTAAGGTATAATGTTTATCTAATATGTTACTCAAGTGTGCAGGAAAAGTTTTAGCGAAGGACTGCTAGGCACCTAGCGAAGGAATGCCAGGATACAAAGCACTAGCGAAGGACTGCTAGGCACCTGGCGAAGGAAAGCCAGGATACAAAGCCCTAGCGAAGGACTGCTAGGCACCTGGCGAAGGAATGCCAGGATACAAAGCCCTAGCGAAGGACTGCTAGGTACCAGGCGAAGGAATGCTTGGTACTGAAGACCTGGCGAAGGACAGCTAGGCACCTAGCGAAGGACTGCTGGGCAAAAGTCCAACCGGAGGAGCCGGTTGGCATCAGGTAAATTCTCCCGAGAGGAGTAGGTGAGGACGCGTTCCCCGTCGAGGGAACAGTAGGCATCGGTTCGACCTAGGGCTCCATTTGGGAGACCCAAAGTCAGAACCAAGACGGCTAAGGCTGTATAAAACCAACATATTATTGCTTTATGTTGTTTTGGACTAACCTTGGATACAGGACCGAAGGAACGAATGTCTGCAGCTCAGAGAGCCTCAAAGGAGTGAGGCAGCAGCTGAGTAGGGCGCCCAGAGTGTCCCTAGCGCCCCCAAGGTGAATACAAAATATATGAAGCGAAAGAAGTACTTCGGCAGCTTATGGGCGGGGCGCCCCCGTGCTCCCGGGCGCCCCCGTGCTCCCGGGCGCCCCCAGCATCCCGGGCGCCCCCAGTTTAAGCTAACGAAGCAGAAGCCAGCGAAGCCAAACGGATAAGAGGTGACCCAATCAACCCGGGCGCCCCCAGCGTCCCGGGCGCCCCCGTCAAAGCCTGATCCCGAGATTGAAGGGATCAGAGATGACCGAGAGGAACTCGGATCAGCTAACACAGGGGGGGCGCCCCCGACGTTCCGGGCGCCCCCAGGGGCTATAAAAAGGCCCTTGACCCCAAGGCTTCAAGCAATCAATTCTTCCAACGCATTCACGCTCTTCTACGCTCACGCTCTGCTCCGGAAACCTCCCGACTCGAGATACAAGCGCCGACGACGTCCCTCTGCTTCAAAAATACGATCTACTCCAGACGTCGGTAATTAAGAGCAGCTTTCTTTTAGTTTACTGTACTAATCTTGTAATCTATACCTGTAAACTTTTTGCGCATATAGAATTGCCCACAGAAAACGGTCAACGACCGTGGGCCTTGGAGTAGGAGCCGACCGCGACTCCGAACCAAGTAAAAAACTTGGTGTTTGCGTGTGTTTGTGTTAATTTCCGCTGTGCATTCTCTATTTCTTAATTCGAACGTTTTACGATATTCACCCCCCCTCTATCATTTCTCTCGATCCAACAAGTGATATCAGAGCAGGGAAACTCAAATTTGGTGCAACCTCCAATTTGAGAATTTTTCGGATTTTTACCAAATTTCTTTTTAATATTTTTTTTCGTTCGAATTTCTTCTCGTTAATCGAGGTTGGTGCAACACCCCTCGGCAAATATTTTTTCTCTTTATCCCGCACTACTAATCCAAGACCAAGTCTTGGGATATTCCTTTTTCTGTTTAAGTTTACATTTCAGATAAAATGGCCATGCAAGAAGGCTTCAGCACTGCAAGACCACCTCTCTTCAGTGGGGAGGACTTCTCCTACTGGAAGAGCAGAATGGAGGTCCACCTGAAAACTCAGGTGGACATGTGGATAATCATCCAGTCCGGACTGGAGATTCCAAAAAATGCTGAAGGAGTACCTCAAACCTACACAGAGTGGGACACCGCTCTGAAACGGAAGATTGAAGCTGATGGAAAGGCGACCCAAATCCTCCAATGCGGCTTAACAAAAGAGGAGCTGAACCGGGTGGGTCCATTCAACAGTGCCAAGGAGCTGTGGGGGAAACTGATCGAGCTGCACGAAGGAACTTCAGACACTCGGATCAGCAAGAGAGATCTCCTGAACAAGCTATACACGATCAAGATGAACGACAACGAAACAACAGCTCAACTCCACGCTCGAATTCAGGAATTGATGAACGGACTACACACCATCGGTCACAAGGTAGAAAATCGTGACCTAATAAGGTACGCTTTAAATGCTTTCCCGAGAAACACCTTGTGGGCATCTATGGTAGATGCATACAAGGTTTCAAGGGACCTTTCAAAAATTAAATTAGATGAATTGTTCTCTGAATTAGAATTACATGAACAAACTAACTGCAATCTGGCCGAGAAAGGTATTGCCTTTGTTGCAGGTAAAACTGGAAGGACAACCAAGAAGAAGCCTCAAACTGAACCCGAGTCTAACTCAGACTCAAACTCAGAAGACGAAGAAGGAGATCGACCAAAGCTGGTCCGACTGGCCCAAAACTACTACAAGGAATTGAAGAACCAAACCAACAGACGAAAATCCAGCAAAAGAAAGGACAAACCAGCTGAACCCGCAAATGAAAAGAACAAGCCCAACGTGACCTGCTACGAGTGCAAGAAGAAGGGTCACTACAAGACGGAGTGTCCGAACCTAAAGGAGACCAAGAAGAATAGAAGGAAAAAGGCACTTCAGCAACGTGGGACGAGTCCTCCTCCGAAGAAGAAGAAGAGGTCCCACAGTCGAACCTACTCGCACTAACTGCCTCAGAAAAAGTCGAGACCGAATCAGAATCAGAACAGGACGACGGCAGACTGACATTTTCAGAGGACGGCGAAATCAAGGTAAGTGGTTTTACTAGAAGTCAGTTAAATGAGTTAATTTCTTATCTTTCTCGAGATTTGGCGAAAGCTAAACTCCGAGTCGAATCCCTCCGACAGGAAGTAAAACTCCTGAAAGAGGGAGCTGACTCTAGACCCTTAACTGAGAAGGTTCAAAAAGGAACCTCTACTCAAGTTGAAAAACTTGAGAAAGAGAACTCCTCCCTGAAAACTCAGGTTAAGGACCTTAGATCATCTTTAGAACGATTCACTTCTAGTTCCAAGGGTCTTGACATGATTCTTGGAAAATAGAAGTCGGTTCTAAATCGATCCGGACTAGGTTATAGAACCAAATCTAGACAAAGATCCTACTTTGCTGTACTGAACCAGTCCAGACCTAAAGTTCAGTCATGGGTACCCAAACTATGCCTGAACAAACAAACTGGATCAAATCAATACTGGATCCCCAAGGACAAGATTCACATCTTGCCAGACCATTATCGTGGCTTTAGTCCAGGGGGAGCCAAATTGAAAACAATATTTATTGTTAGATAAAATTCAATTCTTGATTACAATTGGCTTGTTTGATTGTTTACTTAATTCCTGCAATTTACCATGTTTAGATTTAGGAATGGTTAGTTTAAGGACTGAACCAACTTAACTGAAATTTGAACAACATAGTATTGGGTGGCGGTGAGATGATAGTACGTTAGGGAAACCAATTCTAATAAGGTCAAGTATTCTCTACTTGGTCTCTTTAGACTGGTGAAACTAGCCGAAGCTACCGATCCAAGACCCAAACTAGTTAGACCAGAATTTTTCAAAGATTAATTTTGAAAATGAAATTTCATTGAAAGGCTTTGTCAAGGAAAGGGTTGATGATCCAATAAGGCTACGGCCAAAGAAGACCTAGTGCCTCGCCAAGACCTGGAAGCCAATCTTTGAAATTCAAATTCAAACTAGTCTCTGTTAAATTTGAATCTAACATAAATTTTCAGTTATTTATAGATTTAAACATTCTTTTCAAATAAATTCAATTGTTTTCAAAATTAATTAAGTTTTTCAAAATAAATCATGTTTTTCTCAAAAATTCTTTTATCAAAACCTGTCTCACAAAACCTATAAGGCTAACATAATTGAAAACCCTAGATTTGGGTGAGACAGACTAGGCAGTGAAAATCAATTTAAGCTATTCCTGACTCTAATTGGATCCAAATCAACAAAATTCTTTATGTGTAGAAACATAAAGATTTGGACCAATGGATGTTGGATAGCGGTTGCTCCAGACACATGACTGGAGATAAATTGAAATTCACCAAACTCAAGTTCAAGAACCTAGGCTCAGTGGCATTTGGCAACAATGCTACACTCAAAGTAATTGGGTCAGGTAATATTGAACTCAAATCTGACTTTGTTATTAAGAAAGTTCTTTTGGTTGAAAACTTCAATTTTAACTTGCTTAGCATAAGTCAGTTATGTGATTCTGGTTATATAGTCACCTTCAACAATTCTAACTGCCTGATTAGAAATGTACAAGACTCAGAAATCATGCTTAAGGGCACTAGGAAAAATAATGTTTACACTATAAACCTCCCCCTTGTACCTAAATGCATGTTAACTCAGTTAGAACAATCAAACCTCTGGCATAGGAGACTAGGTCACACTAACCTAAGAATTATTTCAAAAATCACCCAACTTGGCCTAATTAAAGGTATTCCCAAAATTAAAAACCATGAAAACTTAATATGTGAATCATGCAATCAAGGTAAACAAACTAGATCTAATCACAAACTAATTCAATCTAATCTAACTCAAACCACTCTTGAGCTCCTGCACCTTGACGTATTTGATTCACACAGAGGCAAGTCACTAAGCGGAAACCGGTACTGCTTAGTAATAGTTGATGATTACTCAAGGTTTACCTGGGTTAGATTTCTAAAGACCAAAGATGAAACCCTAAACCTATTTAATGAATTCTGTAAGTTAATTGAAAATCAAAATGATACTAAAATCAAAAGACTTAGGAGTGACCACGGGGGAGAGTTTGAAAATCAACGGTTCGAGGAATTCTATAAGGTAAATGGATACATACATGAATTTTCGTGTCCTAGAACCCCCCCCAACAGAATGGGATAGTCGAAAGAAAAAAATAGAACTCTACAGGAAGCCGCTAGGGCTATGCTCAATGAATTTAACTTAGCCAACCAATATTGGGCAGAAGCAATTAGTACGGCTTGCTACATCCAAAATAGGGTCCTGATTAACAAACAACTCAACAAAACACCCTATGAACTATATTACCATAGACTTCCAAATCTACACTACCTAAGGGTCTTTGGATGCAAAGTCCATATCCTAAACACCAAAGACTACTTAGGAAAATTTCAGTCTAAGTCAACCCCAGGCATCTTCCTAGGATATTCAACAACAAGTAGAGCCTATAGGGTTTACAACAACCAAACCAAGAAAATCGAAGAAACAACCAACCTAATATTCGATGAAGAAATTAACTCAAATCCAAATCCAACTTCATCAAACACTGATCAAGAAGATAATCAACAAGTTGGTGAATCCTTAATTGAACCCATAAACGAACTAACTATTAAACCAACTAGTGAGTCAAATGAACCAATTATTGAACCAATAATCGAACCAGCTCAAAGAGTTGAATCAAATAGTGAACCAAACCAACCAGCCGGACCTGAGGCTGAATCAAGTTCTAGAAAAACCAAGAAACTCAGACTCAGTCACCCAACCGATCAAATTGTGGGTGATCCAACTCTAGGAGTTAGGACTAGATCCTCCTATAGAAACCTTAGTCAAATAGCAATGATTTCAAAAATAAAACCTAAGACTATAGATGAAGCCCTACCTGATCCTGATTGGATCATAGCTATGCAAGAAGAATTAGCCTAATTTGAGAGGAACCAAGTCTGGGAACTAGTACCTAAACCTGAAGGCAAATCCATCATTGACACTAAGTGGGTCTTTAGAAACAAGCTAAATGATCAAGGAGAAATAGTCAGAAACAAAGCCCGCTTAGTAGCAAAGGGATTCAGCTAAGTAGAAGGGTTAGATTACGACGAAACATATGCCCCAGTAGCTAGACTTGAGTCCATTAGGATGTTATTAGCCTTTGCATCCCATAAAGGATTTAAGCTATACCAAATGGATGTAAAGTCAGCCTTTTCTAA
>JAGFNQ010004109.1:90459-148005 GCA_024364735.1 Boesenbergia rotunda | reverse complement strand
ATTCCACCATCTTGTGTACCAACAAGTGTACTATGAGAGTAATACTCGTTCCGGCAATGCGTCGCTCTTCACAGGTGATTGCATTCTCTCTACACCCGATCGCGTCACTCCCCACGACCTACTCGCGCAAGGCAACCCTTCATTTTCTTTTTCAACTCGTGACCTCTAACTTCAGGTGCGTTGAAGGCTTCTTCCTACACGTTGTCGCACACCGTGTGTTGTTCTCCGCAATGTGCTTTCCTCCATCGTACGCCGAAGGCACTTCCATTGCGTGCGTATTCTGGTGCCTATTCCTAACGCCGACAACCTCTCAACAACCCAAAACTGATCAGTGACTACCTCTGGCACTCCAAAGCTGGATATCTCAATCTTTACCAACCACATCACTGCACCGCTCTCTTCCGAGCAATTGGATGGTAAGAACTACTCCTCTTGGGCCTCTCACATTGAGCTTTAGCTTGTTGGACAGGGTTATGAGACACATCTCACACAAACCGAAGAGGATGTTCAAGTTGTCGATCGCCCTCTGTGGAAAAAGGTTGAAGCTCAGTTGTGTTGTATTATCCGAGCCACAATCTATCGATCTCTTAGGGATGTCTTTCGCAGTCACAAAACGTGCAAAGCTGTTTGGACACAAACTCAACAGCTCTTTACAAACACCTCTCGGCGATTCTATCAAGTTTGTGAAGATCTCATGAATATCCTCAGTGCCTATCAGATTAAGGATTCTATATCAACTTATCTAGGTTCGGTCTCTAGCCTTCTTTGTGACTTTAATGAACTGCTTCCACCTGCGATCACTCCTGTTGCAGAGTTTGAAAATCGGAAGAAATTTTTTGTCTCTGGCTTTATATGGTCTGTCCACAGATTATTCTAATGTTCGTGATCAGATTCTGGCCAGCCCCACAGAAGTTACCATGGACATTACCTGGGTGACTCTCCTTCGTGTCCCTGCCAAAGTTTTGACGTTACCTTCTTCCGTTCATATTGATTCATCAGCTTTGATCTCTGGAAGCAACACCATACCTCCACTCCGTAAGGGTGGAAAAGGACGTCCTTGGTGTGATCACTGCCACCGACCAGGGCACACGATTGATAAATGTTGAAGTCTATATGGTCTACCCCCTCGTGCTTCTCAGATAGTCCAGAGTTCTATCGCTTCTTCAGCTTCTACTTCACAGTTGCTACCGGATCAGACCCCACCGCCTTCCTTTGATGATTTTCGGAATTGGTATGAGGATCGACAGACTTCTGATTCCACTGCTGCCATTGCACACGCTGGTAATTCCTTTGCTAGCATATCTCGTTCTTCGGATCCTTGGGTTTTTGATTCTGGGGCAACCGATCATATCACTGGTAATAAATCTCTTTTTCTTCTCTCACTACTTCCGGTTATTTACCTTTGTCATCATGGCACATGGTTCTCAAATTCAGTCCTAGGGTGTTGACATTGTTCATCCTTCTCCGTCTCTCTCTATTCATAATGTTTTTTATGTTCCCGGAGCTTCCTTTAATTTGTTATCAATAAGTCAACTTACTCGTCTCTTGCTTGTGTCATCTCTTTTACAAAAACTTCTGTTTCCTTATAGGACCGGAGTACGGGGAGGATGATTGGCTTCGGTTGTGAGTCTCATGACCTATATCGGCTTCAACGACCCTCTCTTGTTAGTTTGGCGGCGACATCTCCTCTTCTTATTCTTGCTTAGGTAGGACATTTAGGTCTTGATAAGTTGAAACAATTACATCCTAATCTTTTTCACTTAGAATCTTTGGCTTGTGAGACTCCCCAAATGGGTAAGTTATGTTCTTGGTTCCAACTAGTTTGGTGCCTCCCCTAGATCATATATACTTTGTTTTGTTTTTAAATAGTAAATTTTATCTTTAGGTACATAGTATTGGTTTAGTCCTACTTGCTATATTAAGTAAGCTTTCGGAACCCATACTTTGATATATTTCTTGTGATGATGGTTAACAAGTGATAGGTAATATTTGTTCATCGACTCAGATTGATATCTGAGACCGGACTTGTTGTACACAACCCTTTGTGATCCGAGCGTCATGTTAAGGTTCTTGGATCCCAAAGTGAACATCGCCTTTTAATATGAAATTTTCTTCCTCAAGTCTTTCAACTTAGGTTGAGTTTCCATATTGGAGAGATTTGAGTTGACTTACTCTTTAAGGTCTTGACTTCCTTAAGTAGTAGATCAACTTGTTTCTCGAATTTAACTAGTTTCCTATTTAAGCATTCTATAATTATAAAGAATTTAATTTCTAGGTTAGGAGTTACCTTCTGGGAACCTTCAGAAACGGATGCAGATTCGTGGCTCGATTCATTGTCGGATTCGGGCTCGTCGTCTTGACTTGAATTGGACTCATAATCAGACTCGGATTCGTTGATTTGCTGTCTAGCCATTAATGCCAAGAAGCTCGTTTGTCGTGGTTCATCCGTATCCAAATCCTTTGAAGATAACTCGTCCCAAGTTGCCTTTACTGTTTTCGTCTTCCTTGATTTGGGTTTTTCTTCTTTTATATTAGACAGTCAGATTTGTAGTGACTCTTTTTGTTGCATCCATAACAGGTCACCTCTGATAGTGGTTTGGAGTGGCTTGCATCACCTTTTTGAGATAATCCCTTATAAACTTTTTCTTCTTTTTGGTAAACATTTTCCTTACCATATTTACTAGTTTTTCTTCGATTGAGTCAGAGTCGGACTCGTCTTCTGATTTGTGCTTGGATCGGGCTTTTGATTTTGGTTCCTTGCTAGGTCCTGCAACAACAGTGATACCTTTCTCGGTTTAACTTGAATTAGACTGCTTGTGTAGATCAAGTTCAAAAAAAAGTTCATCTAGTTGAATTTTAGAAAGGTCCCTCGAGACTTTATAGGCATCTACTATTGATGCCCATAGGGAGTTTCGAAAGAATGAATTAAGAGTATACCTGATTATGTCACGGTTCTCCAGTTGGTGGCCAATGAGATGTTGTCCGTTGAGGATGTCTTTGATCTTCGTGTGTAGTTGACTTGCCGACTCACCATCTAACATTTTGATGTTTAGTAATGAATTTAATAGAAGATCATGCTTGGTTACCTTAGTGTCGTTTGTTCCTTCATGGTGTTCGACTAGTTTGTCCCATAATTCTTTTGCGTTGTTGAATGGGCCTACTCGATTGAGTTCTTTTGTTAATCCTTATTCAAGGGTGTTGAGAGCCTTCGAGTCGTTTTGAGCCTTCTTCCTAATTTTGGCTGTCCACTTTTCCGGGTCGGGGATGTCTCCAGTCTCGTTGACTGAAGTTGTGTAGCCACGCCGGATAGTGAACCATTGATCGATGTTGATCTTGAGGAAAACTTCCATCCTTCTCTTCTAGTATGGGAAATCATTCCCGTTTAAGAGTGGAAGGCGAGTAGTGGAGTATCCCTCGGATTGTGCCATTTATTCTTGCAAAGAAAATTATGAGAGAAATATCCAAGACTTTGTCTTGGGATTAGTAGTGCAGTGAAAAATAATAATATAAGAAGAGAAATCTTTTAAAAGAAAAAGAAAGTGAAGTTTTTGTAGAGCAACCTTGCTCTGACACCATCGTAATGAACGAAGGGGGGGGGGGGGGGGGGGGGATGAATCTTGATCGTTAAACTTGTCTTTTCAAAAATAAAAGATATTGCTGCGGAAATAAAATTGAGAATAAGGACACAATTAGTTTTATGATTTGGAGCCTTCGTCGACCCCTATTCCAAGGCTTACGATCTCTTGGATCGTATCGTTGGGCAATCCACCAAATCTTTCCTCCGAAACATCGAAAGGAGAATATCAAATACAAATGAAGGAGGGTGTTACACTCTCCTAATGAAATAAATACAATAGTAAACGTTTCGAATTTGAAGCTTTGTTGTCGGAGTTTCTTTTGGCACAGAGAGTTGCTTGAAGTTGATCTTGGCACAGAGCTTGAAGAAGCACAAAAATTGTAGTAAAACTAATCCCAGACTCAATTCTTGAGCTTGTATTTGTAGTTGAATCCATCTTCACAGTTCTAGAAGTTAGCGTTCCGTTGACTGATCTTGTTGATCAATCAATGAAACCTAAATGAATCTTCTTCGCATAGTGTCCATATTTGTGATCTGAATTCTCCTTTTTTCGCCGACTGAACATAACTTTCCGTCCACGGAACCAGAACTTTCCCTCTCTGACCGATTTGCTGAGCTGACTGCCACGTCGAACAATAAATGTTCCATCGACTGAAAACACCTCTCATTCAACTGAACTATGTCTGCCCTTCTGAACTCTGGGTTGAACTGTTCCTGCGCCAAATTGGGGCAGAAAACCCCTTTACTTTTATTATTCTAAACAACCTGTCTTGCCTTAGAGTAAATGAGTTTCGTTGAACACATTATTTAGTCGACGGAACAAAGTTTCCTTCTCTATTTGTCATTGTTCTGGATTTGCAAGGATCCGTCGACGGAATTATTTTATCCGTCAATGGAACAAATTTGTTCCTACAACACAGTGTTAGTATATATATATGTTTTATCTTGCAAAATCGAGTTAGAGATATTTTATGGATGAGAGAATCCATATTTGAATTTCAATGTGATCTTAACTTAGGTTTTCAAAATTACCCTAAGTTGGATCGAGACTCATCCTCATTGGTTTTTTTCACTCCAGTTACTGACCTTACTTAATGTCTGATTCTTAGTGCTTCATGTCTGATCACTGAGCCACCAGGCCTTTCTTCACCTCGATGTCTTGTCTACACTAAGCCACCGAGTCCTCTTGCCAGAAGTCCCATTCTATCTGGTCTTTCTGCTAGTCCGATCCTCCTGACCTATCTGAACTTTCTGCTAGTCCGGTCCTCTTGACCTATCTGGACTTTCTGTTAGTCCGGTCCTCCTGACCTATCTGGACTTTCTACACCAGTCCTCCAGATCCATTAAAGTCATCCTGTTTGCACACTCAATCAATATATCAAATACATATGTTCTGATTTTAACCTATTTGTCATATATCAGAATACAAGTTTGAGTATCGCATTTTGCACCAATAGCTCCAGCCAATGTTGGGTCTCGAGAAAGGGTCTATTGTACACAGCTTTACCTTGCTTTGCAAGAGGTTGTTTCTATGACTCGAACTTATGATCTTCAGGTTACACTGCAGCAACAGGTTACACTGCAGCAACTTTACTGTTGTGCCAAAGCTCTTCTTCACATTTTGAGAAATAAGTCTTATAAAATTTAAGGAGTGCAATGTATATGGCTATTCACATTTGCCCTAAATATTTTCCTAAAATCTCATTCAAAAAATTTTTATACTCGGTTCCTTTGTTTCCTTCCAAATTGTGAGAAGAGTTGGATCAAATTTTAACACTAGTTCAATTTTGAATGCTAAGGATTTATTGCCATGTCCTGAGACATTCAAGTCATTCTATTTGTCCATTGATTTGTCATGCTCTAGTAGTATCAACTCTTGGATCCCATCTTAATTAAAACTACTCCTTTGATTTAGCATTTTGTAGATTCTCAAGGGATGATATTCCTTGATAGAAGCACCCAAAGGTACTCAGTCCATCAAAAAGGACTTCCGGAGATTGATGTTACTTAGATTTCCAAGGACAAAATCCGGTGGCTTGCTTTTGAGCTACTTGAAATGGACCAGTAGCCACCTGATCCATCTACAAAGCTGTCCTCACTTCACACCTATGTGTGGTGCAACCATACTTAATTTGGATAAATCTCATCTTCCCACTTGATGAAATCAAGTTCATTTTTGTGAAAGAGAAGATGTAAAAATGAAAACGAATTGGAGATTAATTGGGGTCTAACTGAATTTTGAACTGATATAATTGTTTTGTAAAATTTTGAAGTATCTAGTAATTTAGGGTACAAACGTTTTTGCTTTTAGTATTAAAGGAGTAACTGTGTTCCTAACTATGATATAGCAATGTTTTCGATTGATTATTTATTTATTTGTTTTCATTAGGGTTGAACCAATAATGTAGTCCCAGTATCTTTAATTAATACAAATTTACACTTTGTTTTTTTCATGAGAGTTATCTTCATGAGGATGTTCACTTTGATTTCTTGTTGTGCTACATCAAATGGAGGAAGAGATTCCTTGTTGCTTGCATAACTCATTATGGACAATCTCTTTCAATTGCTCACAAAACAAAGATGTTTGATAGAGGAGTTGTTGCTTGCATGAGATAGAAGGATCGATGGATCGTTAGCATGGCTAGAAAGGGATGCAGGAGTTGGTGCATTGCTGCCCATGTCTAAGGGAGGAGGGAAGGATATTCATAGAGTGGGTGGAATTTGTCATTAGGAGTGTAACTGTGCATGATTGGAGGGGAAGAGTTAATTATTAGGGGTAAAAGCTGGCTCTGGAGAGCCATACATGATCTCGTACTCAATTTGAGGGGCAAGGCAGTCCTACTACTCATAAGATCATTGGGGTGGTGGTGGGCTCTTCGTGAGGGTGGTAGGTGGTGGCTAGCTCTTTGTGAGGGTGTGTAGAGGAGAACATTTGTAAGGGTGTGCAATGGTGGCCTTTGGCATGGGATTGTGAGTGGGTGTGGGTGGCGATCACTAGAATATTGATTTTTTATTGGCTAATAGATCCAGGGTTAAATAATTAATAACTAAAAAATATTGCTTAGGAAACATTTGATGTGGCCTAAATGGTTATTGATACTGAAAAATAAAAACTAAATTAAGCTAGAAATATTTTGTTTACTTCTAGTGTTGGTGATCAGAGAACTCATGTTCCCTTGCAAGCTGGTGCAGGACAATCGCTTGCATTTTTTTTTTTATCTAATAATAAAAAAACTACCAGGTGAATGGATGGTTAAACTAACAAGTATAACCAACAGAAATTAGTAATGGAGATAAATGACAAAATTCCCTTTAAAAGTTTATAAATGCAAAAATGAAAACTCCAAAGTCCAACTTTTAATTTGACATACTTTAGAAAATGATGAGCCTATTTGGGAGCCAATCTAAAGTTGGGAAGTTAAAAGTTTGTAAGTCAAAAAGTCAACCATGCATTCCCATCAATCGTCACCAATTTATAGCAATTTCAATGTGTTCTAATTTTCAATGTTTGGGAAATAGAAGCGTCTATCAATAGGATTTCAAATTTTCTATGTTAAAGTGTACATCTAGTTGTATAAATTTGTTGCTGTATTGCTGGAATAAGATATATAGAAAATGTGTTTTTAACACTTTTTTTCATATTATGTGACACAATCCCCTATTGTGTGATACTTAATACTCCTTAGTCATTATGCCTAACTTTCTATAACCTTTCTACACTTATGTGCCTCAAATTTCAGATTTCTACTCTACCAAACCTTCAAACAATCAAACTCTCTTTCAGATTCCTACTCCACAAATTTACTAAGAATCAGTCCTTGTGCTGCATCAATTAGTTAGGGAGCATTTGTTGTGGAATGAGTGTTGTTGCTGAAAGAAATAAAAAAATTAAAATTAGAAGCATTTTGTTTACATGGAGTGTTTCTAGTAATTGTGAGTTCATCTTCCCAAAAGTTTCAACATGAGATCCTTTTACTTGATCATTGATATTGTTCGATTAACAAGGGATTCTTAAGATTATGTAATATTCCTGCTTTGAAAACTATTATTAAATAGAGAAACTCAGAAAGTTTACTAGTTTTAGTTGATGAGCCAATCAAGCATTGGAATCTACCTCTCTATGCAGAACATCTATAGATTAGTATTCATTTCTAGCGATTTTGGTGTTCTTTCATAATTTATCATAATAGATTGATTTAACCTTTAATGTTTTATCAAATCTAAAATGATCTTTCATTTTTATCTAATCTAGCACAACCTAATATTTTGTGTTAAAATCTAGCATCCCATAGATGCACATTCATCTTTTCATTAAAAAGATGATGATGGCATGCATGTGTTATTTGCCAACTCAATAAATTATATATTTTAATGCTTATGTGGATTAAATTCAAGTCTCTCTTTCCAAAACTGCATCCTCTTCTATAACTCATCCCACATCCCACCTCCCACCTCTTCTGCTATTCCCAGCACATCCATGAAGCAAACATAGTGCTCCTCCCCTTACTCTCTCGTTGATATATCAAATGGTAGTAGTCACATCTCTAGTTCTTTTCAGTCTGCTCATTTCTCCTCCTGTGTAATCTCCAAATTAACATGGCCAACTCCCACATTTAGTTTGGCTTCCACTTTCAATTTCCAGGAATTATTTTGGAGAGGAAAAGAGATAGATCTATAGGTGGAGTAGGGAAGTGACAAAAGATGGGGTCATTCATGTTGAGGTTCGTTAGCTTCTTGAGAGGGCTCCATGGGATGTGTAGTGGTGCCGGCCGTGGATGATCAGGTGCTGTGCAGCGGCAGCAGTGTGAAAGATGATGGAGATGATCAACGAGGCACAAGGCTTTGACAGGAATGATTCGAAGTCCTACAGCAACCCCACATTCGAAGGTGGTGGCTTAATCCCCTTTCATTTTTTAGGATCCGCAGGGTTGATTTGGGGAAATATTGGTTTTGGTAGATCTTGATGTTGCTTTTTAATGTGCATTAAGCTGGTTCTGCATCTAAATTGTAATTTTTCGCCCCTTGATTTGCAGTTAAATGGTAAAATTGTGCTGGATTGAAAGAAAACTCTAATTCCAAATCCAAGCTCAGAGGTGTATTGCCTTTTAGATTGATAGGTCAACTATGATATCATAATCATCTCTGCTGCAATTTTTATGCAGTTTACAGAATATTCCTGGCACATTTAAACAAGCTATAATACACACATTATCTCATGATCTCACCTCCCACCACCTCCTCCCTCTTACCTCTTGACTTCTTCCTCCAACTAGCAGTGGCGCTGTGTGGGAGTGAGAGATCCCTCAGTCAGCCATCTGCACCGCCCATTGGAGTGAGTGGATCAATTGGGAACAACAGCAGAGGAGATGGGACGTGGTGTGAGTGCTTGGAGGGAAAAGGAGGAGGCTGCTATGGAAGGAATATTAATCCATATACAATTTATCGAGTAGGCAAATAATAAGTTAATTCCATGTCATCGTTTTAAGAGAAACATGAATGGATATCGGATGGATACTGAACTTAACACAAAATGTTGTAGGTTTGCTAGATTAGATAATGAAAGGTTGTACTAGATTTGAGAAAACCATTAAAGTTATACTAGATCAGTGTATTTACCCTTATATTTACCATATGCATTGCTTGGTGCTGATCCTAATTGCATGATCTTTATAATTTTGCAAAATATAGGAACAATATAAATTTATCATGTTCACTTTTCTGGTTTTTTCACATTGATATTATAAAGTTGAATAAGTCATCATTTGTGTTTTCTTTCCATTGACAGTTTATCCAATGTATCAGCTAGAGCAAAATTTCCTTCATGAACTAAGATATAGGTGTTTGATTTTTGAGTACAACCTTAAATAATCCAATGGAGTAATATGTTTGATCTTATTTAATGTGTTTATGTGATACTACTGCAGTTGTGGGACATGAAACTTGTTCAGACGATATCTGCTCTTCCAGCAGTAGAAAGAGTAGTAGTTCTTGGGACTCTATTTGCTTTTCAGCTCAAATCTGATGGCTCTGATGCAGGGTATGATACTATTTCAAGTCAGCTAATCATAAAGTTTCCTTTAGGTAGAACTAACAAACTACTCAAATGCATTGAGCTTATGTAGCTTATCAAAGTCCAGTCATGACAATAACTCTCATGGCTTATGTTTACTATTACTCTTATTTCACCGTGCCTATCGTTTCAATAAGTTTATTGACAATTGTAACTTATATTATTTTCCATTGTCCATGCAGATACGCTTCATTGTTTGCGAGTTCCCTGGTCCAACAGCTTCGTGCAGATGGTCTTTACATAAGGCCTCTTGGGAATGTCATTTACCTCATGTGTGGCCCGTGCACATCACCACATTTCTGTACTGAACAACTTCACAAAGTACATCGTAGAATTTGTGAATTCAGCAGACGTCAGACTAAAGAATGAAGTTTGAAAAGGGGGGGGGGGGGGGGGGGGTGGTCCAGAACGATCATTCTCGTTGTTGTTCGAATAACCACCCTACCTTCATCAGGAACGTAACGTCTTTGCGCTGGTAGTCGATTGATAATCTTTTTGCCCACCTTACTCCAGTGAGCATTTTTGTCAAAATTTAATCGCTCCAAAAGCAAGAGTGCCACTAAGAAGTGAGTTATTGTTATTTTTCCCAAAACAAATATTCTTACGGTATATGGATAAAAGATACATGGACATTGTTAAACAATTACCAGACTAGGTTTATTTCATAATTGAGCATATCTGCATGCGACAATGAGAAAAATACGGATGCTGGCGTTGATGTTGATGGACACAACTGATTTGTTTTCAACCAGAATTTTGATGCATGTCATGATCAGTGTGGTAAACGTCGGTAGATGGTGATGAGGCGGTCGTCTCAGCCGCCTAGATGGTATCTAGGCAGTGCCTAGGTAGTTAAATTTTTATTTTACTATTTGTTATATATAATATTATAAATAATTATTATTTTTTATGATATTTATTTTTAACAAAAATTTTAACACAAAATTTAAAAATAAAAAAATAATTATATATATTAAATTAATATTTTAATTAAGTCTATTTAAACTATCTCAATCATAATTAAAAATTGATTAAAATTATTAATTTAAAATAATTGAATTAAATCTTAATTTATAGCTTATCTGCGTTTCCTGTTTCATCCGAGTGACTAGTTTAAAACATCATCGGGACTGCGTGATGAGTCCGGGCTCGTTGCCGGGCTTGGGCGATGCCTTCAAGCTCCATAGTGGTGGAAGAATGTGAGTTACCGTTTAAAACACCGTCTTAGTCTAAAACGGTACAGTTGATGCTCACCTCTCGCCTAGGCAGCCGTCTCGATCGCCATATAAAACACAGGTCATGATAAATTTTCATCTACGTTAGGTATGATGTGGTTGGCTTAGCAAATGAACAGAAAGTTAGATCTAACACAGATCTAGTGAGTTGGGTTGGATGGATACAATATGAGATGAGGCCAACTTGATTGAAAAAAAAAAAATGATGAATCAGGCAGCAGACAAATTGAACCTGGGGTGACCGACCCGGCTCCACGGAAGTTTCCCACCGGCCGAGGCCAACTTGATTGAGAACCAATGGCGGATGGTGGTGTTGGTTAATAATGTCACAGTGTCATCTGAAGTGAACATGTGATCAACAGTATAGAGGATTCTACAATGTTACCATCTTCCGAGGTGAAGACACTTCGATTGAGGTGTCAAGGAGAGCTGTTCCTAACCATTTGAGGCACCTGGTGTGACCTGAGGTGAGTTGGGTCAAGCTAAGGTGGGCGAGGCTTGGCCAAAGTGGATAGGACATGAAAATGAACTCCCTTGTCTTTATATGCCCCTTGAGGCTGCTAATGCTTACTGTAGGCCTGCAGACATAGCACGTGAAAGGTTAGGACTCCTGTTATTGCAGCAGGTGCTATTTATAGGGGGAAAGTTGCCTTCTTGTCACATGTTACCATTCTATTAATACTGATCTTTGCTGTGTTGTCGGATGCTTTAGGCACAATGCCCTTTATTTTGACATACATGTGATGGCAATTTGACGGCTCCAGTCGAGATCAAAGGTGATCTCAATGTGTTAAATATGAGATTCTTAGGAGTTGGCTTAACTTTTCGTCTGAATAATACTTTGGGAGAGCATTTGAGGTTTCTCTAGTTATTTTGTGGCTACAATCTTACTTCTTCTTCCTTTATTCGTGATAACTCATCCTTCTCTTGCCCTACCTTTTTCTCTATGACAAGTGAATCTTCCTTGGCCTCTCAAATCCAATGACATTGTACAAGAGACCGTCTGATAATGGATCGGATAGGATTTTATATCCTCCGTATCTATACACATCAGATATCGGATATTCATTCTCATATCTATACCCATTAAAGGATCAGATATCTTCTATACTAATAAATTTTCTTATTCTATTCAATTATTATCATTTAACAAAAACAGATTAAAACTATATATATATATATATATATATATATATATATATATGGATTTGATCAGCTGCGGACCGATCCCTGTGGACCATGTGCGGACTGGCGCCTAATCGGTCATGGGACCGATCAGGCAAGTACCTGATCGGTCTGGTGACCGATCAGGCTTGCCTGATCGACCACTGGAGGTTCGGGAGCGTCCCGACTGGTTCACCCGTACCCGACGGGTTCACCCTACCCCTAGGGTTTATCGCACCCCCATGGGTTATAGTTTTGTTCGGGGAGCGGCGGCCGAAGGCCGCCGTTGGTGTCAAGAAGTCGCAGGTCGTCTGCCTGATCGACCACTGGAGGCTCAGGAGCGTCCCCGACGGGTTGACCCGTAACCGACTGGTTCACTCTACCCCCTAGGGTTCATCGCACCTCCTTGAGTTATAGTTTTGTTCAGGGGCGGCGACCGAAGGCCGCCGTTGGTGTCGAGAAGTAGCAGGTCGTGTGCCTGATCGACCACCGGAGACTCAAGAGCGTCCCCAACAGGTTCACCCATACTCGACGGGTTCACCCTACCCCCTAGTGTTCATCGCACCTCCCCTGGGTTATACTTTTGTTCAGGGGCGGCGGCCGAAGGCCGCCGTTGGTGTCGAGAAGTCGCAGGTCGTGTGCCTGATCGGTCTAGTGACTGATCAGGCGCCAGTCTGCACGCGGTCGGTAGCAGATCATTCCTCTATATATATCTATATTAAACATCTATATAAATCTACCTTAACATCAACAAAAATAACTAGTGGGTTTAGGAAAAGAATTTTTTTTTTAATATATACATATTATTTAATCGGGTATTTAGGTCGGATATTAGATATTTGAGAGTCCTCTCATTCATTTGGGTCGGAGGAAATTGCTATCCCTCCGTCTGCATTAGTCCTTCTTGATTGGAAGTTCAATTAGACTTTATTTTTCCTGCAAACTTTCATGCCTACGGAATGATCAGTTGTTCATCCCCTTAATGGATAACTTTCCTTCTTTACTTTGTATTTTGAGGTTAGGTTTTGTTTTCCGTTTACTATTTATATATTTTAGTTTGTTAATAAGTAGAACCTTACCCTTAACCAATTATTTTTTTAAATATAAAGAAATAATTTCTTAAATTCTAGAAAATTTTAGCGTTGATTTTATTGAAAATTTTAATTTATTTTAAAAATGCAAAATTGGGTTAAAATCACGCACACAAGACTTGGGCCTAAATCATGGTACCTGAATCAAAATAAGATGTCTGTCTAGCATTTAACTCAGAAGTCAGAAATCCTCACTAGCTGCTTAATGGTCACTTGGTGAAGAATAATTGTTGAAACCTGCAGTTGTATTTATTTTATAGTGAATTTTCAATGAATAGAAATTTTCAAAGAAACGAATTGATAGATTGATCTTATCGTGAGTCTTAGAATGACCAAGAAAATATGCTAGGTCAACCAAAAACCTAGATAATCATAGATAATAATAAATATTAATGAACAATCAAATTTATAATTGATATTCGTAAACTTAAAGCTTCTACAAGTTGACACGGATGGTTCATTCAGGAATGTTGTCATCAATAAGTTAGGGATAGATTTTCAACGGGCGTAGGATGTCTCGTTGATTACCTTATCCTCTTGCATACGGGCGTAGGATGTCTCGATGATTACCTCATCCTCTTGCATACGTTATTATTACTGGGGCGAAGTTTTTCATGATTTATCCTCATTTAGGAAGTGTGGGATCACCCTAAAGAGGTCGTCAAAGTGACAATCACATTTTTTTTTAAAAAAACCTAAATTCTTAGGTTGACCTAGAAGAAGTCCTTCGTCCACCAAGGCCGGCAATATCCATTGAATTTTTTTTGAGAATTTCAAATTGTTAGTTCACTAATGCAAAAGCTTAGGTTGACCCACCTTCAAGAAGGTGGTTGATGACTAAACCTTTCAGAAGCTACTGAAAAACACAAGATCCAAGAATGCCTAACTCAAACGTAGAAAAACTCTCGATATCCAATATTAGGAATTCGGCACAATATCAACAAGGAGCACGAAAATTTTGCCCTAGGTAACAATAAATCTTACATAAACCACAACAATATATTCGAAATGCAATTTACATTATCTTCATACTCTAATCTTCAATCTTAGTGGCATCCTTCAAGGTGTAAAGCTATGGACAAATTTGTGCTCGAACTGCCACATTTGTCATCATAATTCTAATTCATAAAACTCAGGGCAATATCCACACTGAAACAACTTGTTAAATACAAACCACTTATTTAAACTTCACTCAATCAAATATCAATGCTCTAACTAGTTGACACAATTGGTACATACATGAGTATTTACTCTAATAAATTTTGAGATCAATTCTCAACGGGTATAAAATATCTTATTGGATGTCTGATCTCGCCTATATAAAGGGTTGTTATGCTAGGGCAAAATTAACCCTCTGATTTACCTATCTGTATCTTATTGTGGAGTTGATGACACTAAACCACTTGAGTTAAACGATATCACCGCTCCACTAAGTCAAATATCAAAAAACCTAAGGGACTAATGAAAAGCTTTGACCGATAAGTGCTTGTTTGTGAGATACATATTTGTAAAAAATTAGAGAATTTTATTTCTGCCTCCCATAAGAATCACTAAAAAAAGGCTTTTTTGATGAATTTTGTGACAAATTTTAAAAAAAATCACAAAAACCATTTCCGACGAAATTTGCGATGAAAAAATTTTCATTGCGAATAGCTCCTCACCAAATTCTGCAACGAATAATGTAAATTTATTGCCAATTTTGTGACAAATTTTATTTTTATCACAAAATTACAACCAAATTTGCGATGGAAAACAAACGCAAATCTGCGATGAAATCGTTTTTTGTCGTAGACGATAACAATTTTTCGTCACAAAATTCGTCGTAAAATGCAATTTTTTTTTACCCTGAATCTATCCATTTCTACATGTTATCGTGAATACAAATAGGATATTCCAAACATGTTTATAACACACACAATTCAATGATACATCATACCTAATTTAACATTCCAACACATCCAGTATTCAACATTCCAAACAAGTCATATTCATAAAAGTCAAAACAAACCTATCCAAATTGAAACCATACCAAAATTAATCAAAACAAACATATTCATACAAATCATGCATACAAGACATCATATCCAAATGAAAATATCTCATACTAAAAGACACAAAAATAAATCATCATCCTCTTCTTCCTCGGCAGACACTTTCTTCTCCTTCCATTCTTCTTCCTTTCTTGCATTAGAAAATAAACAAACAAAAAGCATTATTTTTAACAAGAAAATCCTATAAAGTAATACAAAACTTAATACGTAAAGAGTTACTTCTTTCAACATGAATTTCCAATTTCTACCACCTTTTGCTTTACCAACTTTGTTCAAAACAAATTAACAATACTAATAAAAAATATAAAAATCGAGGGTTCAATCACAAAACAAATGTTCAAAAATACTAATTATGAGACAAGTAACATTATACACAACATATTCATAAAGAATCATCACCACCATCATTAGTATCATCGTCACCATCATTACCAGAACTAGGAGGAATCTAACTTGAAGCGAAGCCTAATTGAAGATGTCGTATTATGAAGTCCTGTTGTTAACGTAATTTTCTTATTTCTTGATCCCTTTGCAATATTATTCCCTTCAAATTGCTAACCTCTTCATTCAAGTTATTAATTTGTGTCCTTATTGTCGGTGAGGTGGAAGAAGATGTACCAGCAACTCTGAGTTATGCTAAAAAAAGCTCATTCCTAATATCCTTCCCCCTTTCAATCTCTCAATCATCTCTAGTCATAAATTTAGATTACTACCAATAGAGGGCTTAGGCCTGACAATATCATCACTAACTTGAAAACTTCTCTATGCTAACTCTAGTTCATCATATTTCTCCTCTATTATCATGAGAAAAATTAAAATAAAATTACAATAATAATATTCTATCCCGGCTTTTTTTTTGAAATGTGTGGGTGAACGTGTCTATGAATAATGGCCCCTTCCCCATTTCCTTGGTCTAAAAAAATTGAGTTTCGAAATAATGAAATAGTCTGAAATAGATTGAAAAATTAGTAACAGAGTTAAAAAATTACAATATCGATATTGATAGAGCCTCTTGTATATATCATAAACAAATCTTCAAAATTATAAGCTTGATTTATTCTATTATGCTGACTCCTTTGTTTGCTCTCCTCGATTGCTAAAAAATTAGAGATTCTGGTCCAATTTCATCGGCGATGCAGGGTGACTTTTCCCCTAGTCTTTGCATGATTTATTACATGGTAGATGCGATTGCCATATTTTTTTCTTTAAAATTCTTTTTATTTCCACCTCTTCACTAGGGACCCAATTGAATATTCGCTGGAATAGAAAAATAATTGATTATATATTCACTTTAATTGCATATATAAACTAAAGGGGTTATACCTTAAACTCATTCCACCGGAACTCTTTTATGGGTGTTGGAGTGCTGGTATATGTTATTGAAACCCTTCTGAATGGTCATTCACTATTATATTAATCTCGTGAATAACCCGTATAGAATTTGTAAATATGTCATAAACTTACAAACAAATAATGTTAAATAATTAAGATAGTTGAAAAAATAAAATATTTTTTAATACTTACGAATCTCCGAGCAGGATTATAGACTCTCGAGTACCTATAATCTCAGCAACCGAGTGTTTGGCCGAAGGAAGATGCATGAGTACTATCGAATGTACTGGCGACGATGAATGAGAAGGTACATGCGAAGATACATATGAAGATCCTACACCTGAAGGGGGGGGGGGGGGGGGTGTAGGTCCAGTGTCATGTGATGAAGCAAATGGGTGAAGAGCACTCCATCTATGCCTACCACATCGAGATTATCAACCAAAATTCTTAGGATAAAGTAAATAAAATTTTGATGCATAATGAATAACATAAAAAAAACTTACCATCTTTGTTTATAGATCAAAGAGTGCACGAAATATAGGAAAAACACCAAGATGTCACCTATAATGACCTATAGGAATAAATACAGTACATTAACAGATAAAAGATAAAATTTAAGAATGAAACAATATATAAACTACTAATTGAGCTATGGGGTTTTCAAATATGATGATTAAAACTAAATTTACAAATAAATAAAACATTAACAAATATGAAATTAAAACATCATATTTTTATTATATTAAGATAACAAGAAGTCATCATCGTCAATTTTACTTGCATCTACGTTTATCACTAATCCGCTTGGATCTTGTAACATTTATTTTTTCTTAACAATGATAGAAACCTTTTGTTCCATAAAACAACCATACTAAAAGGGGACTAAATCAAAACCTTCTAGCATGGACATTATATGACTCATGTTGAACCTTAATAAATAGAAACATGTAAATCTCAGCTATACCCCATTTACAAATAATTAGTAAGTGCACCAATCCATGAACACCTTATAGTCAAGCACCAAGAGTTTAGTCGAGCATCAAGAAGAATGCAAACCTTCAAACACCAATCCACGAACATCCGAAATTCCCTCTCCACAAGGAAGAAAATAGATTCATCGCTAGCTACAAGAAGGGCAAGAACCCGATATTTACTTTAGGCAAGTGACCAACCATACACGAAATTGATGCGTTTTTACCGTAGCCGTTTCTACGAACTAGATAGTTCTATGGTGGATCTATTCAGGCATTTAGATTTTGGGCAAAACCTCAGCTATTAACAGATTTAGAATATCTGTACTGTAGCTGTTACGGACTGGATAGATCATTTATGATGAATCTATTTACCATCCCTAGCTACTTACTTCCAACACATTATTACCTGCACCCAACCTCTCCATCTTGATGTTCGAATAACGTTGGAATATATATTTCTCAATCTGAAATATTGAGGATGGTATCCTCCATCGATCTGTCCAAGCATAAAAAGTTGTTGAGTAACTTCTTCTTGTTGATATGCAATGCCTCCCAATGTTCCTCAATTTTTTTTCGTGCTTTTGTTTTATAAACATCTCACCAATCAATTTTGTCACATTTTAAAATATGATATAAGACATAGATATTCGAATCACTTGTTATGCTAATACAATTAGTAACATGAACAATTTACGTGATACAAAATATAAAAAAATATGTAATATAAATTAATTGTTAGGATGTATACTAAAAGTCTTGCCTTTTTTGTATGGTCATTCACATTTTGAAAGAGAATCACAACAACACTAGATGCGTATTAATATTAGTATATGCATAAAAGTCCTTTACTTTGGATTGTACTTAACATGGAGTGTGGTGACACACGGAAGATCATGTTATCAGTTCCTTGCCTAGTATAAGTAGAGGCTCACAGCCGAGATGGAATTGGACAAACCATCGGGATAGTTGTAGTGTAATTGGTGTGGTTTGTCTTGACCATAGAATTACACTAGTGTGCTTTGTGTGCATTGAGCAGGACCAAAACCAGAGGTCATCCAATTTGTATTGACTTGATAATTGGATTAGACCTCGGATTTATTTTGGAGTATAATCCCTAAATCCTGATATAATAACGGGCACATATAGTTAATATTTATTTCTTTGATTTACCAATGGGCGAGATTTATTCTGTTAAATCGATATGCCCGATAAGTTGGGAAATAATATAATTATATGGTGTGTTGTTGATTATTGACGGAATTCGTGTCCTAGTGAGTCGGGATGATGATGCCCCCTTGATGAGCTCATAAGGATCATCATGTTAAATCCTACAGGTGGATTTGATCGAACATGATGATAAGGTTGAGTGATACTAGTCAAGGAGCTAGAAGTTGATTAATTAAAATTGTCAGTAATTTAAATTAATCAACAGACATTCGATATCTTAAACACGGGGGCATGGATGACTCATAATAGGTGGAGCCCATATGTAAATATGTGGGTTGGTGAGGTAATTCAATGAGGATCATTTAGTGGAATGGATCTTCATTAATGGATCGGATTTGGATCCATTAGCAGGCCAAGATCCAACTCCTCCTCATGGTCCCTATCATAACCTTATATATACCCCATGTGGTATGAAACCAAGTTGAGAATTGATCCAAGGAAACACAAAAAAAAACCCTAGTCTATTCTCTCCTCTCTCTCTCTCTCCCTATCTCTCTCTCGGTTTAGCGTATTTATTTTAATTTGTTTTGCCCTCACGGGCTGGATCAGATGGTAAGGCGCTTGGCCGATTTGGTCGAGGTCACAGGTTCGAGGGTCGCCAGTTGCGCACAGGGATAAAACTCTGGTCTGCTGGCATTAATTCCCTCGACCCCAGGCGCCTCACTACACCAGTGATAACCGTGATTTATCTCCTCCATGTTGGTCCTGGGACGGACTGGCGGGGGCGCTGGGGGCGAGCGTTTTGCCTTTTTTTGGTTTGGTCTCTCGGTTCAGCAACGTCAAACAGCAGGAGAGGCACCCGTTCTCTCTTCTCCACCCACGCGTGGACAGCAGCAAGAGGTTGCTGTTCTCTCTTCTCCACCCACACGTGGACAGCAGCAAGCGGCTATCGTTCTCTCTTCTCCACCCACGCGTGGACAGCAGCAAGGGCTGCTGTTCTCTCTTCTTCATCCACACGTGGACAGCTGTGGAGGCTGTTCTTTTCTCCTCTCTAGCCATGCACGGACAGCGGTGACTCTTCTACTTCATGCATGGGCGTCTCTTCTCCACGTATGGACAATTGTAGTGGCTAGTCTTCACCGTGCGTGGACTCCATGCGAGGACATCAGGCCATTTGATCGTGGCTGTTTTTTTTCTCCAAGACAATGCAGAGGGTTGTTTCTCCAGGTGGCAACAAAGGTTGCTGTGGATGAAAGCAGCGTTGTGGAGGGCAGCCGGTGAGGTTATGGAGAAGACAGCGCAGCGAGGTTGCTGTGGAGGACAACAACGTTGTGGAGGGCAGCATCGCATGTTGTTTCTCGGGTCACGTTGTTGTGTTGTCTCCAAACGAGAACAACAACCTAGGAGACGGAAAAGAGGGGGAAGGAGGAGGGGAGATCACCTCTTCCTTTGTGTGGCCGGCGACAACAAGACCTAGGGTTTTGTTGGCCGGCGCAAGGAGAAGGAAGAAGAGGTGTGAGGTTTTGTTTTGTGTTTGGATTATCTTCTTCCTTGGAGTGGCCGGCGGCATCCCTTTGGTTAGGGAATGGTTGGCTCAAGGAGACGGGATCGACTTGGTGACCACGGTTCTTGGTAGATCGTCGCCCACACGACGTCTAAGAGGCGAGGGTCATACAGTAGAAGATCGTAAGGTAACGGAAGCTATAAACTCTTCCTTGGCTCCTTATTTTGCTTTGTCATTTTATGTGTATTAGTTAATTATTTTGATATTGTATCATGGTTAATAATTAACTAATTGGACCCCGACCATAAACACAAGAATCGACGATCCACTTGTTGTCTCTTCCGTGGTCGTTTGGTTAGAAGAATTACAAGGCGCGATCTTTGTGATTGACCATGTTGTAATTTGTACCGAACGATATGATGACAAGATGGTCGTTGGGAGACGGGTCTTCATTCAGATTAATTTTTAATCCGTGGACATGGAAAGGTCTCTCAAGGATGACCAAGTCTTCGCTAGGGAAACCCGCCAAGCCATACCCAACAATTGGTATCAGAGCTGAGGCTTCCGATTTTGTGTGTTTAGGATTGGTTAATTTTTGCACTATTTCATATATTTTATTTTGCTGGATGATATGTGGATGTGCGTAGGCTAACTTTGTGTTGCAAGCACTAGATTCCAACTGATCATGGCCAAATAATTGATGTATGTGATGGTTGTGCTATTTTTGTTAATTAATTAAATCCTCGGGGTTGACGAGGCTAGGTAGTATTTAATTTTTGTAATTAAATACGACACGTGTTTAGCCGAGATTTTTGTTTACATTTGATCTAGATTTTATGTACACTCCTTCATGGAGTATAGGATCAATGATGTAAATGATTAACTAATCATCTCGGCTCGGAGATCCCTCTAGGTAGCTTGCGCATAAGGATGGGAGGAATGGACGAGGTGAAGACACGACTGGAGGCGCATTGGAGACCAAGGCCATGAAAAGTTGGAAAATCTAGGATTTTCTTTTTCATTATGTTGGTTATGTGCTTGTCATGTGCGTGTTTGTTAAAATTCCTCGTAATCAATAACTAAGTGGGAGAGGGACTCTAAGGGTCCCGTGACCTCCATTACAATCCGATAAGTGATGCGAACAAGCCCGTGCGTCAGCTCTGAGTGCCTTCCTCAATAATGGATAGGCTTGTTCTGCGGATCACTGGGTCAGAAAAGATTATAGAAAATTATTGAAGAGCGTGTGTACTTCCCCAATGGAAGACACATAATCGAAAATAATTTTCTTAGTATCATGTAATGGTAAACACTTAGATACAAATATTAGTATCCTCCCCAACGAAGTCACTGCTATTATTTGTAGGGCCGAAGTGAACCAACTATTAATCTTATTTGTCAAAAAGTTAGGTTGACTAATTAATAAGATTAATGGGTAAAACCTCCTCTAACGAATGTAGGATTCGTATACGTCCACACTAACGTGGCATGCGAATTCTCGGTGTTTGAGGTGTTGGTTGATTTCAAAAATTTATTGTTTTGAGGAATCAATTTATTTTCAAATTCTAAAGTAGTGTATGTTGTGATTCTCAGGATTTTCAAAATGACCTTTAATCCCATAGCAACCATACTTAAGGAGAACAAACTTACTGGACCCAATTACATTATCTGGAAAAGAAACCTAGACATTGTCCTTACTGCTGAAGAGTACAAATATGTGCTCTTTGAGGGCTGTCCCGAAAAGCCTAGTGAGAACTCTAGTGAGGAGCAGAGGGAGCGTTACAAGAAGTGGATCAAGGCAGATTAGATGACGCGGTGTTATATTCTGGCATTTATGTCAAATGTATTGCAACAACAGCATCAGGCCATGCCCACTGCTTGTGACATGATGTTGAACCTCAAGGAGCTCTTCAGGCACCAGGGTCGGGCCACTAGGCAGGTGGCGATGAAGAACCTGATGACGACTACTATGGTCAAAGGGACATCCGTAAGGGATCATGTCCTGAAAATGATGGCCCAACTCAATGAGATTGAGGTTCTTGGAGGACAAATCAATGAGGAAACCCAGGTCGATATAATACTCCAATCTCTGCCTAGGAGTTTTGAGCAGTTCCAGCTCAACTATAACATGAATAAGCATGAGTATACATTGGGGGAACTCCTTGGAGAACTCTAGGCGGCAGAGGGGATGTTTCGTTAGAGTTTGCAGACCTTGGTCACTTAGAAGTTTCTACTTCTGTGCCGAAAGACAGGAAGAAGAAGAAACAAGGTGGGTACAAGAAGGCAGCAGGATTGCAGGGACCTCAGGCTGGTGTGAAGAAGCTGAAAGCAAGTGCTTCACGAGCCAGTAGACTGGGCATTGGAAGATGAACTATCCCCATCATCAAGACAAAGGTATATCTTTTTCTTTTGTCGTTATAACATGATTAGCGGTGTTAACTACTGGTACCTGGAATGTAGATACGGATGCCGCTAATAATGTCTGCAATTCTTTACAGGGGTTCCAGGAAGCCCAACGATTGGCTAAAGAAGAGATTACCGTCTACATGAGATATGATACGAAGGTGGAGACTATTGAAGTGGGAGTTATTTATTTATTTTTGTCTTTAGATAGAAAAATAAAGTTTTGGTTTTAAAAGGATTTCTTTTATATACCTAATTTTTAGAAAGAACTTTGGTTCAGTTTCTGAAATAATGGATATTCTATTGCTTTTTGTTATGAAAAGTGGAATAGAAAGATTATCTATTTAGGAACATGGATAAGCATTTAAGCAATTAGAACCAAAGTCTCCCATGATGCAAATAGTAGCTAATAGCTCATCATCTAATCAAAATAAGAGAAAGGTTCCTTCCAAGATGGACCAAACATGTCTTTGGTATCTAAGGCTTGGTCATATTAACCTTAGTAGGATTCAAAGGTCGATAGCCGATGGGCCCTCGGGTTCATTGGTGGTGGGGGACTTCCCAACCTTTGAATCTTGCTTGGAAGGTAAGACGACCAAGAGGCCTTTTTAAGGTTAGAGTATAGAGCCAAAGATATGCTAGAATTGGTTCATTCTGATTGTCCTATGCCTATCCAGGATAGAGGTAGCTTTGAATACTTCGTGAGATGAATATTCAAAGGTATGGGTACGTTTACTTCATGGCCGCAAGTCTGAATATTTGATTAGTTCAAAGAATTTAAGACTGTTGTGGAGAAACATCAAGGTAAAAGTATCAAGACACTACGATCGGATCGTAGTGGTGGGTACCTCTTGGGAAAGTTTAGGACTTACTTATCAGAGACTAAGATTCAATCCCAATTGACTGCACCCGGTACGCCCCAATAGAACGGTGCAGTAAAAGCGAAGGAAAAGGGCTCTTATGGAATGGTTAGGATAATGATGAGCTGCTCCGAGTTGCCAGATTCATTCTGGGGATATCCTTTGGAAACGACAGCGTACATACTTGATACCATCAAGGTCAGTGCCGTCTACTCCCGTAGAAGTGTGGACTGGGCGAAAGCCAAGTCTAAGACATATTCAGACATAGGATAGCTCAGAACATGTGCTGAGAGGGGATACTGATAAGATTGGAATCTCGTGCGCTTGTTCGTAGGCTATCCTAGAGGAACAAAAGGTGGTTCTATAGTCCTAAGGATCAGAGGGTAATCATTGACACGAATACCAGATTCTTAGAAGAAGACTATGTGAAGAACCACAATCCCATGAGTAGACTAGTCCTTGAAGAATTAAGAGGGGATGTTTTGACCTTAGTACCAACTGTACGAGAGGATACACCACAAGTCACTGCACCGCGTGTCCCAGACGATACACAGGTGGTACCTCGTCGTAGTGGGACGGTTGTTAGTCAACCAGGAGGATTCATGTTCTTGGGAGAGTCTTCGGACTCGGTCCCTGGCGACCATGAATCAAGATCCTTGGACCTATGACGAGAAACATCCGCTTTGAAGAGATAATCCAGTCATGTGGATTTGTTCAAAGGACGGATGAGATTTGCGTATGTAAGAAATGTGACGGAAACGTAGTGGTATTCTTGTACTATATGTAGATAGTATTTTGTTAGTTGACAACAATGACAAAGTATTATCAGACGTAAGAGTATGGTTGTCCAAATAGTTGATATGAAGGACTTAGCAGAAGCAGGACACATCCTTGGCGATCAAAGTTCTAAGGGATCACCATAGAAGGATGTTGTGCTTCATACAAAGACACTGTCTTAGCTCGTTTTAGCATGAAAACCTCCAAGAAAGGTTTTGTACTTTTCTGCTGTGGAGCTACTTTATCTAAGGAGATGTGTTTTTAATACATCAGAGGAGATAGAGTAGGATAAGGCGGTTCCTTATGCATCAGCTAAAGGAAGCCTCAGGTATGCTTAAAACGAGATTGGATATCTACTTTGTCGTGGGCATGGTTAGCAGATATCAGAGTAATCCAAGTCATGGGAATTGGATTGCGGTAAAAGAATATATTAGTGTCTGACAAGGATTAAGGATTATATGCTGGTTTACCGCGGTTGACCAATCTCCTGTGGGTTATACGGATACAGACTTCCAGTCGGATAAGGGAAAATATAATTATTCCTCAGGTTTTTTAGTTTACTTTAGGAGGTGGAACCATTGTATGGGAGAGTGTCGCGCAGCAGCTGCGTGATGTACTCCACCATGGAAGATGGATGGATGACAGTCTCTTAGACAGCCAAGAAAGATACATGGTTTAGGAACCTCCAGATGGACTTGGATGTGATTCCTGGTTTGCCCGGAGCTATCACAATTCTTTGTGATAATAATGGTGCAGTTGTAAACTCGAAGGAACCACGGGCCCGTAAGGCAAGTAAACACATAGAGCGCAAGTACCACCCATGAGAGGAAAAGCTGTTGTTGCCTAGATTACATTAGAGGACAACTGGGAGATCTTTTCACTGAGGCCTTGATAGCGAGAGCTTTAGGTATGTGGAGGATCAGGGAGTCAGATGTATGCCATTTTGAGGACAACAAAGTCTTTGAGTATAAGTGGGAGATTGTTAGGATGTATACTAAAAGCCTTGCCTTTTCTGTATAGTCATTCATATTTTGAAAGAGAATCACAACAACACTATATGCGTATTAATATTAGTATATGCATAAAAGTCCTTTACTTCGGATTGTAGTTAACATGGAGTGTGGTGACACACGGAAGACCATGTTATCAGTTCCTTGCCTAGTATAAGTAGAGGCTCACAGCCGAGATGGAATTGGACAAACCATCGGGATGGTTGTAGTGTAATTAGGTGTGGTTTGTCTTGACCATAGAATTACACTAGTGTACTTTGTGTGCATTGAGCAGGACCAAAACCAGAGGTCATTCAATTTGTATTGACTTGATAATTGGATTAGACCTCGGATTTATTTTGGAGTATAATCCCTAAATCCCGATATAATAACGGGCACATATAGTTAATAATTATTTCTTTGATTTACCAATGGGCGAGATTTATTCTGTTAAATCGATATGCCCAATAAGTTGAGAAATAATATTAATTATATGGTGTGTTGTTGATTATTGACGAAATTCGTGTCCTAGTGAGTCGGGATGATGATGCCCCCTTGATGAGCTCATAAGGATCATCATGTTAAATCCTGCAGGTAGATTTGATCGGACATGATGATAAGGTTGAGTGGTACTAGTCAAGGAGCCAGAAGTTGATTAATTAAAATTGTCAGTAATTTAAATTAATCAACAAACATTCGATATCTTAAACAGGGGGGGATGGATGACTCATAATAGGTGGAGCCCATATGTAAATATGGGGGTTGGTGAGGTAATTCAATGAAGATCATTTAGTGGAATGGATCTTCATTAATGGATCGGGTTTGGATCCATTAGCAGGCCAAGATCCAACTCCTCCTCATGGTCCCTATCATAGCCCTATATATACCCCATGTGGCATAAAACCAAGTTGAGAATTGATCCAAGGAAACACAAGAAAACCCTAGTCTATTCTCTCCTCTCTCTCTCCCTATCTCCCTCTCGGTTCAGCGGCGCCGAATAGCAGGAGAGGCAGCCGTTCTCTTCTCCACCCACGCATGGACAACAACAAGAGGCTGTCGTTCTCTCTTCTCCACCCACACGTGGATAGCAGCAAGCTGGTGTCGTTTTCTCTTCTCCACCCACGCGTGGACAATAGCAAGGGCTGTTGTTCTCTCTTCTTCATCCATGCGTGGACAACTGTGGAGGTTGTTGTTTCCTCCTCTCCAGCCATGCACGGACAGGGGCGGCTCTTCTACTTCATGTATGGGCGTCTCTTCTCCACGCATGGACAGTTGTAGTGGCTGGTCTTCACCGTAGGTGGACTCCATGCAAGGACAGCAGGCCGTTTGATCGTGGATGGTTTTTTTTTCTCCAAGACAACGCAGAGGGTTGTTTCTCCAGGCGGCAACAAAGGTTGCTGTGGATGACAGCAGCGTTGTGGAGGGTAGCCGGTGAGGTTATGGAGAAGACAGCGTAGCGAGGTTGCTGTGGAGGACAACAACATTGTGGAGGGCAGCATCGCATGTTGTTTCTCTGGACACGTTGCTGCGTTGTCTCCAAACGAGAACAACAACCTAGGAGACGGAAAAGAGGGAGGAGGGGAGATCACCTCTTCCTTTGTGTGGCCGGCGACAACAAGACCTATGGTTTTGTTGGCCGACACAAGGAGAAGGAAGAAGAGGTGTGAGGTTTTGTTTTGTTTTTGGATTATCTTCTTCCTTGGAGTGGCCGACGTCATCCCTTTGGATAGGGCATGGTTGGCGCAAGGAGAAGGCATTGACTTGGTGACCACGGTTCTTGGTAGATCGTTGCCCACACGACGTCTAAGAGGGGAGGGTCATACGGTAGAAGATCGTAAGGTAACGGAAGGTATAAACTCTTCCTTGGCTCCTTATTTTGCTTCGTCATTTTATGTGTATTAGTTAATTATTTTGATATTGTATCATGGTTTATAATTAACTAATTGGACCCCGACCATAAACACAAGAATCGGCGATCCACTCGTTATTTCTTCCGCGGTTATTTGGTTAGAAGAATTACAAGGCTCGATCTTTGTGATTGGCCAAGTTGAAATTTGTACCGACCGATATGATGACGAGATGGTCATTGGGAGACGGGTCTCCATTCGGATTAATTTTTAATCCGTGGACATGGAGAGGTCTCTCAAGGACGACCAAATCTTCGCTAGGGAAACCCGCCAAGCCATACCCAACACTAACTTGAAATATGACATGTCTTCTAGATAATTTAGTAAAATATATGTTATGACTGCTCATCATTCTTGACTAGTTAAGTATCTCTACTTACATGGTCCACTTGGTCGACCAAGATAGTTAAAAATTGAGAATGAATTTAAATTAGGATTAATAGAACCCTCATCATTTCTTACCTCGCTCTGGCTTTTGCTCTGAATGTGAGACTAAAAATAATATGATGCAAAAAAAGTTGTTACTTCCTCTATAATGTATTAACAATAGAGGTTTCACTCCGTATCTTATTTTTCACTTTTCTATTCAAAAGATATAGGCGTTTGATTGTAATAAAATAAATTATATTATATATTAATATATAATAAAATTAGTCAATTTTTTGCATTTATTGAAAATGGATAGGACTTTTAACTTTGGTTTCATATAGCAACTGAACCAAAAGATGTTCCATGGAATAAAAAATGAGGGTGGAAATAACCTTTATAAATTACACAAAATAATTGAAATGTCTTTCTCTAACATCTCAATGTGTGGACATCTCAAAACTATTGAGCAAATATCATAAAGGAAAATGCTTAACTCCCTAATGACACCCCATATAAAATTTGATAAGAGTTCTTTAAACGCAATTGGAATGAGTCTTTCCATGAATATGATAGTCATGACTTTTCAAACCAATCAATTTACATTTCTTCAAATCAATACAACTTTTGAAATTAGAGACAACAATTTGAAATTTTCAATGATTTTAACCATTCACAAATAGCACGTCTCTGATCCTTGTTCAATGTATAAACTGCTTTTGGCTTTGGTCCCCTACTACTTTCACTGACATTAAGAGCAGGTCTTTTACAAAAAGAGTTGCATATCTTTTCTTGTATTCATATTGTCTTTTTTTGTGGCAATATCTATTACTATATTTATCATGTTATCAAAATATATTCTTCTCAATATGCATTACATCAGGATTTTGATGAATCAAATGACCCTTTCAATACGGTAAATTCTAAAATATACTCCGGTTAGTCCATTTATGTGTATTTCCATATTCATATACTATATCATGTTACTCTTTAATCATAGATGAAAATTGAAATACTTTGTACCAAATATGATCACCTGTTAAGCTCATTGGCAGAGGTGTTCTTTCAATTCTATTCTTAGTGAATTCATCTTTATTCCTTTTGAAATTATGATTTGATGGTACAAATTATCTATGACAATCAAAATAATTCAGCTTTTTTTTTATATTTCAATCTGATTGACTTTCATCTCTCCATACTTATTTAACATCCTAAGATCCCAGTGATACTCCATCTCGATGGCATACGATAAGTTAGAAAGTCATTTATGGTCCAAAGAAAAACAACCTTCATTACAAACATTTGATAAGAATGAACATCATATATAGGAAAACCTTGATCCCATAGTTGTTTCACCTCTACAATTAGTGGTTGCATATGAACATCTATCAATTACTTTGGGTTTTACGGGCCAGACACAACCAATGTTAAAAATATATATACGATGTTTTTATGTACATCTTAGGTGGTATATAGAGTTAAGATAATTAACCAACAAGAATAATTTCTTCCTGATTTTCTAAATGGAGTATATTCATCAACACATAGACCAACCAAATGTTTCTAGTCTCCTTCACAAATTTATGATATATTCTATCAAAATTTTTACCTGCGTTTGCATCTGATAGATGATACATTAACCCCTCTTTTGTTTGATGATTTACATGCCAAGTCATTGTTGGATCGGAGTAAATCGATAGAGGGGGGGGGGTGAATATCGATCGAAAATTTTTGGACTAGTTAATAGAAATACGCAGCGGAAAACACAAAATCAATCGCTAACAATTTTTCTTTTTACTTGGTTCGGAGTCGCAGTCGGCTCCTACTCCAAGGCCCATGGTCCTTGACCGTTTACGATGGGCAATTCTATATTCGAAAGAGTGTTTACAAGTTTGGAGTACAAAATATTGAATTGAAAAAGAGATTGCAACACTTTACTAAATTAAATTTACCAACGATTGGAGTGGATGGAAGTTCGGAGCAGCGGGTCGTCGTCGATGCTTGAATCGCGAGTACGGATCTTGTCGGAGCGTAGCGCTTGAACGAAAGTGTTGAGAGCGTAATGAGCGAGTTGTATTCAAGCCTTGGGGGTGAACCCCCTTTTATAGTCGACTCCTGGGCGCCTGTGTTGAAGGGGGCGCCTACACGTGGCCTCACCTGCGCGAACTCCAATCCGCAGGCTCGGTCAGTGCTCATCCCCTTCATTGAGTGCCTGAGCTGTATGGGGTGCCTGAGCTGTCTGGGGCGCCTAGCTTGACTTGGTCCATAGGCTTTCGTGGTAGTTTGCTTCGATGGTCTCGATTTGGCCTTGCACTGGCCTGCCTGTATCCTTACAGGCACCTAGCCCAGTGAGGTGCCTCCTTCCAATGAGGCACTTGAGCTACAGAAACACTGCCCATTCATTTCCTATAACCACGGTTAGTTCCAAAACACAAGAAGCAAATATGTTAGATATTATTTACAGCCTAAACTATCTTGGTTCTGACTTTGGGTCTCCCAAATGGAACCCTAGGTCGAACCGACGCCTAATGTTCTCTCTTATGGGAAACGCATCCTCACCTACTCCTCTCGGGAGAATTTACCTTTTTGCCAACTGGCTCCTCCGGTTGGACTTTTGCCTAGCTTCACTCACCAGGTCTTCGTGCCCAGTCCTCGACCAGGTGTTAGTGCCCAGCTTCACTCACTAGGTCTTCGGTGCCCAGCTTCACTCACCAGGTATTATTGCCCAACTTTAGGTTAGGACTTAGTTGCTCAGCCTGCAGCCAGGACTTAGTGCCCAATTCAAGTGAACCAGGACTTAGTGCCCAATTCAAATGAACCAGGACTTAGTGCCTAATGTACCTTGGACTTTCCTGCACACTTAATCAGCTTGTTAGATCACAACTAAATCTTAACTTCTGAACCCTTTGCCATTATCAAAACAAAGATTTGACCTTGGTGCTTCCGGCACCAACAATCTCCCCCTTTTTGATTTATGGCAACATGGTTCAAAAAGTTAAGTTATACACATATTATAGTAATCTAACAATACTAACAACAGAATTTTAACTCCCCCTGAATTTCACATTCTCCCCCTTAAGTGTTCAATATCATGTGGGTTTTGTAAACTTTCTAAGTGTTAAGTGTTTTGCAAGTTTTTAGCAAAAACTTAAGTTTTTAACCAAGGGTTTTTCGAAAATAAAGCAATTGTAAAAAAAACACTTAGGCAATTTTTGAAATGGTTATGTAAGCCTAAATTTTGTTTCAATATTTTGAAAATTTACTTAGGCAAAACAAGTTTTGAAAACATATTTTTCTTGCCAAGTTTTCATTTTGAGATTTTTAAAAAAAATTTCCCAACGTAGAAAATTTTGCTTAAGAACATTTTCACAAAAGGAATTTGTTTACTAACACAAAATTTACTTAGCACATTTGCCAACAGATTTTTTGAAAAATAGTTTTGCTCTGGCAAATTTGTTTACTAAGAAAAAACTTCCTTAGAATTGTTTTTCAAAATACACTTTAGAAATTTTGAAGCCTTTTTCGAGGTAGAAAAGTTTGAAGCACTTGATACATACTTAGAAAATTTTAAAAGTTTGAAGTACTTGACAAATACTTAGAAAAAATTTTAGAAACCTTTTTAAGTACTAAAAAATTTTAGAATAAATTCAAAATAGTTTAAAAACATTCTTTAAAGAATTTTGAAGTATCAACATTTTTTAAGTACTTAAAGAATTTTGAAGTATTTAAACACTGAAAAGTACTTGAAAACTTAGTACATAGAACCTTCTACTTTACTTTTTGAAAAAGAGATTGAAATTTTTAAAAAAAACAAAGAAATTCGAAAAATTTTTCCCTCTCTTTGTTTCTCTCCCCCTTTGCCATATATCAAAAATAATTGATACTAATTACATCAACTAAATTAGAGCTAGCAAGAAATTAAAATTCTGTATTGAACCAATTCTAATGAAAAAAAACTGGATCAAACCAAATTAAACCAATCTTGTTCGGGTCATGTCTAACCATGCTAGCTACTTACTAACTGTCATAAACAGTAGCTTTCGCTAGGGTTAGTCAAGTTAAGTGATTTGATCAAGTTAGATTTTCTAAGCTTGACACTTAACCTGATTACTGTTCAACTTGTATTTATTGCCCCAATTACTGCAGATGCACTGACTTAAAGCATCTTGAATCAAGGCATAGACCTAAGCATCTCAACCCAGTCTAGGTTATCAATCAAAAGTACCCTAAGGTGCTTGTGAGATGCTGACTTCTAGATCTATAGGTGCATGCAGTTCTAGGGTTAGGGCCTAAGCTAAGTCCATTTGCAAAAAAAAGCTCTAGTTTTGAAGGAGGTAGTTTTTGAAATAAAACTAAGTTGGAAAATCATTTTAAATTTCAAAAACTTGATAAAAGAAATGATAT
Organism: Boesenbergia rotunda; assembly: GCA_024364735.1. Lineage (NCBI taxonomy): Eukaryota > Viridiplantae > Streptophyta > Magnoliopsida > Zingiberales > Zingiberaceae > Boesenbergia > Boesenbergia rotunda. The sequence goes on along the minus strand of JAGFNQ010004109.1, from coordinate 116,137 downwards.
ATTTGCAAAATTTTCAAAGAAACTTAAGAAAAAATAGGAAAAGTTTTTAGGAAACAATATAAATCAGTCCTACTCTACTAAGCACAACCCTAAGATTCAGTTATGAAGTAATGACTAAGTAGTTAAAAAAAAACTCAACAGATAAGTAAATAATCAGTAGATAAGACAGCAAAGTCAACTACTGGTCAACATAAGGACCAGTAAAGTCAAACACATGTCAACCCTACAGGGTAGGGCAAGTCAAATAGTATCAATATAGTCAGCTAGCTAGAGAATCACTCAGGTCTATGAAGAGGGGCCAGGGGGGTCGAATGGACCAGGTTGCTATGACCGGAACATGCACATCATTTCGTTGTATCGAACCTTGTTTGTCTCATGATCGGCTCGGAGGGCATCCATGTACTCAATGTGATGGGCCTCGTTTGCCTGGTGTTCGGCTTGAAAAGTGTTCATGCACTCAGTGTGGTAGGCCTGGTTGACATTGTATTCGGCCTGAAGAGCATCTATATATTCAGCGTGTCGGGCCTCCATCTCTTCTCAGAGATTGTGCATCTCAGTCTGTAGTAGTGCCAGGCGCTGGTCGGTGGTCGGTGGAGGAGGCTCTTGCAAGTGCTCGTTGATCTCGGCTGCGAGATCGGCTACATCAACCTCCACCTCCTCGTCTGAGTCTATCTGGGGTTGAGTCCTCTGGCGTCTCCATGAAAGAACCCCGGTGGCCGAGACATCTATCCCCGCTAAGGAAAAGTTCCTAGCCCTGATCTCGTCGAACTCGGTCATTGGGGATACCCCCTCGGCAGTGATATCACGACCATAGTGGTGAAGTAGGGAGGTGATGATGTGGTAGTAGGGGGTTCGGACTTGGGAATGGGTAGAAATACTGGAGGCATAGATGATCGTGTGGAAAATGTGAAGGCCAATGTTTAAATCGAGATAATGAATCATAACATAGAGAAGGAAAGTATGAAATGGTCACATGGTCGCGATATCTCGAGTGGTTAGTGGAAGGACACAACGGATTATGACCCTATAGAGAGCATAATGCTGAACCCGGAGATCGACGGACTGGAACCTCTGTCTCGTCGGGTCTCGGATATCCCCGAAGAAGTAGGAGTAAAGTGTGTCCAGGGAAATGTGAGAATAAGGGTTACTGAAAGGCAGGTCAGTAGGAGGGTAGCAGCAAAAGGTAGACTGGGAGGATCGTATACCTAAAAATCGATTAAATAAGGTTGGTGAGATAGTAAGTGGCATTCCTTGAACGATGGTCGAGTAGCAAAGGTCATCTACTTTGACCAGGTTGTTATAAAATTCCGCACATAGGGTTGTGTTAACTGGATGCGTGCAAAAGACAAGATGGTCAAGTTGATAGAAATTGATGGCGTCCATCGCTATGGGGCAGGACTGGGTGAAGAATTGTCGATTTAAGAAACTAGTTTTGATGGGTTTGTAGGTGGTCTGGGCAAATTTATTAAATAATTCTAAGTTAGGGAACCAAGGATCCGGGGTAGGCTCGGCCACGGGGTTAGGTTGGGTAACACGACGTTTTCTAAACGAATAAGAGAAATTTTGCATTTAATAAGCGAGATAATCAAAGAATTATTTATAAATGCATAATTAAAATGGTACCGGGGAGGCATTGTTGAAGCGGGGTGTTTGAGAGCATGAGAAGGACTTTCGGGCGCCTTGGGAAGAAGAGAAATGAGGGGAGAGTTCGTTTGGTGTGGGAGATGAAGAGGGATTGAGGGCCTTATATAAGGTTACCTGGGCGCCCGTGAGCATTGAGGCGCCCGAGAGCCTCTCGGGCGCCCTAGTCAGGTGTCAGCCAACTTTTGGCAGTCTGATTGCCTTGGTCGACGTTAAAGTTTCAGGCGCCTATAAGATCTCGGGCGCTCGAGCTGACCTTGGTTTGACCGTTGACCAGTTTGACCATTGACCATGGGTTGACTATGTTGACTAGGTTTGACTCAGTTGACTGTGTTTGACTAATCAATAACTAAATCAAGCAAGCCCTAGATTCTATTTAAAATGAGTTTATTGTGATATTCAACATGAAATTCAAAAATGTTAGAGTTGAAAAAAGTAGGGTATAGTAAACTGAATTAATTTGAAAAAAAAATAAAGATAATTTTGAATAACTTTTGAAAGCACTTTGAGTTTCATTTAAAAGGATAGTGACTTATACTCTTAGGTCCTAGATATCTCACCAAGTTCTACATGATCAAACATGTTAACCTTATGGGTTTTGTGAGATAAATATTTTAATTTTGAAAAACATGGTTAATTTTATTAATTTTGGAAAATTTGTTAAATCTAAAATTTAATTGATGTTTGTGTTAGATTCAAATTTAACAAGTAGTAAAGTGAATTTGATTTTCAATAATTGGCTTCCAGGTCTTGGCGAGGCACAAGGCCTTCTTTGGCTATAGTCTTATTGGAGCAACAACCCTTTCCTTGACAAAGACTTTTACTGAAAATTCATTTTCAAGTTACTTCTTGAAAGATTTTGGTTTAACTAGTTTGGGTCTTGGATCGGTAGCTTCGGTTAGTTCCACCAGAATGACTTCCCTAATGTACTATCATCTCACCTCCACCCAATACTATGTTGTTCAAATTTCAATTGAATCTTTTGTCCTTGGTCTAACCATTCCTAAGCATAAGCATAAAAAAACATGCAAAAAGAAAATAAACACGCAAGCAAGCAATTCAGTAAAATTATCTAAGTCACGTCATAATTGGAATAATATTCTGGATTTTTAAAATTAGTGAGATTGTGTATCAAATTTTCTAGCATTTTGACCCTGTGGTTTAGTGTTTCATTTTCTTGTTCTAATTTTCTAAAATTTGCCTTAACTAATTTATATGAATTAATCACATTATTCGAGGTAAATACAGGATTGTCAAATATCGTAAATTTACCTTTCTCGAATGTTTGTCCAGTAGTCTTCTTGAGGGTAATGTTTGGTGAAGGTCGACTCTTGCGAGTAGGGCACTTACTCTTGTAATGTCCTATTTGTCTGCACTCATAACATATTACATGATCTTTAAGTTTTGGATTAATTATATTACCGTTTGATTCCTGGTTGGGAATCTCCCCCTTAATTCTAGCCGTTTTTGTTTTCTGTTCCTTCAGCTTCTTGTAGTGGTTACACAACCATCGGATCAATTTGAGTTTATCTCCTTCACTGTAGTCAGATTCTGAATCTGAGTCGGACTCGAGTACTGGTTGCACCTTCTCCTTTGGTGGTTCCTCTGAGGTTCTTCCTGTAATAGAAACTATACCTTCCTCGACCATTATAGTATTAGTTTGATTATTTAATTGTAACTCTGAAGAGGGTTCAAAGTCGATTATCACTTTTGTTTCAGTCAATTCATTTTCTGATTCTAGCTCGAATTCACAGTCTGGTACGGATTCTGTGTCATCTTCTGATCCGGAGTCAACTTCGAAGTTGAGTGTCGTCTCTGTCTCGGCTATTTAGGTTTGAGCTGAGAATGCGGGATAGTTTACTTGATCTTCCTCTTCATCAAAGTTCTCCTTATGTAGGTTGATCAGCTTCTCCCATATTTCTTTGGCATAGTTGAATGATCCAACCCGCTTCAATTCTTCTCTGGTCAGGCCGCATTGTAAGATTACTGTTGCCTTAGCATCAGTTTCGATCTTCCTCAAGGTAGGTTCGTCCAATTTGCCCCAGGCGATTGATGTTCCATTTTTTGTGGGGGAACGTGAACCCAGTTTTGATTATTGACAATAAGTCCAGATTGGCCTTCAGTTGTGATTCCATCAGGCTTTTCCAAGATCTGATGTCCTCGCCAGAGAATAGGGGTGGACGGACACTATCCCATTCTCGCAAGACTGAGTCTTAGATTAACAGTGCGGGAAGAAATTAATAACAACGGAAAAGATCGAGTGGTGTTGCACCAACCTCGATTAACGAGAAAATTCGAGCAAAAAGAATTAAAAAAATTCGTAAATCTGAAAAAAAAAACTTCTCAAACTAGTGGTTGCACCAAGTTTGAGCCACCCACTCTGATACCACTTGTTGGATCAGAGTAAATCGATAGAGGGGGGGGGGGGTGAATATCGATCGAAAATTTTTGGAGTAGTTAAGAGAAATACGCAGCGGAAAACACAAAATCAATCGCTAACAATTTTTCTTTTTACTTGGTTCGGAGTTGCAATCGGCTCCTACTCCAAGGCCCATCATGGTCCTTGGCCGTTTACGATGGGCAATTTTATATTCGAAAGAGTGTTTACAAGTTTGGAGTACAAAATATTGAATTGAAAAAGAGATTACAACACTTTACTAAATTAAATTTTACCGACGATGGGAGTGGATGGAAGTTCGGAGCAGTGGGTCGTCGTCGACGCTTGAATCGCGAGTACGGAGCTTGTTAGAGCGTAGTGCTTGAACGAAAGTGTTGAGAGCGTAATGAGCGAGTTGTTTTCAAGCCTTGGGGGTGAACCCCCTTTTATAGTCGACTCCTGGGCGCTGTGTTGAAGGGGGCGCCTACACGTGCCTCACCTGCGCAAACTCCAATCCTCAGGCTCGGTCAACGCTTATCCCCTTCATTGACGAGTTGAGCTGTCTGGGGCCCCTAGCTTGACTTGGTCCATAGGCTTTCGTGGAAGTTTGCTTCGATGGTCTCGGTTTGGCCTTGCACTGGGGCGCTTGTATCCTTACAGGCGCCTAGCCCAGTGAGGCGCCTCCTTCCAATGATGTGCCTGAGCTGCAGAAACACTGTCCGTTCGTTTCCTACAACCAGGGATAGTTCCAAAACACAAGAAGCAAATATGTTAGACATTATTTATAGCCTAAGTTGTTTTGGTTCTGACTTTGGGTCTCCCAAATGGAATCCTAGGTCGAACCGATGCCTAATGTTCCCTCTTATGGGGAACGCGTCCTCACCTACTCCTCTCGGGAGAATTTACCTTTTTGCCAACCGGCTCCTCCGGTTGGACTTTTGCCTAGCTTCACTCACCAGGTCTTCGTGCCCAGTCCTCGACCAGGTGTTAGTGCCCAGCTTCACTCACTAGGTCTTCGGTGCCCAGCTTCACTCACCAGGTCTTATTACCCAACTTTAGGTCAGGACTTAATTTCCCAGCCCACAGCCAGGACTTAGTGCCCAATTCAAATGAACCAGGACTTAGTGCATAGTGTACCTAGGACTTGTTGGAGCAATCGGCCCTAAGATGGTCCGGAGTGACCATGGGTTTTGATGTTTGGGCAAAGGGTTTAAGTTAGGTTTACCCTTGTATTTGATATGCGTATGTTGAGTGTGCAGGTTGTACAGGTTACGGATATGGGCCTGACTGGACGACCTCAGTATTGTGAAGGATGGCATGGAGGCTAGCTGGAGACTGGCATGCGCATCTGCGGGACCATGGAGTGCAGGGACGATGAGCTGATGGGTGCGGACTTCGAGGCATTCGTGAAGGGTGGCATGGAGGCAAGCTGGAGGCTTGCGTGCATCCGAGGGACGGGAGCCGAAGATGAAGAGGGCGCGAAGGCAACAGTTGAGGCTGCGGATGAGGAGTCAGTCGAGTCGTGAGGATCGAGTGCTGTGTGAATGTACTCGGGAAGGGTCTCAGCCTGGGACCAATCGACTGCCTTGGGGGCAGTCGACTGGTAGGTGGCTGGTAAGCTGGCAAATTCAAACGTTGGGGGTGTCAACGGTCGAATTTGGCTGGCACCAGTCGACTGCCCTGGGGGCAGTCGACTGGTAGCGAGAAATCAGCCCCGAGTCCTATTTAAAGAGGACTTCGTGGTGGCTGAGTTTCTTGACAAAACCTGCTTGGATAGGGCAAGTTAGTAGTCTTATATACTCAGGAAGTGTCCTTGGTGTTGTGGCGAGGTTTCTCCACCCACAAGGAGCGACGAGTTCTAGCCGGAGGTTATCCGGGGTTTGATCCACCGACGGATTGTTGGATTAGTCAGCCGACCGGGGTGGATACCAACTAAAATCGCTGTGTTAGCATTGGTTAGTGATTTTATTATTGTTGTACTATTATTTCCGCTGTGCAAACTAATCGTTTAGGAACAAGAATTCGGCGAAACGCTATTCACCCCCCCTCTAACGTACGGAATCGATCCTAACAATTGGTATCAGAGCAGGGACTGCTCTTGATCGAACTAACCGCCGAGAGAGTACACGCTAGAGGAGAAGAACGATGGAAGACAAACTTGGGGACAACATCTACACTCCGCCGGCCTACGACCATGAAGACTTCGGGTATTGGAAGTCACGGATGGAGACGTGGTTCGCGATGGAGTGGGAACAAATGATTGCGCTTGAAGAGCCATATGAGACTCCAAAGGATAAGCACGGGAAGAGGCTTAGGCCTAGATATTGGAGTCAAGAACAACAAGATCTTTCTAGAGCAAACGAAAAGGTAATTAGTGTTTTAAGCAATGTTTTGCCTAATAATATTTTGAGTTGTGTAGGAAAATATGAAAATGCGCACGACCTATGGAAAAAGATAAAAGAATATCATGAAAATCCTACACAAATTCAAAAGCCCGAAGAAGTAAGTTCAAGTGGAGAAGAGGAAAAAGAAAAAGAATCATCTACATCATCAAGTGAAATGGAAGAAGTGTCAACTTCTTCAAGTGAGGAGGAGGAGCTAAGTGAAAGATCATCAACCTCCTCAAGAGAAGAAGAAGAGGCATCAATTTCAAGAATTGAGGGGGAGGAGAGACCCTCATCTACACATGATCAAGAGGAAGCTTCCACATCATCCGAGGTTGAAGAAGAAGAAGTCAACCTAGTCTCCACCTCCACCTCCACCAAAGCCAAGAGAAAGGACCACATTACATGCTTTGGGTGTAATGAAAAGGGGCACTACAAGGATAAGTGCCCGAAAGGTAAAAAGGAGGTAAAATCTACACTTATTTCAAGTTCTTTAAACTCTAACATAAAGTGTAGGATTGGAGAAACCCAAGAGAAGAAGAGGAAGATTCGATGCTTCACGTGTGGTGAGCTAGGGCACTACCACACCAAGTGCCCAAGGAAGAAAGAGCTAAAGAAAATGGAGCACCTAAGGAGATGGGAAAAAAGAAGAAAGAAAGAAGAAAAGAAGCTCACATCAAGGAGGGACTACAAGAGTAAGGGAGGTAATTCCTAACCCTAGATTAAATTTCCATTCATATTTAAGTTCCTCCATGAATGCTAAGAATCGTGCCAATTACCCATCCATGAATATTAGAAATAATACAAATCATTCATCCATGCATGCTAGATTTCATGAAAATTGTCTTTTTGTGCATAACCATGGTTTTAAATATCATGATAGGAATAAGGATAACAAGGTAGATACATATCCTAAGAAAAGCATGCATCATGGTAAATCTGAGACCTGTGTATCCAAGGCTAAAGGCATTAACCCCAAGGGAGGGAAACAAATACATAAGAAAATGGGTAGTTCTAGGCATGTCCAAAGTGGGCATATGGACTACAAAGTTAAAGGTCTAGAGAGGGAAAATCAAGCCTTGAGGGCAAGACTTGATACATTAGAAAAAATCCTAGAAAGATTCACGGTTGGATCTAAGAGCTTAGACATGGTGTTGGGTAGTATAAAACCCAACTATGATAGGTCGGGATTGGGGTACCGATCTAAGACCTCCAAGGGAAATGGAAAGAAGTATGCTGGGAAAGCATACAATCTTAGTAAGGAGGGAAGGTTCAAGGATAGCAAGGTGATGCCATCCAAAGATAGAAAGGGTGACTTAACCAAGGACAATGTGTCCAAGGTTAAGAAAGCTCACTTTGAAGGCCAAGAGTCACCGGTGGCACACCGATGTGGCTTAGTGTGGATTGAGTCACCTAGGGAGGTGGCTAAGGCTAAGAGCTCAAGGGGGAGCTCTAGAAGCCTTTGGGATCCATGGTAGATGGATCTCAAAAGTTTCTCCCTTAGAAAATTAGGTGAAATGTGCCAAAAAGGTTGGAAGACTTGAATAAGTCTTACTCCTAGATTTTGGCACATTAAAATGAGAATTTAGGGAGAAAAAGGTGAAAAGATGGTAAAAATTCATAAAATTGAGGTTTAATGGTGGAAACACCATATAACTCAATGATATAAATGAGTTGTGATCAAGGAGAAGTGGATGCATTGAAGAGAAGTGAGAATTAGCACTTTTAGGATGAGCTCATTTGATACTTTTTAGAAGAAGTAGGATTTCGTGCTAATCTTGGGATTTGGAGTATATTTATTTGGAAACATATTTTTCCCAAGTAGATATTGGCTTCACAAATCTCCCCACAAAATTTCATATTTTTTGGAGATTTGTAGAATTTTTAGGGCATTTCTGAAAGTTAGCTGAAAAACCTGAAATTCAGGTGGCAATCGACTGCCCATTTGGGCAGTCGACTGCTATCAGCCTGAAAACTTTCTGTGAAGTTTGGCAGTTGACTGCCCATGGGGGCAGTCGACTGGTGGTTTGGGCAGTGTGTTAATAAGTGATTTCTGAAGGGTTTTTCATAAACACTTGGAATTATGGATGAACCTTAGAGTTGAGGACAATTCCTTGTGTCAATTTGAAAGGGTTAGAAGAGGCAAACACAAGGAATAATGACTTGATTTCAAAATGCCAAATCTTTTAAGGAATTTAGATGTTACCAAAAGTCAAACCCACTTGATATTTTCATGATATCATATTTTTCTAGGATAGGGTATATCCAAGCAAGTGTGTTTACAAACTTTAGAATATTTTAGGTTTTGTAGAGTTCTAATTGGCACTAGAAGAAAGGTTGCTTGGGAGCAAGCCTTAATGGTGTCCAAAAGGGGAAGAACTCGGATGTTGGGTTGGGGATAACTCAACATGGTGTTTAGGAGGTTAAGTTGGGTAGAACTTAGCTTGGGAAAAATGAAAATTGGGAGAAGGCATGGGTAAAGGGGGAGGTTGCCTCCTAGTTTCCTTGATTTTCATTTTAAAATTTTTGGGTTTTGTGTCAAACTTGGGAATGGTGATAGATACATGGATAGATGTATTTTTTCCAAGTAGGTATAGGTTCCACAAAGTTGTCCACGAAGTTTGGAAAATTTTGGAAATTTGTGGAATTTCTGGCGCGTTTCTGAAATTCGGCCAGAAAATCAGATTTTAGGCGTATCAGTCGACTGACACTGTTGCCAGTCGATTGCCAGAGACTGATTTGTGTATCAGCAGCTGGTTTGGAGTCCAAATGACAAGGAACCAGTATATGGGGGCCTAGTACACTGTGTTTAGGGTCATTGGGGATGTTAAGAACCAATAATTGGGATATTATTGGGGTCTTTTGATGTATGGCAAAGGGGGAGAGATGTTGGGTTTAAGTGGGAAACCAAACTAATACATTTGCTAGAAATCCTAGGTTTAGGGGGAGCTAAGCTTGAGGGGGAGCATGGCTGCTCCCTTCTTGGCGTAAGGGGAACCTTGGAGAGGTTCTTAAAAAGCCTTTGTAAGTCCAGTATAAGGGGGAGCTTGGGAGAAGCTTTAAAAAGTCCGGTTTGGTAGAAAATCCTAACTTGGAGGGTTAGGTGGTAAAAGGGTGGTAAAAGTCCTAGCTCGGAGGGCTAGGTGTTAGAAAATCCTAACTTGGAGGGTTAGGTGGTGAAAATCCTAGCTTGGAGGGCTAGGTGTAAAATTCCTAACATGGAGGGTTAGGTGTGGGATGCCTTGGGATATGATCCAATTATGCATTGCATATGCATTCATTTAGCATGATTTTTGCTATTTACTACTATCTTGCTTTCCTAACTTAAACGGATTGCCAAACATCAAAAAGGGGGAGATTGTTGGAGCAATCGACCCTAAGATGGTCCGGAGTGACCATGGGTTTTGATGTTTGGGCAAAGGGTTTAAGTTAGGTTTACCCTTGTATTTGATATGCGTATGTTGAGTGTGCAGGTTGTACAGGTTACGCATATGGACCTGACCGGACGACCTCAGTACGGTGAAGGATGGCATGGAGGCTAGCTGGAGGCTGGCATGCGCATCTGAGGGACCATGGAGTGCAGGGACGATGAGCTGATGGGCGCGGACTTCGAGGCATACGTGAAGGGTGGCTTGGAGGCAAGCTGGAGGCTTGCGTGCATCCGAGGGACGGGAGCCGAAGATGAAGAGGGCGCGAAGGCAACAGCCAAGGCTGCGAATGAGGAGTCAGTTGAGTCGTGAGGATCGAGTGCTGAGTGAATGTACTCGGGAAGGGTCTCAGCCGGGACCAGTCGACTGGGGGCAGTCGACTGGTAGGTGGCTGGTAAGCTGGCAAATTCGAACGTTGCGGGTGTCAACGGTCGAATTTGGCTGGCACCAGTCGACTGCCCCCAGGGCAGTCGACTGGTAGCGAGAAATCAGCCCCGAGTCTTATTTAAAGAGGACTTCGTGGTGGCTGAGTTTCTTGACGAAACTTGCTTGGATAGGGCAAGTTAGTAGTCTTGTATACTCAGGATGTGTCCTTGGTGTTGTGGCGAGGTTTCTCCACCCACAAGGAGCGACGAGTTCTAGCCAGAGGTTATCCGGGGTTTGATCCACCGACGGATTGTTGGATTAGTCACCCGACTGGGGTGGATACCAACTAAAATCGCTGTGTTAGCATTGATTAGTGATTTTATTATTGTTGTACTATTATTTCCGCTGTGCAAACTAACTGTGTAGGAACATGAATTCGGCGAAACGCTATTCACCCCCTTTCTAGCGTACGAAATCGATCCTAACTGGACTTTCCTGCATACTTAATCAGCTTGTTAGATCACAACCAAAACTTAACTTCTGAACCCTTTGCCATTATCAAAACAAAGGTTTGACTTTGGTGCTTCCGGCACCAACAGTCATGTGTTCAGTAGTAACTTTTGATGCATAAAGACTTTTTAACCTATGAGTTTAAAGCAAATAAAATAACTGAGTGTATGATTTACGTCATTGTTGACTCCTTATGGTGCTCTTGTACTTATCTTGATTATAGAATTTACAAACATCACATTTAACATCTTTCCTCTCCTCTCATCCTCTCTTATTCCTCTTGGGCGTGCACAATCTTGGAGCAAAGAGGAGTGGCCGGCAAGGAGGAAGGGGTGGCCGGCGGCTAGGGCTTAGTGCAAGGAGAGATTTCGTTCTCTTCTTCTTCTTCCTCTCCTTTCTCTTGTTCTCCATCTAAGGCATGCGGCTGGGGGAAGCAAAGTAAGGTCCTTCTCCTTTCTTTGGCCAGCGACAACAAGGGGAGGGAGTTTTGTTGGCCGGCGATCCATACACTTGGTGTTAGGGTTTCGGCGCAAGTGGGAGAAGGAAGAGAGTGCCTTGGTGACTTCATTTCTTGGATGATCGTCGCCCACACGATGTCCAAGAAGAGGATAGGACATACGATAGAAGATCACGAGGTAAACAAGAGATATAATTCTTGTTTGGTTCATTCTTGCATCATAATTAATTGTATGTTGTTAATTATCATGGATCTCGAAGATAAACACAAAAATCGGCGATCTATTCATCATCTATTCCGCGGCTAATTTATTAGACAAGATAGATTGCTTGAACAACAAGTTTGTTCAAGCGATCACTTATATCAATTAGTACGATGATGAAACGGTCACTTGGGAGATTTCTTTCTATCCGGATTTGTTTTAATCAATAAAATTTTAATCCGGGGACACGGAGAGGATTCCCATGCATAACCAAAACCAACAAAGGCAACTGCAAACATGAAATAGAAAGTCAAGGTTACATCCATCAACTCGGATTACATGAGATAAGAGTGCAAAGTGTATTTCATTCAAAGGGGGTGATTACACTTGAAGTACATTTGGAAATAAAGATAAAAGATAAAATACAAAAAAAGAAAAGAAAAGGCGGCAGCTACAGCTCCTCCTCCTTGGGTAGCAGCTTATCCCAGGCCTGGTTGGCGTTGAGGAAGATGAGGGTGGCATCCGGCTTCAGCACTCCCACTCGTTGGATTTGTTGGGAGGACCATTGAAGCCCTACGTCAGTCACTTCAGCACCTGGCTGGCCAGGAAGTCCTCAAACCCGTCGGATTGATCGATGAATATGCAAAGAGCCTTCTTAATAAATATGGGAGCACCCAATGGGAGACACTTTCTGATATAAAGATGGAGCTTCTGGAGGAGTTTGCTATGCCCTCTAGTGAAACAGATGATACCGTCTCAGAAGAGACTTCCGGACATCTTTTAGAGAACCCGACGATGGGGAGGAGTTTGCTATGCTCTCTGGTGAAATAGATGATACTGTTTCAGAAGGGAGAATTGTTGAGGTTAGAGTGTACCGGAATGCCATACGCATGGCAGGTGGCTCTGAGAGCACCCGACTTAACCTTCGAAGAAGCAACTTCCTACCACTCTGGGCAGTAAATCCCCTTCCTCTCCAGTTTCTCCTTCCTGCTTTGGCATCTTTTCCCTTCCTTGTGCATGAGTTCTAACAAGAGAAGGAGAAGAGGATGGAAGCGAATGGCGTTTTTGCATTCTCTCTTTATAGAGAAGAAGCCACCCTTATGCACACAATTGGAGCATGACACGTAGACAATGATGGATGCTCATCCCAAGGCATCACCCCTTTTTTGGTGCCATTGTTTGGTATGGCTAGCGATGCCTCGGAACTCGCACAATCTTTTTGGAATAATTCAAGGGACTTCATTGGGCCGGGTGACGAATGTACTGATTCCTTGGACCCAGCAAGCCGCCAATAGAGAGGAAATGACAATAAGGGTCCCGCAGATGCATAGCTTCAGGACATGCAGTCAGACTTCTGAGACCACCTCGAGATACAGACACTCGAGGTCATGTCGTACCTCAGGCTCACAAGACCATCTCGGGAGACAAACATCCGAGGTCAGGTCAAGCCTCCGGCTCCTAAGACCATCTCGGAGGGATGCCGGGGATTGGGATGCTCCTTGGCCCGAGCTCTTCCCCATTGTGAAGTCTTTTCCTTAGCCCCGTCCTCTCCTTGTGGCTTCTGAGCTAGGTGTCACCTCCCCATTTCTATGGCAGCTCGTTCCTTCACTAGAAGTGACTCAACACAAGATCTGAAAGCAGAAGCATGTCATTCCATTCCGAGTACATTTTTACAAAGTACCAAGGAATAAAAGAAATGGAGGTAAAAGACATACTCAAAGCACAAAGGACAAGGGTGCAAAAATATTTCATTCCAAATTTCGGGTTACATCTGCATTACAGTGGAAAGCAAAAAATTAATAGAAGACAAAATACACTCGCCGGCTATAACTTGTTGGATCGAGAGAAAACAATAGAGGGGGGGGGGTGAATATCGTAAGTCGTTTCAGATTGAAAAAGAGAATATGCAGCGAAAAAATTAAAACTAATAGTAAACGCAAACACCAAGATTTTACTTGGTTCGGAGTCACGGTCGGCTCCTACTCCAAGGCCCATAGTTGTTGACCGTTTACTGCGGGCAATACTATAGTCATGCAAATAATTACAAGATTATGTACAGTAGTAGTGCAGTAAAAGTACAATTAAAAATTAGCACTTTATTACCGATACCCGATGTAGATCGTTCTTCGATGCTTAGGGTCGTCGTTGCGCTAGAATCTCAAGATGAAAGGTTTCCGGAGCAGAGCGCTTGAGTAGAAGAGCGTATTGGCATTGGAAGAAGTGATGTCTTAAGCCTTGGGGTCGAGAGGCTATTTATAGCCTCCTGAGGCGCCCTGAACGTTGGGGGTGCCCCCCCCCCCCCACGTGTCAGCCGATCCGAGCAAGTCTCGGTCAGCCCTTATCCTACTCGAATTGGGCTGAGAGTTGACTGTAGGGGCGTCTGGGACGCTGGGGGCGCCCTGGTTGACTCGATCAGCGGGCTTCTCGCTGGCTTGACTCTATTTGCTTCGTTGGCTTGAGCACGGGGCGCCCTAAGCATCTGGGGCGCCCGAGAGCAAGGGGGTGCCCCGCCCAGTGAGCTTCCGAAGCATACATTTGCAGAACTTGTCTTGCCTTTACCTTGGGGGCGCCCGGGACCTCCGGGGCGCCCTGCCCAGCTGCTGCCCCTCTCCTTTGGGGCGTTCTAAGCTGCAGACACTCGTTCCTTTGGTCCTGCATCCAGGGTTATGCCTAACAAGATAGAGCAAATATGTTAGTGAGTCTTATAGCCGTAGTTGTCTTGGTTCTGACTTTGGGTCTCCAAAATGGAGCCCTAGGTCGAACCGACGCCAACTGTTCCCTCAACGGGGAACGCGTCCTCACCTACTCCTCTCAGGAGAATTTACCTGATGCCAACCGGCTCCTTCGGTTGGACTTTTGCCCAGCAGTTCTTTGCCAGGTGCCTAGCTGTCCTTCGCCAGGTCTTCAGTACCAAGCAGTCCTTCGCCTGGTGCCTAGCATTCCTTTGCTAGGTCTTTAACTCCTAGCAGCCCTTTGCTAGGTGCCCTGCATCCCTTCGCTGGGTCTTTGGTTCCAGGCATCCCTTTGCCTGGTGCCCAGCAGTCCTTCACTAGGACTTTCAATCTGCACACTCAAGTAGCATGTTAGATAAACATAACATCTTAACTTTTGAACCCTTTTGTCATTATCAAAACACAGGTTCGACTTGGGTGCTTTCTGCACCAACAATCTCCCCCTTTTTGATTTATGGCAATCTGGTTCAAAAAGTTAAGTAACCAGAACAGATGATATAAAAGTTTAGTTTCCTCCCCCTGGAAGGAATCTCCCCCTAGGTTTTTCAAAAGTTCGTGGGGTTTTTAAGAATATCTAAGTCTAAAGATGGGATTAATTTTTCAAACACTTAGAACAATTTTCAAAAGAACCTTTAGAAACATATTTTCGAAAAAAATTGGTTGTGCACTTTTGAAGGTTTACACTTACAAAATTTCCAGTCAGTAGAAAAGAAACATCTTCTGAAGTTTTATGTTCTTAGAACCATAGCTTAAGTTTATGATAAGTACTTAGCAAAATTTACAACTGTTTAAGTTTTAAGTACTTAGAAAAACATTTTGAGAAACAGCTTGAGTTTAAGTATTTAAAAAGATTTTTGAACACAGCTTATGTTTAAGTACTTAAAAAAGATTTGAAAGCAACTTAAGTTTAAGTACTTAAAAAAGATTTTAAAGCAGCTTAAGTTTAAGTACTTAAAAAGATTTGAAAGCAACTTAAGTTTAAGTACTAAAAAGGATTTGAATGCAACTTAAGTTTAAGTACTTAAAAAGATTTGAAAGCAACTTAAGTTTAAGTACTAAAAAGGATTTGAAAGCAACTTAAGTTTAAGTACTTAAAAAAATATTTTTGAAAGCAACTTAAGTTTAAGTACTTAAAAAAGATTTTTGAAAGCAACTTAAGTTAGAGAAATTTTTTGGAGAAAAACTTAGTAACTTTGAAAACAAATTGATTAAGTACTTTTTGAAGAAAGGATAAAGTTTTGAAATTTTGAAATTTGAAAATTTTAACCTTTCCTATCTCTCCCCCTTTGCCATATATCATAAACAAAGCAATATAGCAGAAAAAAGATAAATAAATTGCATAATGTGCTGTACTGAACCAATTCAAGACCAAACCAATTTCAATTATCTCTTTTAGGGTCCTGTCTAACCCAATTAGCTACTTACTAACTATTATAAACAGTAGTTTTCCCTAGGGTTAGTCGAGTTAAGTGTTCTGTTCAAGTTAGATTTTCTAAACTTGACACTTAACTTGATTACTGTTTAAGTTGTATTTAGTACCCCAATTTCTGCAGATGCACTAACTTAAAACATCTTGAATTAAAGCAAAGACCTAAGCATCTCAACCCATTCTAGGTTATCAATCAAAAGTACCCTAAGGTGCTTGTGAGATGCTGGCTTCTAGATCTATAGGTGCATGCAGTTCTAGGGTTAGGGCCTAGGCTAAGTCCATTTGCGAAAAGCCCTAGTTTTGAAGGGGGTAGTTTTTTGATAAAAACTAATTTTTTTTTTAAATTAAGTAAAAGTTGATTTTGAAATCAAGTAAAGCAGTTTTAATAATCGAAGAATAAAGTAAACCTATTCTACCAAGCATAATCAGATAATCAAGAAAATCAAATAATCTAACTCAATAGGTTAGCTGGTAAAAGAGAGAACCAACATAATTATACAAGTCAAATATGAGTCAACCCTACTGAGTAGGGGCAGTCAGATAGTCACTAGTACAATGCCAATCAAATCTAGGAGGAGGGACCAGGATGATCAGAAGAGTTGGGCTGCCACGCTCTGAGTAGTGACATCATCTTAGTGTATCGAGCGTCATCTACTTCCCGATCGGATCTTCGAGCGTCCATCTGCTCGAAGTGGTAAGACTCGACCTCCTCTCGGAGGCTGTGGAGCTCCGTCTGCATCTGAGTGAAGCGCTGGTCGATGGTCAGTGGTGGTGGCTCGTCTATGTGCTCGCGAATCTCGGCTGCCAGGTCTACGACATCAACTTCAATCTCCTCATCCAAGTCAATCTGGGGTCCGTCTCTCTGACATCTCCAGGACAAAACCCCGGTACCCAAGACCTCTATACCAGCTAGGGAGAAGTTCCTATAACCTATCTCATCGAAGTCGGTTAACGCGGCTATCTCTCCTTCGGTGATGTTACGACCGTGATGATGAAGAATGGAAGTGATGATGTGGCAATAGGGAGTGCGTACCCGCCCCTGCGTGGTAACACTGGACGTATGTAGGATCGCATGGAACATGTGGAGTCCAATGTCGATATCAAGCTGATGAATCAATGTATATAGGAGGAAGGTGTGAAATGGTCGCATGGTAGCGACGTCTCTAGTGGATAAAGGCAGAATGCAGCAGACTATAACTCTATATAGAGCGTAGTCCGGGACCTGAAGGTCAACAGACTGAAATCATCTGGCCAAGGGGTTTCTAGCATGCCTATAGAAGTAGGAGTGTAGAGTATCTAGGGTAATGTGAGAATAGGGAGCATCAAAGGGAGGATCCCTAGGAGGGTAACAACAAAAGGTGGACTGTGAGAGTCGTAGTCCAAGAAATCGGTTGATCAGCGAAGGTGTGATGGTAAGGGGTATCCCTTGAACGGTGGTGGCGAACATAAGACCATCCTGTCTAACTATGTTATTATAGAATTCTGCACATAAAGATGTGTTAATGGAATGAGTGCAGAATACAAGGTTATCGAGTTAGTAAAAGTTTATAACATTCATTGCCAAGGGACAAGACTGGGTGAAGAATTGTCTATTTAAGTAGCTCGTTTTTATAGGCTTGTATGTCGTTCGAGCAAACTTATTACAAAGTTCTAAAGTTGGGAACCTAGGATCGAGACTAGGTTCGGTACCGGAGTTTGCTTGGTTTGGTCGGCGTTTTCTAACATTATGAAGGAATTGCATTAAAGAAAATTAAAATTAATTTAAATGCAAATAAGATTATACTGGGTGGTAGCTCGGGGAGGCATTGTCGAGGATGAGAGCTTGAGATTGCAAGGTCACTTTGGAAGGAGAGGAGTTGAAGAAGAGAGGAGTTTTTGGTGTGGGAAGTGAGTGAGGCTTGAGGGCCTTTTATAGGGCTCGGCAGGGCGCCCTGGTATGTGAGGGCGCCCTGGTATGTGAGGGCGCCCTTGTGAGCGAGGGCGCCCCGGAGGGCGAGGCCGCCCCCCGTAGGCTGCAGCTACCTTTTGGCAGCTTTCAGCTTTTAACCACCCATATCGGGGCGCCCTGGTCAGTTGCTTATGCAGCTTTTGTCTTGAAAGAGAGAAAAAGTAACAGGAGGGGCGCCCGAGGGTTCACGGGTGCCCGGGATGGACTTGTTTGACTGCTTTTGAATCAAATTCGACTTGTTTGACTATGTTTGACTAATTTTAGTCAAATTCGACTTGTTTGACAAGGTTTAGTGTTTATGCTTGAAAAAAATATCAGATAAGATTTTAGTTAAATTAAATCTAGCTGTCTCATTCAATCTAGAGTTATCAATCACGTTAGCCTTATAGGTTTTGTGAGACAGGTTTTGATAGATAAAATTATTTTGAAAAGTCATGATTTATTTTGAAAAAGTTAAATTAATTTTGAAAATAGTTGATTTTATTTTATTTTAAAAAAATATTTGAATCTATAATTAACTAAATATTTGTGTTAGATTTGAATTTGACAAGTAATAATTTGAATTTGAATTTCAAAAATTGGCTTACAGGTCTTGGCGAGGCACTAGGCCTTCTTTGGTCGTAGCCTTATTGGATCATCAACTCTTTCCTTGACAAAGCCTTTTAATGAAATTTCATTTTCAAAACTATTTTTTGAAAAATTCTAGTCTAACTAGTTTGGGTATTGGATCGGTAGCTTCGGCTAGTTTCACCAGTCTAAAGAGACCAAGTATACTTGATCTTATTAGAATTGGCTTCCCTAACGTACTATCATCTCACTGCCACCCAATACTATGTTGTTCAAATTTTAATTAATTGATTGAGTCCTTATTCTAACCAATCCTAATTCTAAGCATAGTAAATTACAGAAATTAAATAGACAAGCAAGCATGCAATTTAAAACAAGAATAGAGATTTATCTAACTATGAATATTATTTTCAATTTGGCTCCCCCTGGACTAAAGCCACGATAATGGTTCGGCAAGATGTGAAACTTGTCCTTGGAGATCCAAAACTAATTTGATCCAGTTTGTTTGTTCAGGCACAGTTTGGGTACCCATGCCTGAACTTTAGGTCTGGACTAGTTCAGTACAGCATAGTAGGATCTTTGTCTAGATTTGGTTTTATAGCCTAGTCCGGATCGATTTAGAACCGACTTTTGTTTTCCAAGAATCATGCCAAGACCCTTGGAACCAGAAGTAAATCGTTCTAAGGTTGATCTAAGGTCCTTAACTTGAGTTTTCAAGGAGGAGTTCTCTTTCTCAAGTTTTTCAACTTGAGTCGAGGTTCCTTCTTGAACCTTCTCAGTTAAGGATCTAGAGTCAGCTCTCTCTTTCAGGAGTTTTACTTCCTATCAGAGAGATTCGACTCGGAGTTTAGCTTTCGCCAAATCTCGAGAAAGATAGGAAATTAACTCACTTAACTGATTTCTTGAAAAACCACTTACAGTTATTTCGTCGTTGTCTGAGAATGTAAGTTTGCCGTCGTCCGACTCCAATTCTGACTCTGTTTCGATTTCTTCTGAGGCGGTTAGTGCGAGCAGGTTCGACTGTGGGACTTCTTCTTCTTCTTCGGAGGAGGACTCGTCCCAGTTGCTTGGAGTGCTTTCTTCTTTCTTATCTTCTTGATCTTTAGGTTAGGACACTCCTTCTTGTAGTGACCCTTCTTCTTGCACTCGTAGCAGGTCACGTTTGGTTTGTTCTTGTCATTTTAGGGTTCAGCTGGTTCTTCCTTTCTTCGGCTGGCTCTCCTTCTGTTGGATTGATTCTTCAATTCCTTGTAGTAGTTTCGGGCCAGTCGGACTAGCTTAGGTCAATCTCCTTCGTCGTCTTCTGAGTCTGAGTCTGAATCAGACTCGGGTGCAGATTGAGTTTTCTTCTTGGATGTCTTTCCAGCTTTACCTACAACAAAGGAAATGCCTTTCTCGGCCAGATTGTAGTTAGTCTGTTCATGTAATTCGAGTTCAGAAAAAAGTTCATCTAACTTGATTTTGGAAAGATCCCTAGAAACTTTGTAAGCATCTACTATAGATGCCCACAAGGTGTTTCTTGGGAAAGCGTTAAGGGTGTACCTTTTTAGGTCACGGTTTTCTACCTTGTGACCAATGGTGTGTAGACCGTTCATCAGCTCCTGGATTCTGGCGTGGAGTTGAGCTACTGATTCACCTTCGTTCATCTTGATGGTGTATAGCTTGTTTAGCATAAGGTCCCTATTGCTGATTCGGGTGTCGGAGGTTCCTTCGTGTAGTTCGATCAGCTTACCCCAGTGTTCTTTGGCGCTGTTGAATGGACCTACCCGGTTCAGCTCCTCTTTTGTTAGGCCGCATTGGAGTGTTTGGGTCGCTTTGGCATCGGCTTCAATTTTCTTTTTGAGTGCAGCGTCACATTCAGTGTAAGATTGTTGTACTCCATAAGCATTCCTTGATATCTCTAGTCCGGACTGGATGATTATCCACATGTCCACCTGAGTTTTCAGGTGGACCTCCATTCTGCTCTTCCAGTAGGAGAAGTCCTCCCCACTGAAGAGCGGCGGTCTTGCGGTACTGAAGCCTTCTTGCATGGCCATTTAAGAATTTATCTGAAATAATAATAAACAAAAGAATGAAAATATCCCAAGACTTGGTCTTGGATTAGTAGTGCGGGAAGAAAAAAAAATATTTATCGAGGCGTGTTGCACCAACCTCGATTAACGAGAAAAATTTCGAGCGGAAAAAGAATTAAAAAGATTTTGAAAAAAATGAAAATCCGAAAAATTCTCAAATTGGTGGTTGTACCAATTTTGAGCTTCCCCGCTCTGATATCACTTGTTGGATCGAGAGAAAAAGATAGAGGGGGGGGTGAATATCGTAAGTCGTTTCGGATTGAAAAAGAGAATACGCAGCGGAAAAATTAAAACTAAAAGCAAACACAAACACCAAGATTTTACTTGGTTCGGAGTCGCGGTCGGCTCCTACTCTAAGGCTTATGGTCGTTGACCGTTTACTGGGGGTAATACTATAGTCGTGCAAATAATTACAGGAATATGTACAGTAGTAGTGCAGTACAAGTACAATTAAAAATTAGCTCTTTGTTACCAACGCCCGGTGTAGATCGTTCTTCGATGCGTAGGGTCGTCGTTGAGCTAGAATCTCTAGATGAAAGGTTTCCGGAGCAGAGTGCTTGAGTAGAAGAGCGTATTGGTGTTGGAAGAAGTGATGTCTTAAGCCTTGGGGTCGAGAGGCTATTTATAGCCTCCTGGGGCACCTTGAACGTTGGGGGCGCCCCCCACGTGTCAGCCGATCCGAGCAAGTCTCGGTCAACCCTTATCCCACTCGAATAGGGCTGAGAGTTGACTGTAGGGGCGCCCGGGACGCTGGGGGTGCCCTGGTTGACTCGATCCGCGGGCTTCTCGCTGGCTTGACTCTATCTGCTTCGTTGGCTTGAGCACGGGACGCCCTAAGCATCCGGGGCGCCCGGGAGCACGGGGGCGCGGAGCACGGGGGCGCCCCGCCCAGTGAGCT
Organism: Boesenbergia rotunda; assembly: GCA_024364735.1. Taxonomy (NCBI): domain Eukaryota; kingdom Viridiplantae; phylum Streptophyta; class Magnoliopsida; order Zingiberales; family Zingiberaceae; genus Boesenbergia; species Boesenbergia rotunda. Next base: position 95,126 of record JAGFNQ010004109.1, on the reverse strand, counting down.
TCCGAAGCATACTTTTGCAGAACTTGTCTTGCCTTTACCTTGGGGGCGCCCGGGACCTCCGGGGCGCCCTGCCCAGCTGCTGCCCCTTTCCTTTGGGGCGTTCTGAGCTGTAGACACTCGTTCCTTCGGTCCTGCATCCAGGGTTAGTACCTAACAAGATAGAGCAAATATGTTAGTGAGTCTTACAGTCGTAGCTGTCGTGGTTCTGTCTTTGGGTATCCAAAATGGAGCCCTAGGTCGAACCGACGCCTACTGTTCCCTCAATGGGGAATGCGTCCTCACCTACTCCTCTCAGGAGAATTTACTTGATGCCAACCGGCTCCTCCGGTTGGACTTTTGCCCAGCAGTCCTTTGTCAGGTGCCTAGCTGTCCTTCGTCAGGTCTTCAGTACCAAGCAGTCATTCGCCTAGTGCCTAGCATTCCTTCGCTAGGTCTTTAACTCCTAGCAGCCCTTCGTTAGGTGCCCAACATCCCTTCGCTGGGTCTTTGGTTCCAGGCAGCCCTTCGCCTGGTGCCCAGCAGTCCTTCACTAGGACTTTCAATCTGCACACTCATGTAGCATGTTAGATAAACATAACATCTTAACTTTTGAACCCTTTTGTCATTATCAAAACACAGGTTCGACTTGGGTGCTTTCTGCACCAACACAACTCTTTATCCTCAGGCGACAGCTCCTCCCAAGCTTGGCTAACACTTAGGAAGCTGAGGTTGGCGTCCAGCTACAACTCTCCCTCCCACCGAATCTGTTGGATTACTCCGTTGATGGCTTGCTTCAACCACCTCAGCACTTGGTTGGACAGGAGGTCCCCGAACTTGTCAGAATGGAGAAACTCCTCCTTGAATGCTGCCCTCGCCATTGCCTATTAGGACTCTTCATCGGCCTTATAGGTCCGCAGTTCTTCCACAGCCTGGTCCCGTGCAGTCCTCAGCTCAGCCGCCTCGGAGGATTGTTGATCCTGAGCTGCTCGGAGTTCCTCGAGCTGTTGTGCGCCTGCTTGTAGTTGTGCCTGAGCCCGCTCCAAGTCTTCTTGAAGCCGGCGGATGTCTTCTGCCGACTTAGCTTCCCACTCTTTTGAGCTTTTATTCTTGTATGCCAGGTGCTCCACCTCGTTAGTAAGGTCCTTCGTTAGCTTCAACTGGAGGAGCACCCGGTAGTTCGTACTATGCAGGGCAGACCCAGAGGCCAGCAGGGAGTCCATATAGTGCTCCACTTTAGCCCGAAGGCCCTGCCGACCTCTGCTTGCATTCGACCCTCCTCGCGAGCTCAGTAGACCTCTACCTCTAATTTAGCTACTTGTTGGTGCAAGGCATCAGTCTCCTGCTCGGAGGATAAGCGGCTGCCCAAGGAAAGGCATTGGGATGCAACCTGCCACAGTAAATAATAGAAGTCAGTAAAAGGAAACAATAACAAGAGTAAAACACCAAAGAGGTACCTGGAGAAGAGACTCATGAAGGCTGGTGAGTGGCCCGGTTGACGCACTCGTGCTCTTCCCTCGAGCGGTTCTGCTGCCCTCCCGTGGGGATGATCTCTTGGTGCGGCGGAGGACGTGGGTAGCCTCAAAAGGCACTTCGGAAAGCCCTGGGATGTCCTCTTCGGTGTTGGACATCTCCTCAGGAGTGTGACCCTCCACCGATACCTCCTTTAACACCGAGGGGTGGGGTCGATAGAAGCTGCCTTCTCCACCACCTTGGCCTTCCGGTGAAGATGGACACTCGTAAGAATTGGCTTGGCGTGCTTCACCTCCTTGCCCTTAAAGTTGCTGGGGGCCTGGGCCACCTTTGAGCTGCCCTTGGCCTTGCCCATCGGTGCTACAACGTCTGGCCGAGTCCTCCCGAAATGTTGGGAGAGGGGAACAATGCCCTCCTCATTCGTCACCGCTCTAGCCGGGCGGGTTCGCTTTTGGTGGCGCTCCGAAAGGGTCAAGGACTTCCCTTTGGGGTCTTCCAGTGCGTGTTCTTCGCCCACCCCCTCCTTAGTAGGTAAAAGAGTCACGACCACTTTATCGGTGGTCGGCTCGATCTCTTGGTAGACCCTGCCTTTATGACAGGAACCTTGATTGGCAGTTCTTTGGCACCCTCCTTCTCTTCGGATGCAGCCTTGATGTTCGAAGGCTTGGAGGTAGCCTGCTCCTCGCTGGCGACCTTGGCAGAGGCTGGTTCCTCACTGGCCGCCTTAGCAGAGGCATGCTCCTCACTGGTGACCTTGACCAAGCCCTCAGATGACCCGGTAGTGGAGGGGAGCAGTAGGGGGAGGAGCCAAGACTTGTGCATTAGCCTGCTCTCACTTGAAGAGCCTGTTCGTTGCCCTGGATATCATGATGTTCTCTACAAGGCGAAAAACGACAAGAACATCAGTTAGAATCGACAAGCATTTAGCAAAAATAAGAACTTACCGAGGCTGGGGCTAATGTTGGTGGCTTTGGAGTTGACACCACCCGGTACAAGAGCTCTTCGCACTTCACCTGGCGTGGGCCGTGGAAATCCATGCTGGCCAGGATGCTTTTAGCCTGCTGGTAACCCGGATTCTGCTAAAAGTCTCCCAGCTTCGGAACAATCGGTAGGTCTTCTCACCAGTGGACAAGACCGAAGGGGTGTGCAGGAAGGCGAATAAAGAAGAAGCGTTCCTTCCGCCTCTTATGGGAGGAAGGAAGACCCCCTATGAACCTATGGTTGGGGCGAGCCATGAAACCCAATGCCCCCTAGATGCTTGGGAGGGGAGGAAGAAAAAAATGAATGAAGCGTGGGGTTAAAGGAATATCAAAAAGTTTGAAGAGGATGAATGCCCAACCCATCTGAGCAAAGACGTTTGGAGCCATTTGATGTAATGGGATGTCAAAATAAGAAGAGATACTCATGAAAAAAGGAGGAAGAGCATAAACCTAGTTCTACCTGCCCTATGAAGAAAGTGGAAAACCCTATAGGAGGTTCTACGGGAGATTGGTCTAGCCCAGGAACTTATACTTCCAACTCCGCTGGAATGTCATATGCTTCATAGGCGGCTCGGAGAGTGCCTACCTTAAGTCTAGACGAAGTGGCCTCATACCGCTCCGGAAGGTAGACTAGTTCCTACTCCTATTTCTTTTCCACACCCCGAGTTCTCTTTCCCTGCCCTTTTTTACCCATGGTACTGAAGAAGAGAAAAAGAAAGGGGAGCATGACTTACGTAGGGAAAAGAAGCCTCAACAGAAGGGAATGCTGGTGAACGGAGATGCGCAGTCTCTGATAGCCGCCAACGCAAGAAGACAGAAGGACGCTTCTATGTCTCCTTATTATAGAGGAGAGGCCAACCTCGTGTGGACAATGGGGGCATGACTGGTGGATGTTGCTCTCAAGGCATCACCCCTCTTTATGACCATCATTTACTATGGCCCTGCGGCGCATATCAATAAGAGATCTCGAAGAAAAAGTCTGGACACGTGGCGAAGCTATATTCGCAGAGATGTTCTGTCGTCATTAAGAGACCTCATGCGCTTTTAATGGGTGATAGATAGCTATCAGTGCCTTTTAGACTAATTCAAAAGATTGTCTCGGGCCAAGGGATGAATGTTTCGATTCCTCGGACCTGACAAGCTGCCAACAAAGAAGTAATGGATATATGGACCCACTGCGTAGCTTCCCTTCATTGCACCATTTGTCTAATTAGTTAGCTACACTTTCGTCAATTAGACTTGAAGGGAGGGACTTATGATGGGGTTGAGAATCCTAGGGTTGACACGTGGCACAAGGAAGCTACGTGTCAGGGTCCACCGAACCTGATCGTCGAGGTCGAACTCCCGAGCCCACCTCGGGAGGACAGACACCCGAAGTCATGCTGGGCCTTAGGCTCCCGAGACCACCTCGGGAGGACAGACCTCCGAAGTCATGCCGGGCCTTAAGCTCCCGAAACCACCTCGGGGCGATAGACCCCTAAGGTCATGCCAGGCCTTAGGCTCCCGAGACCACCTAGGGAGGACAGACCCTCGAGGTAATGCTGGGTCGTAGACTCCCGAGATCACCTCGGGAGGACAAACACCCGAGGTCACCTCGGGAGGACAAACACCCGAGGTCTGTAGGACCGGTGCCGTCGATAGAGGGGGGGTGGTGAATATCGACCATTAAAAATCTTCACGGTAAATCGTAAGCTTTTTGGTTCGTACTTAAACAAAGCGTTAGTAGCAACAGAATATTAATCAGTAAAGTAAAGAACGACACAAAACAGACGACAGATTGCACATGGAATTTACTTGGTTCCCAACCCCCCAGGGTCAGTACATCTAAGGCCTAAGTACAGGAACACCCATCCACTAATGGCCTCCTTTCTGGACTTTCCGGAGGTGGAGAAACCCGTCTTACAGTGCAATAATTACAATAAAAAAGTATAGGAAATTCAGTGCAGAATAATAAAGGCAAACCAAAACAAAATCGTCGAAGACTCGGCCGATCTGGACCTCCGAAGTGCTGCGCACTTCCTCCTGGAGCCTCCCGGTCATAGAGCCTCATCTTTAGCGCTTTGTCGTCAGTCAAAAAGCTTAGAATGGATCTTGGAAGTTGTGTCTTGAGCCTTGGAGTCGAAGCCCCTTTTATAGGCTTCATGGGGGCGCCTATGATCACCGGGGCGCCCCAATGGGCTTGGTCAAACTTTATCTCCGCGCCGAACTTGTCGTAACAGATAATCCCTTTGACCAGGA